>VWZI01022076.1:806136-870866 GCA_013396835.1 Psilopogon haemacephalus
GCTTGAGAGTGTGCTGACCCAGGTGCAGGCCCTTACCCTTGGTTTTGTTGAATTTCATGAGGTTGGCCTAGGCCCAACCTCTCCAGCCTGTCCAAAGGCTTCCACAGATCATGAAGTTTCAGTGTGAGAAGTGCTGAGGGAGAGAAGGGTTCAAATTGGCAGAGTGGAGATCTGAACGGGCTGTTAGGAAGAAATTCTTCACAGTGAAGGTGGCGAGGCAATGGCACAGGTTGCCCAGGGAGGTTGTGGCTGCTCCCTCCCTGGATGTGTTCAAGGCCAGGCTGGATGAGGTCTTGGGCAATATGATCTAGTGGGAAGTGTCCCTGCCTACAGCATAGGGGGGTTGGAACTGGATGATCTTTAAGGTCTCTTCCAACCTAAACCATTCTATGATTCTATGAAAATCATAAACCAAAATTGTATCTGCAAATGGAAACAGCCACGTTTCCTTTGGGCACACTGACAAGAGTTAGTAAAGACCTTCAGTAAAAGAGAGCTCAGTGGTTTCATAGCATAAATAAACCTCTGGACAAGAGACAGCATCAGTATTATTGTTATCTAGCAAACCTTTCTTCTGAATGAAGCATTAATTTCCTGTCAGCCTAATTTACTGACACAGTCTGAAGCGTAGCCAGGTGAAATTTCTCCACATTTCTTAAGCTGGTTTCCTGGTGGTTCACCTATGCAGCCACTTCAAGTACAGAGGTGAATGGAAAGGTTTGGGTTGATGATGCAGATCAATGGCTGTCTAAAGAGTATGCTTGAGAGGTAGTGCTTTTTCCTGCCACTCTGAGTGGCCCCATAAAAATGCTTGTCATAAAAATGTGGCTGCAGATGAGCTAGCTGGGAGTCACAGCAGAAATAGTCTGACGTAGGGGAAGGCAGTTGCTTTTCATGGGCTCAGTGTGTGCAGGGAGCATCTACAGCACCACAGAGTTCAGGTGTTTGCAACTGGTGACCTCAGCATGGCCCCGCTAACTTGGACTCTCCTCACCTGGTGCAACCTCAAGCCATTACTGAACCCATCAGTGAGGCACTGCGTCTGGCAGTCATCTGGGTGCTCATCACCACGAAAAGCAGAGGATTAGCAAAGAGGTGGTGTGTGGACCACAGCCTGGGGTTAGCACTGAAAGACATGGGGGAAGACAGGGATACTTGTCTGGGAGCTTTATGGGAGTTAGTGGATATCACTGAAGGACAGCACAGGACATAGGAGCTGTGAATGCTCCCATGCCCTTCTTCAGTCCTTCTATCTGCCTTAAGGGAAAAGAGGCAGTGGACTGCTTTTCGCTTCTGCCCCTTTATATGGGCACAATAAATTCGCCCTATATCACTTCAGCTGTCCAGGGGCAATGCACTTCCCGGGAGAAGAGGAATTTGGGATGCCTCTGGAACCATGAGTTCACCTATGAAAGGTCTGATAGGATTGCATACAGATACAATAAACAACTAAAGCCATAGCACAGCTCCTACAGAAGCCTCTTTACAACCATTTAACTACTGCCTTTTACCAGGTCCCCTCCTCTTCGCTAGCTTTTGAGGTACGATAGATTTCTCTGCCGGCAGAAGAGCTGGTGTGGCGAGAGTGGAGGAGTTTTTTTATAGGGATCCTCTATGGAGGTGCTTGGGGTGCCGGGGGGACAGCCCAGTCTCACGTCCCCACGCCCAGAGCAGAGCTCCTGTTGCACCCGAGGGTCATCTCCGAGGTGCTGCCCACGTGGGGTGGAGGAAGAAGAAGAAGAAACACCCCCATTCCCCCAGGCAGGGGGCTGCAGGAGCGGATCTGGGGCCGGTGGTGGGAGGAGAAAGTCGCGCCGGGCGGTTTTATATACGGCGAGGAGGAGGCTGAGTGCTGTGTGCTGCCCGGAGCCATGCGGGGCTGGGGGCTGCTCTGCGGCATCGCCCTCTCGCTGCTGCTGCGACCGCTCCGTGAGTGCGGAGTGCCCGGCTCGGGGAGGGCTGCGTCGGCCACCCCCCACCCTGCACATATGCCTCTGGCTGCATGAGCACCCGGGGAGGGAGGGAGGGAGAATGGGTAGATGTCTTGGTTGGGTGGAATCCTCCTGTTTCTTCTACAGCCAGCGCAGGGCTCTCCCGATCCGCCCCGACCCCGTGTTCTGCAGCTCCCGGGGGCGGGTAATGATCGACTGCTCTTGTGTCTTCCCAGCGGGAGGGGTCGTCGCCGGCTCGGAGCCGCAGCCCGAGGTGCTGGTGCCTCGATGGGCTGCTACGGGGAGCCCGAGCAGCGAGAAGGTAGGTCACGCCCGGCTCCTTGTTCGTGTTTTGCTTTCAAAGCTCCGTGTCGTTTCCTGGGGAGGAACGGTATCACGGTTAGCGCAGGACCTCGCCATGTGCTTTGCGGGGTGCTTTTTAAGCCGAGCTCTGTGCCAAGCCTATGTGCAGCACGGGGAGCTGCCGCCGGGTGCCGGGAAGGGCTGGGCAAGCTGGCTGGCACATCTCAGACACAGCCTGAGACCGCGCCGGATGAGTTGCGGTCACTCTGTGCGAAGGCTTGTGACCGTTTCGTTCTCTGCCATCCCTTCAAACCTGGATCGGGTCTGCTAGATCCAGGTGTCTGAAAGGGGAGCGCAGCGATGCAATCAGTAGCACGTACGAAGCAGCAGAAGAGAGGCATCAGCTTTAGAAGGTGATGCTTCCGAGCTGCGAGGGTGCTTCCGTACGAAAAGCCACCATCGGCTCAGGTCTGCCTGTGTCTTGCGCACCATACGTATCAACACAAGTCTCAACCCTTGTTCCGTGGATAGATGAAGTGGCATGGCAGTAATCTGCGGCCCTTCTGAGAAATGCTGGGTTGTCAGGCTTGAACATCAACCACAAACCGCAGCTCAGCTTCCCAGGATTTGCATTACCGCAACCAAGAAGTTATCGGTTGCATAATCAAATGAAAGAGGAAAATCCAGATGGTGTTCTTTACATTGTGAACCAGAAAAAAGGGAAGCGGCAGTGTTATACTACAGACAAATCATAGCATCTTTCCAAAAGTAATGCTAGTTTGGGGTCTAGGTCCTCTTTATGTGATGTGACTTTCTAAAACTTTTTATTGTATTGTACAAAAAACAAAACAAACCCCAAAACACAAAAAAACCCCAAACTACAACGATTCTCTCGTGATCTTCATTCTCTTTGAAATATCCTTGGAATGCTACATGGAAGTTTTGGGGTTTTATGTTATTGGTAATGCTACAAATGTATCTGGACAGTGTTTCCCCTTATGCAAATTTGCTGGGTCTTTTGGGGAGTTGCACTTGGTTTGTTTCAGGCAAGTCGCTGTTGGCTTTAAAACCAGTGCTAGCAAAGCTGTTATACAGCTGGAGTATTTCACTTACACAGCAATTCATGGACTCTGAAGTGGTGGGATTATTGAAGGGGAGGGAAAGTGTTACTGATTCTAATGATGCTTGCATACAAGCTTTGTGAGGAGACTGTTACTACGATGGAGATCCTCAGATCTCCCCAAGACATGGGTGAGAAAAACTCTATTGCTTACATGTTAGTTAGCAAACCAACAGACCCACTCTGAGATGCACTGAGTACCTGGGCTTCAACAAACTAAGCTCAGCCCCTTGGAATCAGCCACCACTCAAAATGTATTCATTTCTTTTGTGATATCTGTGGGGGCCTAGTGCAATGTCCTAGGAGCAGAAAAGAGAGATGAACAAAACTCAGAATATGGGCAGGGAGCTGGTGAAATGAGAAGCTTGTAACTGAGCTTGGCATTGAAGTGACAAGCAAGTGTATCGGTGAGCTGACAGATCTTTCATCACAATGTCCTATTCAGGCAGCTTTGCTTTATTGTGCTTTTAGCTGATCTCTTCTGCAAAATCTCCTCCAGCACTGAATTAGGAAATAGTATGAGTTAATCATCTCACCAGTTTTTTGTGGTTGTTGGTTTTTTTTTCCCCCCTTTCAGCTGAATAGAGAAGTCTTTTCTTATCAGATGGATAATTTCTCTTCTGGGGAGTTTGAATGCGTTTACATAAAGGAAATGGATGAACAGAGTCAGAAATCCCCAGCTGACCTTAGCTAGTGGCTTTGCTTTGAGGGAGGTAAAGCTGGAGACCTTCTAGTTGGTCCTCTAAGAAGCATGTTCTATGCTTTTAGTATCCAATGATTTTTTTTTCCCTGCCTTTACTGTTAAGTTTAATGTATGCATTTGCCATTGTATTAAGAAATTGGAGTCTCTTTTGTTAACACAAGTAGGCCTTGGGGAATTGGCTATAAGCAGACTGCAAACCAGAGCTGTGTCCTTGTGCTGAAACACATTAGAAAGTTGCTGTCATGGTTCCCAGTGTCGTGGCAGCCTGGGACTAATACAAGAGCAGCTGTGAAATACTATCTGAACAACAGCTACAGCCTAAGATGTCTAAGGGACACCGCTGCATGCCTTTTATTGTCATTTTCTGTGAGGAAAGGGAATATGTGAAAATCTCTGGAAAAAGCACGCTGCCTTATGTCCTGAAATAGGCTTCTAAACATGTCTTTTGCTGCTATAACAACAAAGAAAACGTTGATTAAGTAGTTCATACATTTGACATGCAAACTTCTGAGGCGAGTTGGGATGCCCTGTGACCTGGTCCTGAGCACAGTGTGAAGAAGCAAGTGCACAGCATCCTTCCCACCCAGCTGCACCTTCAAGCACTCCAGCAGCAGGACTAGCTGCTTTGTCTGAGGCCATTATCCCTCCTGAGACACCAGGATCATTAGCTCAGTTACAGCCTCCCTCCAACATGCCTGTGTTGCTTCCTGGCTCTGCAGGGCTGTGCCATCGAGATGCAGCAGCCTGCCTGGAGCTGGGAGCCACTGTGGCCTATTTCTTCCCTTTCCCAGCACTCCAGGTCTGAAGGTAGGAAGAAATTGAGGAGTGGCTTAAGGTCAACTGCAGTTTCCAGGGGAATGATTTGTGTTTGTGGATGTGTTCATAATTATGATGATGTATGAGCAACAGGCGCTGTCTCTTTTGCGTGCAGCATCCATTGAGAGCTGAACTCACAGTAAAGGCAGAAGGCCAGGAGCTCGTCTTGGAACTGGAGAAAAATGGGTAAGTCTGCTTGTGTCTTCATTGTGGTCATACTAAAATAATGAATTAGGATTACAGTGAAGTCAACAGGAAAACCTCCACTGACTTCAACAGGGTTTTAATAATGGCAGGATGAGGAAGTCCTTTTCTGGGTTTCAAGGTTATTCCAGGTCTGAGTTCCCACTGATGTTAATCAGCCAAGCAGGGCTGACTGTAACAGCTTTGTCAGCAAAAAGCAGACCTGTCCCTCAGTGTGTATACTTGGTTTTGCATCATAATTTTTACTACTAACTGGAAAACATTACTGATATGAAGTGCATTATTTCCCAAATGGCTTGATGCTTCAGAGTCAGTGTGACTCTAATGAGGATTTCATTTGCTGTGATCCAAAGAGGTCCTGCTCTGTTGCCTAGGAGAAATGGTCTGACAGTTTCAATTCCATTAGTGCCCTTTATGCTAAAGTAGACTGAAAAGAATGCTTTTGCATTAACTGAAATGCAGCCTCCTCTCAGGCATGATACAGCAATGCTGTGTGGTGTAACAGGGCATGGTCTGCATTGAATTTAGCTGAACCTGCAGGAGATAGATGCAGGTGGAAGAATTCTGATCTGCCGACTGTTCCAGAGGCTCTCTGCCTCTTGAGTGCATTAGTTTCCAGTGGTGGAACAGCAGCTGGAAAATTAGCTGTAAGAAGCTTGTCCTTGAGCAGTCCCCTTGCACTGTTGTTGTTTTATTAATTTTTAAACTGATCTGAAAATATGTTTATGAAAACACAACCAAATGTTTGTCTACTGGAATCAGACATACCAGCTACAGTGTTTGGGGGCTCAGTTGTCTTCCTGAAAGAGTCAAGTGTCAAAAGATATTAGTAGTTAGATGTCAGTGCATAAAACTAAGAGACATTCAGGGCTATCTGGGGAGAAAAACAGATTTTTCTTGGCACAGTCTGCATTAAGTACTGAAATCTGATGAAAGACAAGTATATTCTATGAGGTGTTTTCTGTAACAGGCTATGTAAGCTATGGGGATTGCAAAAGCTGGACACATTTCCCAGGCATTCATGCACCTGTGTAGAGCTAAACAGAACCAGCTAAAAATTCTGTGTGTTTTGGCATTTCCCAACTGGAAAAATAGAGAGTGGTAGATGAGACCAGACAGCATAAGCACTGCTAACTCAGTCCTGTCCAATGCAGGAAAAATAGGTGTTGCTGGTGACAGTGGTCAGCAACACCAGCCTTTGAACTGAAAACTGCTAATACTGCTGGGGGTCTCCTTCCTGGTGGAAGGACTGTCAGGTTTTGCCTATTCCATAGGCACCATGTGAAGGTGCATTTATCTCTGGCATGGTAGAAGCTGGCAAGAGCAAGGATCCTTGCTGAATTAATCCACTTGTGCTCCAAGCATGATGATGTAACCTGCAGGTGCCTTGTGGGAGCTGTGCTATTTCCAGTGCAAGCTCATTGCTGCTGTTAGTAAACAGTATCACAATAATAGAAACCTTCCATTGTGTTTATTTCCTGAAACACTTTCTCATGCATCGAGATGTATATGCACAGGCTTAAGTGTGCTCAAACACTTCCACTGTGGGAAGAATCTCCTTACCGGGACTGATGAAAGGCAGCAACTGGTTTGGAGATTTTGATGCTGATGTTCTGTGAAAAGTGCAGGAGGTTCATAGGCAGCAGTGCTTCACCTGAGAGTCTTGGCCAGGCCTCAAGTCCTTGTTGAAGAAAAGTGATGACACAATCCCAAAGTACAAATTTGAACTTGATTAGATGAGAAGCTCTGGAGAGTCACCACTTTTCAGAGACTTGTGAAGATGCAGAAGTAGTTTAGAGACAAAATAAAAACAAATGATACTATGATGGCCCTAGGAGCCCTGTGCATGCTGTAATTATCAATATGCTTAGAGTACTTTTAAGTGAAGACAAACTGATCTCCTTGTCAAAGCATGCAGTGAGGCAGAGTCCTGCCTGGTTGCTGAGGTTCTCAGCTTGGGGTTGCCTCCCTAGCATCCAGGAGCTCACAACTGCTAGTGCTTCTCTTATAGAGAACACTGAGAATCCAGCTGAGGTTTAGGGTACTGAGTAGTTGCAGTATCAGTGACTTCTCTGGAGGGTTTTTTTGGGCACTCAGTGGCAAAGTGGGAAGTGTCCATTCAAAGCCCTCTGAAACCTGTCTGTTTTTGTTTTCAAGTTCACATGAAAGGGGATAAAATAGAACTGCAACTTTAAGGAAGGTATTTGGGGATTTTAAAATAAAAATAAGCCCCAGAATTCTGGGTCATTTCATTGGTGCACTTCAGAGGATCCTCTGGAAACCAACTTTGCTGCTGAGATTGGTGTTCTCTGTGTCCCCTCTGTCCTGGGCTCAGCACAGGGGTGCTAATGCATCCAGCTGACTCCTGGTTTACTCTCACAGCCACATTCCAGACTTCCACCACTCAAGAAAAGCATGAAATGACTGCCATAATTCAAGTCTGGTTGTGGTATGGGTGAAAATTGCAGCACAGGAGGTTCCACCTCAACAGAAAGGAGAACTTCTTGACTGTAAGGGTCACAGAGCACTGAAACAATCTTCCCAGAGGGGTTGTGGAGTCTCCTTCTCTGGAGAATTTCAAGGCTTGTCTGGATGTGTTCCTGTGTGACCTGAACTAGATTGTCTGGCCCTGCTCTGGCAGGGGGGTTGGACTCAATGACCTTTTTGGGTTCCTTCCAAGCCCTGATATCCTGTGATATGATCTACCCAGGTATTCCCAAGGCTAGAAGGGAGGTATACCAGGCTAGGGGAAACTATTGCAAAGGATGTTCTCAGTGAATCGGGCAGCCTCTGACCAGAGACAATGCTGGTGAGAATGAACTTGCTTTGAAAGGGGGAGGAAGAGAGTCATAATCTGCATGGCTTTGGTAGGGGTGCCCTAGCTTGCAAGAAATGTGTTGTTTCCAGAATGTGACTGTAATGTTCACTCTCAGCCTGATTTCACGTTCCATATGAAATGGACATTGTGTTCACCCGCAGAGGTGCAGCACAGAAGTTCCTGCATGTCTTTCCTCAGAACTGTGCGTGTTGTGCTAAGCTTAGCACACATCTATGAATACAAATATTGCATTAGCACTCAGCACAGTATTGCAGTGTTTCCTGCTCGGGAGTTTGATAAGGCGGAGCCACGCTGCAGTTCCAAGTGGAGTTCACAACACTGCTTAACGTTTCTGAGTAATGCTAAAAGTCTATCTCCTAAGTGACTTCAGCTTGTTTTAAATGACTCAAAGCCATCTCCTGCAGCTGCAGGATTGGAAAGCTCGAAGCTGCACAAACAACAAATATATGGAGAGATGCCTATAAAGCAGCTTTAAATTTGGCTGGGGCTTAGGAACGGAAGAATCTGAGTTGCAAACCTTGGATGAAAAGTGACTTTTTAAAAAGGCATTTGCATTTGTTAATAAAAAGCAGCTTTGAGCCAGGCAGGGAGGGGGTGCTGAGACACTCTGAATGTGTGTGTTAGCATTGCCTGGTGTGAGCCTTTTCTTTCGAGTGAAGAGGAGAACTCATGTTTGCACAGCAGGAGCCTGTGTAGAATCTGTCTTCTCACCTGAGTGCAGGAGAAGTATCAACAAAGCTGTCTTCCCTCTTTTCATCTTCCTCTTTCTGTCTCTCATGGAGATAGTGGACTTGGAAAGGTCCACTCAGCTGTAAGGGGCAGCGGAAGCTTCTCCAGGAGAAGTCACCTTCGCCAGGGGACATCCCTGCCTGTGGCTGGATCCCAAGGGCAGTGCAGAACACAGCTGCTTACTCTGGCTGCATATTTTGGCTGCCGCTGCCTGCAGCAGCCATGATGGCATGGGACACTTGGTGGCAGAATGCCAGTGGAGATGTGTGGCAGCTAGCTGAGGACACTGCAAATAAATTCCAAAGCTTATCTGGCCTGACTTTGGGAGCAATCCAGATAGTTATTTTTAGGCAATTGAATCTGATAGGGAGCAGCATCATTTCCAGGCTTCTGGCCCCACCTGGGTAGGCAAGGGGCATTCCAGCCCTTTTTGCTGCTGTGATAAGCAGTCTGAAAGAGGTCTGTGTCACTTGTGTTTCGCTGTTTCCTGCTTTTGCTCATCTCTAGGGCCTCTTCTACCAACTGAGTGAGGAGGAGGGGAGGATGCTGCCCACCTCTTAACAGGAAGGATGTATGAAATTATTCCACTGATGGGCTACACATCATCAGTGTCTAATGGGCTTCCTGCATGGGGAGGGGGTACATGAAGGAGGGAAATCGAGTTTATCCTGCTCTACTGTCTCTTGGAGTCATCAAAAAAATCAGGATTGGAAAGCCATAGCTACTTCTCAGCCTCCTGATTCCCTCAGGATGTTCAAGTGGCTTCTTTGTATGGGGCAGGGAGGAAGAGATGAGGAAACGGAGCCCATTAAATCTTTTGCTCCCTGATTCATTATCAACCAGTTTCCCATTTATTTTATTTCCTTTTTCCTCTCCAGGCAGCATTTATGGTTCCCATTGGTATACCAAGGGGCTATGTGACAAATGTTGTTTGGGCCCTGTAACATGATTTATGCAGTGACTGTCACAGGTGATGTGGGTGGCAAAAGGAGATGGAGAGCCTTTAGCCTGTGATATTTTCCCAGGCATTATAAGCAGCTAGTTTAGTTACAGCCCAATAGGTGGGAAGTAACTTGTTCTTTCCAAAGTGCTGCAGTTCACACAATAAACATGTCCTCAGGTCTATCAGCAAAAGCTCTTGAGGAAGGCAGCCTAACAGCTCCAGGCTTTGTCTGGATGAAACTCACCAAGAGAAAAGTAGTTTGGATTTCACTGATTTTTATGAAGTGACAAGTTTTGGCTGGAGGATTCCAGAGAGGTGAAATCCCTGGTTTCCCACTAGTAGCGGATATGGAAAGCAGACCTGCCTGCTTGTGTTCCCATGGATAGTGTGTTGGTGGTGTTCAAGACGGGGGTCACATCAGGTTCTGATAATAATTTCAGTCTTTAGGGAACACTTAAGTGACTGGGAGGTAAGGGATCACATTCTCCTTCTTACCCTACTTGGATCCTGTTGAGAAATAGTGGAGCGAGGCCTACATATTGTAGATGGGAAACTGATGTCTAAGCTTTCTTGGGAGAGCCAATTCCCTCCACCCCAAGATGCTGGCAGCCTGTCTGGATAGATTCATTGTGATTTGGGGAAGAGATGTAAGAGGTTGCAGACTTAATTTCTCTTGGTCTCACGACTGAAAAGTTAAGAATCTGTTTCTCATGAGAGATTCAAGGACCATTTAGCTTTTGTGTTTTGGGAGGAAATAAGAAATATCTCTCTCCTAGATACTTATGGGTGTTTTCAAGTTGGCAGCTGTCCATGCAGACTAGTCCCTCTGTAAAATGAACCCAAAGAAAGTTGCTCATGGGAACAAATTATATTTAAAAAAAAATTTAAAAATTCTTGCTCCAATTAGCAAGAGCACCAGAATGCCACCAGGGCCCTCCCAGTGCCCATGAGTGATCTCTGGCTGGTTGAGATCAGCATGTTCACAATGGTCACCTGGGATGAAGGGCTCTGAGCCCTCTGACTTATGCTAACAAGTGGTGCTCACAGGTGAGAGAAAACTGCTCCCATTTATAAGGGAAATAGAGGTGAGGCTCTCCAGAGCAACTGGGAAATGTGCACTCCTGGTTGTGTTAGAAAGGCCCCAGCTTTCCTTCTGCTGTTTGCAGGAGTGTTTGGATGTGCTGCACAGCCTCCCTCCTCTCAGCTGCTTCTCCACACCTCTGTGGTGTCCAGATGAGCTGGAGGCCACTTGCACTGTTCCCAAGGGCCACAGGGGCAGCTGCCCACTAAGAAAGCTTGATCTTGCCCCATGGCCTCAGCCTGCCTCTCCTACTGAACACCATCAGCTCGTGTGAAGCATGCAACCTCCCTGGCACAGCATCTTGATGTGGCCAAACAGAGCCAGGCTGCCCCGGGGGTGTCAGCTCTGCATGGCCCAGGCCTTCCAGAGAGCAGCAGAGCAGCACAGGGAGGAGAGGTTTGTTTCAAACAATGATATCATTGACAGGCTGCAGCAGGACCCAGATCACTCCATGCTGGTCATCAGCAGAAACAGTCTCAAGCCATCTGTACATTATGGCATGGAGCCACTCTCCCTTCATTTGGCGTCCTCGCTTGTATTGAACTCGGCTCCCAAGGCTTTCTGGGGAGCAAATCCTGCCAAGAGCAGCCTGTCCCACCCTGGGCTAGATGCTGAGCTGGATGGTAGGGAACGACTGGGCTTGCTGAAAGGTGGTCACTGGTGGAAACGTGTGAGGGCTTCTCTGGAATGCCCTGAGCACTGGTGTGTAACTTGCCCTGGCCTCAAGCAGCTGTGATGGAGATCTAGCAAGGGAGAGTCCTCCTGTCTGAAGCTGGCTTTTCCCTTGACACAATCAATTCTTCATGCTGATAGCTCCTCTAATGAGGGACTCCATGCTGCCTTTTAGGAAGATGATGTGTGCTAGCAATCTTGTCAGCTGCCTGACTGGATCTCAAAAGCCTTCAAATGACCTTATTTTGCATCCAAAAGTTTGCAGCTTCATCTCTAGCTGCTGGAGAGGTATTCACTGAGGCATATAATTTACTAGTGAAGAAAGGATGGAATTGTGCTGGGTTTTTTTCAGGCTTTCCTTCTCCAGCAAGAAGGCAAGCTGTGCTTTTCTGGAATCAGCTCTTCAGCCTGGCAATGCTCCTATCCAAAAGAGACGGCAGATAAGGTTTTGGGGTAGAGGTTTCTCAAGTATCTCTTGTTTATCCAACAACTGGTACACACAGAGAGGAGATGCAAGACTGGCAAATAACTCTCGTGCACTCTGAGATGAAAGGAAGGCTTCTTTTGTATTTATTTACAGTTCAGATGAAAGCTTGATGCTGGCTGAGGAAGTGAGTTGGGCTGGAAATGAACTTTCACAGGCTGAAAGTGATATAGCACCCCAAGGGTGTTGCAAGATGTGCTGTTGTTTTTCCTCTTTCCTCACTGTTCTGCCCACCACACACCAAGCAATACACTGTGATAGCCCTTCTCAGCAGTGCTGCAAGAGCCTCAAGGCAGAGAAGAGTCTTCAAAGCAGGACTGTTTCAAGCTCAGAATAAGAATCTGGACTTTTCATAGGGAACCTGCAGTGTAAGATAGGAGCCAACTGATTGAAAGAGGCTTGAATGTCACACTCATTCAGGTGATCCATGCCTTCAGCTCAGCAGCTGTGTAAGTGTTCCTGAAATGCAGGCAGACCTCTCATCTTTGTAATCCACTCTAGAATCAGCTAGACCTCAGCCTGCAGGTAGGACAGATGTGCACACCTGTTGTGTAGCATCATTCTGTGCCCTGAAACCCAATGTGCTTTGCTCTGGTGCTCAGCATAGCCCAGATTGGTGCTGGGACTGGGGAGCAGTGCCATGGGGCTGGGCAGGCATCAGAGCACTGAGGGGCTTTACAGTCAGTGCTGGAGAAGAGATAAAATGGCTATTCATAGTGAGTGCTTTCCAAGAATAAAGGAGCAGGAAGAAAACATAAGCAGGCTTGTTTGGGAATGGAATAAGTAGGCTGTGCAAGCCCCAGCTACTGGAAATCCATGGGCTGGTGTCTAATTCTGGCTTTGGCAGCACTAGGCAGATGCACACTGGTTTACTGTCTACCCTCAAGATGACAGTCTTACACTGACCAGATACCTGCCAGGGCACATTGCTAAAGGCAACTTCCTGCAAGTTAATGCAATCTGTTGATAAACTTTGTGCAGCCTCCTGCTGAGCAGGCTGTTGCAGTCAGGGAGATGAAGTGACTTGATTGGTGGTTTTTTGGTTTTTGGTTTTTTTTTTTTTCTGTGGGATGGTGATTCTGGCCCTATCTTCAGTTTACAAAATGTAGCAATCTCTCACTGACAGGATCAAGTGATGAGAATTAACACATCAGAAAGAAGCGAAATGAGCTTTCACAGGCTACAGCGAAGGTGGAGATAAGAGCTGTTGTGTTCCCAACATCAAATGGTACCAGCCGCAGCAGCATGCATGTTTGTCTGACACTAAGCCATCAGTACTTGTTCAGGTGTCTGAGCCTTTGGATGCCGGATGAGGGAAGCACTTTCAAGCACCGATAAAAGGTTGTGCTTCCTGTTGCTTTGGCCTAATTTAATTAGATATCCTGAGCACCCAATCCCTTGCTTAAACAGAGAGGCTTTCAAGTTAGATTAGACCTGACTGCCACATACCAAAACTCAAGGCAGATGAAAAAAAATCTTTAGTTTTGCTTTTTGATTACAGACTTCTGCATCTAGCCTAAAGAAGTCAAGAAGGAAACGTTTTCTTTCTTGCAGGTGATAGTTAAAAAACCTGCTGCTTGGAATGCATTAAAGAAGGATGCAGACAGACCAAACTACAACTTCAGTGTTGCTGGCATCCCACTGCCCAGGGTGCACATGACATCCTCATGGCATGGAAAGTGTGGCACTTTGGTGGCCTGACAGCACTGTGGGGTTGCTGCAGGAGCGTGTTTCATAGATGGGATGTGCTCTGTGATCCTTCTCCAAAGTTTCTGAAATGAGGCCACATTGTTTTCAAAAACTGTTTTAAAGCTACATTTTATGGCTGCTCAGATAGACACAGGATATGACCTCCTCAGTTTGGCCCAGATTTTGACTTACTGTACTTTTTTACATCACTGTTTAGCAAATGCAGATGTTTAAAAAGAAGGGTAAGGCTGTTTCCTCTGGAACAAAGTCAAAATGCTTACTATTCAGTGTACAGGAGCTCCATTTATAGACTTGGTCTGATCCTAGGCTGAAGACAGGGAGAATATTGTCTGTATGAGGATGCCATGAACAAATTCAAATTGGGGAATCAGCATTTTCCTAGGAAAAAGACATGAAATGGCTTTTGGGCTGAAGTTGAAATGCAGATGGGTTTATAATTGTACTCGGGTTTGCACACTGGAAAGAGTCTGGATTGGAGCTGATTGTTCACACCAGTGCCTTGGTGTATCCTGATCTAGCCTGTGGTATGGTAGCTATGCTCAACCTGAGGCTTTGAATCTAATGCCAGTACACCTAGGGTGTAACTTGCAGTAGTAAAGGAAACCCTGCAGAGAGACTTGTGCCCAGTAAATTATGCTGATATTTGGTTTCTGGTTTGTTTTTTTTCAGTTGGTTGGGTTTTGTTTGGTTGGTTTGTGTGGGTTTTATTTTTTTGTTGTTGTTGCTTGGGTTTTTGTTTAGTTTTGTTTCTTAAAGCTCTCTCTCATAAAAAAGTGGAGTTGTTTACTCGCAGCTGTTGGAGCTGGATCCCAGCATCTAGCTGAACTCAGAGATAGGCTCTCCTTGATTGTTTTAATTTAATAAATGGCTTGAAACCCCAGTTAGGAAGATGGCTTGCTCCACCCTTTCAGAAGTGAATGTGCTCCATGAGAAGCAGAGCGATGGATGTGGCAAGGTCACCTTCTGACCCTCTGCCACCACAGCACACTCAGCACAGGGAAGCACAGCCTGCAGCACCAGTTCTGCAGTTCTGATGGCTCCTGTGCCACCAGGCAGCCATTAGCTGCTACATCCCTGCAGGCAGTGTGCTAACAAGTGCTTCACGGATGGCAAGTGCTGGTTCAGAGCAGAATGGAGAGACAGACGCAGCTGGTGTCCTACAAATGCCTGTTTCCTGCCCTCCCTCTCTCTGTTGCAATTAGTTTCATGCTACAGGTAGCAAATAGTGACCATCCCAAGTCTGCAACGGTGGTTCAGTGCAGCAGGAATACCAACTTCAGAAAAACGTGCCTCTAGCCAATTTTCTAGAACACCTAGGGAGCAGAAATCCAGGTCTGAAGAAAACTCTGACAGTTTGGTTTTTTCCTTTATGTCTGCAGAAACCTCTTTGCCCCGGGCTACACAGAGACTCATTACAACCAGACTGGACAGACCCAGAGTACCCCTCTGGCCCACACGGTGAGTGCAGGAGATGCTTTCCCTCCTGCTACATGCAGGAGAGAACACCAAGCAGGGGGCTTCAGAGAAGTAAGAGGGCTTCATTCTTCAGAGCCTTTTTTGAGGCCACAGATCCCCACAGCTCTAAGGGAGGGCAGTCTGGCTTCCTGACCTGGGGGGATCCAGTGAGATGGTGTCTCCACCTCCCAAAACTGGTAAAACTATCTTTCTGTTTTGCTAATGAATGCTGTTGTGAGAGCCATGGTCAGCTGTCATTGTTGGTCCCCTCTCTCTGGGTGCTGGGGAAATAGTTGTTTCTCCTGCCACTCATCCTTCTGCTTTTAGTTTTGCCACTGGGTACTCCATGCTGGGGACATTTCTGCCCTTTGGGAAAGCCAGTCAGTGTAAGCTGGCTCCTGATCAGTAACATTCCCATAAATGACTGCTCTCACACAGACAGTGGCTGATGCTGCTGCTGCAGTGGCACAAAGATGTGCATTGGTTGTGATGCAAAAATAAGGGATAAATCCCCAATGAGATCATCTTTCCTAATGCTGCCCCAGGGTGAGGGGAAATGATGTGATGAATGTGTTGGTGTTTTTGCCCCAAAGCCTCCTTGTCTCTGCCAGAGGCTGCTTTTGTCTTCCCAGGAGCTCCCCCCAACAGGGGACTTCCCCGCTGCCTGTGGCATCGTCCTCTCGGGGTCTAAAGGCACAGCCTTAGGGGCCTGACCCAGGGCCAGCTGCCATCGATAGGCAGCTCCCATTACAGGCAGAAAGCTTTGGGTTTGCCTTAGCACTGAAGCCATCTGAGTTGCTTCCTTGGGGATTCAAAGCTCTTAATTTTTACTGGCAACAAGGAGCCATTTGATGCATTTGCACAGGCCATGCGTGGCAGCTGAAAGGCCAAATTTCCATGCAGGCCCACAGAGATTTAGCTCTGATAGTCAACTGCCATGCGCTGCGCAAAGAGAACAATTGCTGGAGTATTGGCAGTGCCTAAACATAGCTCGAGTCCAGCCCAAAACTGCATTGCCAGCCCTGCTCCCCTCTGCCTTCCAGGAGCACTGCTTCTACCATGGGGTCGTGCGGGGCCAGGAGCACTCCAGTGTCATGCTCAGCACATGCCAAGGGCTGCGGTAAGTGTCTGGTGGTGCCAGAGCTGGGGGAATGCTTCTGCTGGGCTCCTCAGCCTGCTGGCACACGAGCGCTGCTCCCCAGCAGCCTGCTTGCTGTGTTTCTTTCTGGGCAGATAGACCTTTTCTCAAATCTCATCCCACCAAGAGTCCTGAGCATAAAAGGAAACACGTTGGGGGCAATGCAGGCATTTGAATATCATTAGTAGCTGTGTCCTGCTAGCCAGCTCCCAGACTCCTTCCTTCTTTGTGTGGGCAAGGCGGATTCGTGCACTAAGTGAGCTTAACCCAAGTCCACTTGAGAAAAAAAACCTATTGGTGACTCAAGGCTGCATCCCTTACAGAGATGGGGAAAGGACTTCCCATATCCAGACCCAGCAATCTACACTGATGCAGATCTCAGCTCCTTCTTTCCTCCTCTCACAAGTTGCCGGGGTCACTTTTCACATGCAGGGCGGGAACGACGCGAACACATCAATACGATGAATAAAGTCAAACCCTTTATTAGCAATAGGATAGTCCTTTTATAACATTTCCTTATCAGACTAAAGCAACGTGCCTAAATTCTGATTGGTAACATGAGCTCTGCAGGACGCTGTCCATGCTAATCAGAAACATACTAATTGGTTGGCGTAATTAAGCACAGTCCCATTCATTAATATTCATGATAACCTGTTATTCTCTAACCAGATGTTTCACTATCTCTTACCCTTGTGGGGTGGTAGCTGCCATGCTATGAGAGCCAGAGTCCTGTGTTAGGTTGTTTTCCCCAAAAGTGTGAGAACCAAGGCCTGGTTCCTCATTATCTCACATCCCACAATGGGTGGCAGGATTTTGTGTGCACTTTGAAGCAACGTCTTCAGGTCTGAACTTCCTCCTGAGCTGTCAATCTCACTTCTCTGCATTCTCCCTGGGTGGTGCCAGGGCTGTGTGTGTTATGCATTTAAAACCTTCGCTTGGGTTGTAATGGTGTCTTTGGCAGGAAAAAACGTTCCGTGTCCTCAGCAGGAGTAAATGAAGCAGCTCATTGTGACTGAGGAGCTTCGTTCATTTACACCGGCTCAGAGTTTGTTTCCAAAACACCACATGGGCTTTACTGATATTAGTGCTCATATGCTTGCAAGCGCTGATTGGAAGCTGTGCTGATGGGAGCAGCTCCAGCCAGGAAACAGCCTGTGCCAAAGCAAACCTGAGACATCTGAAGTAGATGTAGCACGGGCCAAAGAGCCCAGCAAGATAAACAGGACAGTGCAGCCACCTGTGGCTTGCAGTAAACAATCCAAAAGCAAAAGTAGGCACAGGTGGTCCTTGCTTCTGCATGCCTGTGTTTTCCTGAGCTCCACCTTCCAGCTGCTGAGGAGATAGGGATGTCTGGGTGTGCACATGTGGTAGGGTTTCTGCACCTCTAAGCTTTCAGCTTGTGTTGGTAACATCTCAACATGGCTTTCTACTTGCTGGGAAAGCACAGGAGCTGAGCACATGGCTGCTTTCACTCTGAGCCCTCACAGAGAGGCACATCAAGCCACATATCTTCTAGTGGGCATCAAACGCAGATCTCTCGCCTGTAACATGCTTATTGAGAAAACCAGAACCATATGGCTGTGCATGTCCCAGAGAGACCTGTGGTTTTTTTTCCCTGTGGGCAAAGTCTTTGCATTTTTTTTGGGTGAGTTCTGTTAAAGGCAATTTTCTTTAATTGGTTGAAAAGTGTCCACTGCTCCTAAAGAAAAAGCTAGACTTAAAAAAAAATCAGTACTTCTCAGGTCAGCACTGCTGCAGCACAGGCACCAATAGCCTCTTAACTGGATGTGTGAAGCACACTGAATAGATTTTAATATATGCAAGCTCAGGGATTCCCTGCCCCACCCCTTAACTGAAACTGTTCCCATCCTTTTTTATTAATGGACTGAATGGCCTGGTGAGTGCCTTACCAGGGTCAGAAGGGAACTCAGCAGCAGAAGAAGGATTTATCTTTGGTTGCTGTGATAGTAATTAACTTTCCCTTTTATTGCTTCCTGCTTCAACAGAGGACTTATCGTGCTGAACAGCAATTCCAGCTATGTCTTAGAACCAGCTCCTGGCAGCCCAGACCAGCACTTAATCTACAGGCTGGACAAACTGAGGTTGCAGAAAGGAGCCTGTGGCTACCAGGGTGCTGGGGATGCAGCTGAAGACTGGCTCAGGGGCTTCACAACTGGAAAGAAACCACCTCATCAGCGGGTGAGCAGTGCTCAAATTGGATGCCCCAATACATGATGCATGCTGCCCCAAATTTCCCATCTTTTCTAAGTCTTAGGGCCCTGCTGTTCTCTGGGAGCATACCTCGAAACGGGAAATGAACTGAATATTTAAGATGGTTTGTGGCAAACTGTTTGTCAAATGATGGCTCCCACAGGGAAATAAGCATCTGGGACTGCTGTGTAGTGTGAGGAATCCAGGCTGTAGAGGTTCCTGTATGGATTTGTGCATTCAGTACATGAACAGATGGCTGAGGAGAGGCACATGGACACTTCCTGTAGCTAAACTGACTTGTGATACTTGGCAACTCTAAGTCAGTAGTATCTGGAGGTCTCTGTGTCTGAATGGGTGGGAGTGAGTGGCCTGTGAAAAACAACCAAGAAAATAAAATACCTGAACATACATTTTACCAAGAGTTTTTTGGGGCATACTGAGGAATTAACCTGTGTTGCTGCTGCTGCAGGTGAAACGGGACATTCTCCAGGCTACAAAGTACGTGGAGCTTCTGCTGGTGGCTGATCATGCAGAGGTAAGAAATGAGATGATGTTTATAGCAACTGAGCACTGGACCCAGAGGAAGCATCCCACCAGCAGCATCTCCTGGGAGAGGAGAGCAGCTGGTGCTCAGGTTCTCTCTTGCCACTTTAGTCCTAGGAGCCATGATCCCTCTGCCACCACTGTCAGTCATGGCTGGCCAGGGGAAAGATGCAAGCTGTGGTTTGGATGAAGGTCTTGGGCTGGACGTCAGTTCTGGGTGCCCAACTTGCTGGTAGTCAGCCCTAGTTATTGATGGGAGAAACTGCCTTCAACCTAGGGTGACTGTGGGATCCCAAGAATGATGTGCTTCTAGCTCTGCAGTACACCTAATCTCTAGTGAAGATAATGGCAATTATTCTCTGCTCTGAGCTGGTAGCAGATATATAAATAGACATTTTTAAGGCTCCAGATCATAGAATAGGTCTGGAAGAGACCCAGTGAAATCAGCAATCCCTCCCCCATCCCCAGCTTGGACAGCAGAGCAGACATACTCACTGACAGTGCAGACTGTGCAGTGTTTTGCTGATATTTAATCTCCAGCACAGACTGGAGTCAGGCTGCTCTTATTCATAATTTACGACTTGAAACTCCAATAGTGAAAGCCACGAAGTGCTCTGGGCTATAATTTCTTCTGAACAAAACTAGGGAGGCAGGACCTATTTTGGTTTCTCTACCAGGCAGCAGGATACAAGGGAAACTGAGAAAGCACATTATAGCCAGGAACTGCCATATGTTGTTCACCATTTGATCAGGCAAGCTGGGGTAGGCGCCCTGGCAGTGTCACTGCTGGCTGCCCTTACTTTACTGTCTCCCTTGCTAGAAGAATACTCCTAGGTTTTGTCATCTGTTAAAACAAAAATCTGAACATTTTGCAACGTTAATGCCTGGAATCAGTTTGCTAAAATTAACTTGTTGATTGCCAGGTGGTTTTAATAGGCAAATCTGTTGGACAAGTGGGATGTGATAAGCGCTGCAGCAGCCTTCACCTTAGACACAAGTTCATGCTACCATTTGTTTTTCCTGGCACATTTGTCAGTCCCTTGCTCTGGGAACTCTGGTAACTTTGGGTTGATCCACTGAGTTAACTACCACTGCATGAGTAACATTGCTGCCATGGGATGATAAGGATGAATGCTGAATATAAGTGTACAGGTGGGCTTATAGTCATATGTACAGTGGAGGAAACCTTTTGGGCTTCTCTTCAGAGTTACTTCCTTGTTTCCAGGGTAATGTGACTTGTTTTAAGACATTTCAGCTCTTTTGAGTTATCTTCGTGCTGCCTGATATATGTCCATTTTGTTCAGTTTCAGAAGCATCACTTCAGCATTGAAGCAACAAGGCTTAAATTAGTGGAGGCTGCTAATTACGTAGATAAGGTGAGATCAAGTGTGTGTGAACTGAGGAAAGCAAAGAGCAAATCCGGGATTATGAGGATTTATTGTGACAGAGGAAAGCTGCCTTCCTGGGAGAAAGAATAATGTTTTGGCAGTTCTTCCCAATGACTTAGTGAGTGGAAAGCATCTGCCAAACCATTCTGTTGTTGGACATTAGGGATGAGGCGGGGAAATATCTGTTCCTTACTTTGGAGCCAACACATGCATCTCTTGTGTTTTAATACATCTGTAGTAATCACGACACTTAAGTAATGCTTTCTGACAAAGGACTAAGGTAATCACATCACATGCTAGAAATCTTGGCAAGTAGAGCTGGAAGGAGCTTTCAAAGGTGACCCTTCCAGTGGTACCCAGTGCTGCTGAAATAAAGACCACTACTTTTCACATCTACTCCCTTCATACTCCCCTTCTTCCTTCAAACTTCTTCTACCACTCCCTTCACCCTGCTGCCTGTGAAGATTTTTCCTGTTTGTATTTAATGTGGGCAGCAGATTGTTTCCTTCCTCTTTTCAGGAATTTTGACACATCTAGAGATAAAGATGATGTCAGCCTCCAGTCTTTTCTTCCTCTAGATTATCTCTTTGTCGTTCATTTGTCTCTGTTTTAATCAAGTTTAGGTTTGTGGAGCTGTGGCAATGAATTTCTAGAGGGAGCATCTTCTCTGGATATGTGCATCTGCAGTAGCATTTAGCAGGGTTTATGCTCAGGACTTTAAAATGAAGTAAAATTACTTAGTTATTTGTGCTCATTTTGTTGTCTCCTTTCCTTCCTAGTTTTACAGATCTCTGAATATCAGGATTGCCTTGGTGGGGCTGGAGATCTGGAGTAATGGGAATAAATGTGATGTAAGTGAAAATCCCTTCTCCACCCTGAAGTCCTTTCTGGCCTGGAGCAGTAAGGAGAGGGTGTTCAGGAAACATGATAACGCTCAGCTAATCACGTAAGTTTATTTCTCCTGAAGTAAGTTGTTCCTGACAAGTGGGTTGGGTGGGTGGGAAATCACTATTGAAGACTAAATTATTCTAAGTTTCAGACAGGCCACTCAGCCAGCATTAAGCTCTGGCACCCAGGGCACAACTACATTAAGAAAAGTGGAGGTCATAGGCTCTGCAGCAGTCTCAATACACATGCATCAAATTGCATCAGCCTTGTGTGTACATATCACAGGCAGATGCACATGATCTGTTGCAGCTGCATGTGCAATGTCAGGAAAATTTGACCTGTAAAGGGGAGCTAAGTCCTTTGTGGAAGGCAATTGCTCCTAACTCATCCCGCTGAGACACAGAGGGGACAGGGTGATGGGAACTACCTAATGATCTGTGGCTTGTCCTACTCACCTCCTTAGGGACAGTAGCTATGGCCAGCATGCAGATGTCACTGCAAGAAAAAATTGCAGCATTTCTCAGGCCTCCTTACCTCTTTCCATGGTAATTAATCTACCAGTACGTAGTGATGAGTCAGAGGAGAAACTTGTAGGGCTGAAACGCAGACATTCATTTGCCCTTTCCCTTGTTTGTTTGAGGGTTTTTTTCCTCTTTTTACATTACCATATTTTGTCTTCACCTGGTCATGTCCTGAGCACAATTTCCAAGGCTCCCATTTCAGACTTGCCAGCAGGGGTGGTGCAGATTTCCCTCTTGCTAGGCCGGAGCTGAGCACAGCTGCACCTCAGAGGTGTGACACAGTACTCTGTCAGGTCCCTGAATCCTTAACTGGCAAATATCAGGCTTAAAGTAAATTAAGTATTCACAGACAGTACCAAATTAAGGATCCAAAAATGGTGTTTTCTGTGCTTGTTGCAAAGCTCAGCAGGAGCACTTTTTGGCACCAGAACATCATGAAAAATAGGATTGTCTGGCTGGCCTATAAAACAAAGTATTAAGTCCAGGCTCTGTACTTGAAGGAACTACTGGAGAAAATGTATTCACCCAACATGGCATAGATGCATAAAGCTGTTGACTGCAAGATATGTGTCTTCGCCTTGCTTTCTCAAGTGCCTCAATGGCATTTCATGGTCTTTCTGGGTTGTTTTTAGGGGTGCACCCTTCCAAGGTACCACAGTAGGCTTGGCTACTGTCATGACCATGTGCTCTGTTTTCCAGTCAGGAGGAGTAAACGTGGTAAGTAATTGCTCATACCTCATATGGTATTTCTTGCCAGCAGTGAATATTTAGGGTAGATACCTCCTAAAGCCCAGGAAGAAGAAAGTTCCTGTGAAAGCCTTTAGGTTGCCTGGTCATGGACAGGAACACTCTCAGTAGATGCTGTCTATATGTAATAATAATGAGTGCTGTATTGAGAGGTGCACAAGACAGGCATAGGTGAAATGGTGACTTACATCTTTGACCTTGCACAGGATCACTCTGATAATGCCATTGGTGTTGCTGCTACCATTGCCCATGAGATGGGACACAATTTTGGCATGAATCATGATTCAGCTGGCTGCTGTACTGCCCCTGCAGCAGATGGAGGCTGCATCATGGCTGCTGCAACTGGGTGAGTTCATCTTACAGGGTCTCATGCAGAAATTGGAAGGGCTTTTTTGTGAGAGTCTTGGTGGAGTAAGAGCCAGAAATGCAGACTGAAGGTGGGTCTGTTGCTGCCTTTTGGAAACAGTGTGTTTACACAGAAAATAACTGCTGGCAAAACCTGGCTTGTGTATTGGTAACAATTTTCCAATTTTCCAGTGAGTAGAGAGGCATGAGGGATCAGCAGAACATGTGTGGCCTTAATATGTAGAACTTTTTACATGGGTTATATTTCTGTGTTACATATGAGATGTGTAGGTGGTTGCTAGGGTTTCTAAAGCATCTTGTGCAAAAGCTTATGTGGTGATGAGAGGGAAAAGAATTGCTTCAGGAAAGAACTGGGCTTTATTAAAAGGCACAGCAACTGGGCTGTGTTTCTGAGTTAGAACGCAGGAAAACAGACAGGCTGCATGCTGTCTTAGTACTGCTTGGTTTCAGCAAGCCACAGAAAGCCTGTGTTTAAAAGAAATAGCTGCCTTGGACAGTAAGGGGATTCAAGGATGGCTTTGGAAACCCACAGGGATTCCAGACCTCATTTCGGATGAGGAACCACAACAGCTTCTATACTGCAGTCATGTAAAAACGTCAGACAAAACCGTTCACTTAAAGCTGCATTCCCTGTTTCCCCAAGCCTTCCTCTTTGGGATTTAGCAGGCTGCAACAAAATTTTATCCATAGATTTCATTTTTTTTTAATGTGTATGTGATTTCCTCCAAATAAGGAAGGACATTTAGGTGAGAAGTGAAAACACTGTGGCATGCAAGCAGAACACGCAATGTGGATGCACACACGCACGCTCACGTGCAGAGTGCCTGGGTTCTGGCACTGCAGCAACAGAAATTAATCATTCATTTAACAGAAACTACTCACATCTTTTGCAGTGAGGCAGTAGCTGGGAAAAAAAGGAACTATTATTTTTAGCAGTTAGATTCACAAGCAGTTACTCACAGTCCAAGTGCTGTATTCTCAGGCTTGTTTAGGCAGTTAGGAATAAGCCACAGCTTCAGCATGGAGCAGGTAAGGATGGATGTAATTGTCAGCCAGCAAAGTGAAAACTAACTCAATTTATTTTGTTTCAATAACATTTAAGGATTTTAAAGACTAGACAGTCTTGTAGTGCAATCTCACCTCCACTTCAGATGTAGTCCAGTCAGATCTGATTTTGAATGGCCATAGGAAATCATGATCTGCCTTGACACAACTTCATAAGCTTCAGAGAGAGACCTGTGTCCTCTGGCACTTGTCAGGATTTGCTTGTGCTCTTTTTGATTCTCTAAGCCATTGCCCAGATGTGTGTTGATGTTTTTCTACACTGTCCATATTCAGGCACCCGTTCCCCAAGGTGTTCAACCAGTGCAATAGGAAAGAGCTGGAGAAATATCTGCAGTCTGGTGGAGGGATGTGTCTGTCCAACATGCCAGATACCAAAAAAATGTATGGTGGGAAGAAATGTGGAAATGGCTACTTGGAAGAGGGAGAGGAGTGTGACTGTGGAGAGGTGGAGGTAACAATCGTTCAGATCCAACCATTTGGGGTTTAATGGGACACAAAGATTTCATTATGTATTTTGCAAATTGAATTATGTGATATGTAAACAGCTGTGGTTTGTGCAGGAGAGATGCAGACCTTCTAAATGTATCTAAATGTATACCCAATATAAATTGAGGTTGTAAAGTGTCTAATTAAATTGACAGTGTGTAGTACCATGCATCCCAGAACACAGGGATGGTGTAATCTATGTCTGAACAGGGGTGAGGAAATCTTCAGTTGAAAAAGATTGGGGAAAAAAAAAAAAAGTCTGACATGTTGCCATTTTGTATATATAAAGTCACTTTACCTGCAGCTTCATTCTTGATAAGGATGGAACTTCTCTCAGCACTGGATCTCAGCTCTCCAGCAGAAGGGAGCTGGCACCAGCAGCCCACACTCACCAGATGTAATGAGCACGACCTATAGTATCCAGTCAGTCCAGCAAGGATGCAGTTATGCAGTACTGTAGCTCAGCACATACTGGGCACCCTGAGTACACAGTGGCAGGAAGGTTGTTACTTCGTTTGCATGTAATGAAGCATGTATGAGATTAGCATCAGCCTCACATTTCAATGCTCTTGCATGTTCTTGTCTTGTAAACTCTGCTTCATTTTGCTGTCTTCCAGGAATGCAAAAACCCCTGCTGCAATGCCAGCACTTGCTCCCTGAAGCTGGGTGCTGAGTGTGCCCATGGCAGCTGCTGCCATGAGTGCAAGGTGAGATCTTTGAGTTTTCCTAAGGGAGGGGAGGGAACAATGGTGATGGGAGTGTGAGGCTGAAAATTTGAGGAGGAAAAAGGGATCAAACACAGCCAAAAATGGAGTTCAGCTCCTCACCTGCAGGCATGGTCTGATTTTTAGGTACAACAGCTACAGGTGCAATCAGACCTTGGGTCCTTTCTCCAAGCTAATTTTAATTGACTTTGTGATAACAAACACTTAGAGATGGGATGAATCAGAGTCAGTATTTATCCCCCTTGGCTCCAGAAGCAATTTTAACAGAGCTCTTAGAGCAAACACTTCCTGTGGAGATTAAGGTGGATGCTATCTCTGTTCTGAACCCTCTTTTCTGGGATGCAGTTGAATTTCTTTATCCCAGGTGCTTGCTGAAGAAATACTAGCAAAGCTGATTGTATACATGAGATCACATATTTTAAACCTCAGCTTTCCTTATAGAGGCTGTTTCAAATATGTTTCTGACTTTTGGAGCTAAAAGTCTCAAGTGCTGACAACAAATTAGCTAAAAAAATGAACACAGGCAAAGGTTTTTCTTTAAGCTCACGTTTGTGTTTGCCCATTGACTGTGCACTTTTACAGACTTATCCTGAGCATGTGGAAAGCAATTTTCTAGGAATCAATTCAGATTTACTCACTTCACAAGAGACGTAGAAAACCTCCTGGATGTAACTGTGTATGCCCTTCTGTTCTCCATGTCCATGGTGGACAGAATGGAAGTGAATTGGGTAAACTCATAAGCAACGGAGATATAACCAGAAATGATTGGGAAACACTGAAACAAACTTCCCAGGCAGGGAGGGTTTGAAGAGTAGTTACGCAAACATCTGTCAGAAATGGTTTATGTAAATCAAATCCCACTCTAGAGTAGAGGGAGATGTATCATTGTCCCCTTGAGATCTGGCAGCCTTACTTTCTCTGCATGATCTCATTGCTGCCTGGGGAAGGGACCCAGCCATTAATTTGATTCTGCAGAGGTCACCCTGTTAATGAAGTTACAGTGTCACTTGGATCACTGCTGACCTCAAAAAGCCTAAACCAAGGAGGATGAAGAGAGACGTGCAATATTTTTATCTTATCTACGGGGAGACATTGTGCAGACATAAAACCACAAAGGAGTCAAGCAGTAATCCAGGTTTCTTTTCCCCCTTTTTCTGTCTTTTTAGCTGATGTCTCCAGGAACACTCTGCAGGGAAAAATCAGGACTCTGTGACCTCCCAGAATACTGCACTGGCGAGTCACCGTTTTGCCCCCTCAACTCTTACCTAATTGATGGAGCTTCCTGTGATGGAGGAAGGGCCTATTGCTACAGTGGCATGTGCCTCACATACCAAGGCCAGTGTGTGCAGCTTTGGGGACCTGGTAAGGACACTCCTTGCAGTGAAACATGTCCTTTAAGCAGGCAATGTTATGTGGTACCCTACTCTTACTCACCCCGTGTAAGACAGAGTGACCTGTTAACAGGGGCGAAGTCTGAGGAGCCTTTTCACCTGCCTTGCTCTTTTGTAGGAGGCACCAAAATTCCCTGTGCTCAAATCATCCCAGAAAAAAAAACCACCAAAAAAAAAAAAAAAAAAAAAACCAAAAAAAAAAAACCCCAAAAAAAAAAAAAACCCAACAAAACCCAAACCACAAAACCCCTACAAAACAACTGAGGGGTCGGTGTGGGGTGACATGGGCTGCCAGGCTCCACCGGAATCAGCCATATGAGTCTTTTCCATGCAGGAGCAAGGCCAGCACCAGATGTCTGCTTTGAGAAGGTTAATGTTGCTGGAGACATGTATGGGAACTGTGGGAAGGACATCTACGGCAACTACAAGAAGTGTGAGATGAGGTAGAAAGCAGCCAAGAGTTGCTCCTTGGAG
The DNA here is from genome assembly GCA_013396835.1 of Psilopogon haemacephalus. Lineage (NCBI taxonomy): Eukaryota > Metazoa > Chordata > Aves > Piciformes > Megalaimidae > Psilopogon > Psilopogon haemacephalus. The sequence goes on from VWZI01022076.1 coordinate 833,070, forward strand.
AGGGTGTTTTTATGTATTTAAAAAATATGGGCCAGTAGATAAAATTGATCCATGCTTTGGTTTCACTCCCTCCCTCTGCCTCCTGGGAAAGCAGCTGCGTCCTTGTTGGACTTCAAGCTGCAGTCATAAGGGCTCTTAAGTTTGCCATTTTCCCTGCCTTCTGCATTTTCAAACATCTAGCTGATACTTCTTCAAAGCAAGAGAGGAGGGAATTTTCAAATCCATAAGTTAAAATGTAGCTCTTTAACTGAAGCAAAACCTTCTTCCTCTTCTCTGTGATTTTGTTGAGGGTGGCCTGCCCATAGGGACATGAAATGGTACCACCACTGCCCATGGGACACTGTTGCTTGGGCTAGCCCTTGGGAGGTGCTTGCTCTTTTGTTGTGGAACGATGACTCAACATTGCTGCTTTTATTGATGTGTAGAGGTGATGCCTGCAAAACATTCAGCAAGGCAGAATAATCACTTTAGCCTTTCCTTTGAAATCAGAGATGCTAAATGTGGGAAGATCCAGTGCCAGAGCTCTGCTTCTAAACCCCTGCAGTCCAACGCTGTGGCCATTATCACAAATATCCGCAAACAGAGGTGCCAAGGGACACATGTGCACAGGTCTGAGAATGAAGAAGAGGACATGCTGGATCCTGGCTTGGTGCTGACGGGAACAAAATGTGGGAGCCATCATGTAGGTATAGCCCTGCCTGTAATGGCCTAGGGGAGGTTCAGGCAAGTGCTGGCAAAGTGCTTTGGGATTTATCAAGCCATTCATTTCTTATGGCTAATGCCTTTCTAAGGGATTTTTATGTTTGTCATAAAAGTAACTTCTTAAAGGCTTCTGAGAAGCAGTGGAAGAATAGACACCAAAGGCTATACCTTAAGTTGTTGCTAGATGAAGTCTAGGGCCAGTGCTGTATTTGGGATTTGTTAGTTGGTTGTGGTTGTGTTGCTTAGAGGTGAGACATGGAATCAGAATTCAACACGTGCAAGGGCTCCTTCAGGGACTTGCCTCATAAAATCAATCAGGGTTGGAAGGGACCACAAAGATCATCCAGTTCCACCCTCCTGCCATGGGCAGGGACACCTCACACTACATCAGGTTGTCTAGAGCCTCATCCAGTCTGGCCTTAAACACCTCCAGGGACAGGGCTTCCACCACCTCCTTGGGCAACCCCTTCCAGGGTCTCACGACCCTCATGCTGAAGAACTTCTTCCTAACATCCAGTCTGAATCTAACCATTTCTAGCTTTGCTCCATTCCCCTGAGACCTATCACTACCTGACATCCTAAAAAGTCCCTCCCCAGCTTTCTTGTAAGCCCCCTTAAGATACTGAAAGGTCACAATAAGGTCACCTTGGAGCCTTCTCCTTTCCAGACTGAACAGCCCCAGCTCCCTCAGCCTTTCCTCATAGGAGAAGTGCTCCAGCCCTCTGATCATCCTGTTGGCCCTTCTCTGGACACCTTCCAGCACATCCATATCCTTCTTGTAATAGGGGCTCCAGAACTGGCCATGGGCATGGCTGTCAGCTTCTGAGCTCTGCTTCATGTTAGCTGGGATGTAGGTTAGCAATTACGTTTGCTTGGGAACCAGGTTAACTTCATGGCCTGTCGTTCTGCTCATGCTATTACTTGTACTGCCAAGCTGTCTAGGATCCTGCAGGTCACAAATGGCAGGAATATAGTACATAACCCAAAGAGCTAATGCTGATTTTTTTTTTTTTAATCATTTCTCTGTAGGTTTGCTTTGAGGGACGCTGCCAGAACACATCCAAGATCTTTGAGGCTGAAAGCTGTAGCAAGAAGTGCCATGGCAATGGAGTAGGTGTCCTCCGTTTCATTTCCATTTCAGGCTGAAGAAGGAGGGACTGCCCTCCATTCATCTGTGGGTGGTTGTTCATCTCAGTTCTGATACCATGGTTCATACTGGACTTGGGCTTCTTCATTATTTTTTTTTATCCAGCAAGGGCTTAAATTTTTTTTTAGCTTGTGGATTCTTTAGGAGCTGGCACTTAAATCTCTGAGTCTTCTTCTTCCAGATCTGCAATAATAACAAGAACTGCCACTGCAACCAGGGCTGGGCCCCCCCATTTTGCAACAAGCAGGGCAGAGGAGGAAGCTTGGACAGTGGTCCTCCCATGCCTGAAGGTGAGTGGGACCAAATCTACTGTGGTGGCAATTCAGAAGGAATTGAGTTAGTATGGGAACAGAGAGTTTTCCATTTAACTAACTCTGCTTTCTTACCCCAAGGTCCTTCAGCAGTCGTGATAACTCTCGCAATCCTGGCTCCCATTCTCCTGCTCATTGGCATCCTGGTTTTAATCTATTATCTCAAGTGCTGGGATAAATTTGACATCTGTTCTCTAAAGAAGAACCTACAATTCAGGTAAATTGTCAGTGCCTTCTCTGCTTGCACCCCCCCTTTCTTTCAGCATCAGGACTGAAGAGAAATTGCAAATGCTATGAGGAACATAACTAACTGGGTTTGTTGGTATAGTTAGTATTTGCTTCTCTTTTTTCTTTTTAACTTCAGTCAAAATATAATGCAAGATACAGAGGAGAAAAAGAAGAAAACATATCAAGGAAATAACACATTCTTTTATTTTTCTCATTGTCAGTGACACCTCTGGAAATGGGCATGCAAACCCTGCCTTCAAGTTGAGAACACCACAGCAGCAGAGGAAGGTAAGGACAAGGTCACCTTCCACCTCCCTGGGGTGAAATGCAGCTGCCCTGAGATGTGGGATCTGGTTCCCTTTTATACTGCAATACAGGAATGGTTTTGCCTAAGGGTGGGTAAAATAGACAAACATTACCATGGCTAGAAGTCAGAGGAGGCTGAAGGCAGTATCTGTTCCTAGCAGTTTCCTTAAAGGCTGGAGCTGGGATTTGACTAGGCCTGTGCAGCCACTCGTCTCCTGATTGTCCTATCACATCCCCCTCTCAAAGCTGCAGAACGTGCAAATCCTGGGGTTATTTGCAAGTGTCACTTGTCACACTAATGCCAGAACTACTCTGTTCTCTTGATTTCCATTTTTTTGCCTCATGATCCCAAATTGTCCCAGCCTATGTCATCAACAGCTACTAGCCACACACAAGACATCCTGGTGCTGCAGGCAGTATTTTCTCATATGTGGCTCATAGACCTTATGCAGATTCTCAAAAGTGTAGCTGAAGAGTAAAGAAGTGTTTTAAAGTGGAAGTGCATAACTCCAGATACTTGTGGGTCTTCTGCACAGGTGATTCACTTCCCTGAAATCCCATCAAAGCCACCTCCCCAGCAACCTGCAGGGCTCCAAATGAACACCCAGCAGCCATCCACCTTCTCCCCTGGCTACAGCTATGGCATGGGTCAGCCTGCTCGGCCAGCACAGCCAGCACCCCTCAAGGACATTGCCCGGTGGCCACCCCCAAGCAGGCCAGCACCTCCTGCTCCCAAACCCCCTGTCTCTCAGGTAAGGAGTTGCACTGCCACCCAGATGTGGTTTGTTGAGAGGTTTGTTACAAACGAAGCTGGTGCAGCCTCTCTAGCACTGGTGGGGGTGCAGGGGTTACTATGCATCTTCCACAGGACAACTGCCAGTGGTTCTCTTTGACAGTGCAGGATGCCAGCACACACAATTACTCTTCATTCAAGTCCTCTGATACCTCTGACTTGGACCTAAAGTCAGGTAGCTTGGATCACAAAGCAACGTTCAATTTTCCAAGGTCACCTAAACATTTTCATCTGCAAATCAAATAGATTTTACCCTAAGCAAGCCTAGCATAGCTCCTTCTGTCATTTACATGTACTTTATCCCCTTCTGAGATTGCCAGTGGGTGCTAAGTCTGAGGCTTGGTACAGAGTGCAAGATCTTTGTTCCTTGGGATGATCCCCCAGGTATCTTGCATTTGGCTATTTCCAGACTAAAGCCTTGGGAGTCTCAGACAAATGTTGAGACTCCCAACATTTGAGCAGGAACTTTAGCATGCGGAGGTGTTCAAAGCCAGGCTGGATGAGGCCTTGAGGGACCTGTTCTAGTGGGAGGTGACCCTGCCTATGGCATAGGGGGGTTGGAACTGGATGATCTTTGAGGTTGCTTCCAACCTAAACCATTCTATGATATTGCACAGAAAACACTAAACTTAACCCCAAATAACTTTGTTATGTGAGCATTCTAGCCATGAGGTTGAGAGTCACTATATTGATTTACTGACACTAATATTGATTTACTAACACTGGTAATTTTGTTTGGAGCTTAGCACAGATCCCATATTCTTATGGAAAAGGCAGCACATCACTCAGCCTGACCTAACCAAAATATTTCCCTTCTAGCTTTATTAGGTCAGGGCCAGCAAAGAAGCAAAGGGCTCAGTAACAGAGGAGAGCAGGAGGCTCACTCCAAGACAACCTCTCTGAAGGATAGAAAGGAAAGCAAACCCAAAATATTTTAGCAAATGGGATTTGCTTCTAGGTCTATTGTTGCTGTGGACAGCTGGTACTTCAGCAGGAAAGAAAACTAAAACAAAAGGAGGAAGCTGACTGTATTCAAGAAGGAATAGGTATCCTTCCCAGCGGGTTGTTGACAAGTTCCCCACAATCTCCATTGTGTTCCCTCCCCGACCATCCAGTCTCTTTATCTCAGTCAGACCTGCTAGATGGAACATTTCTTTCCCCTTGGATTTGCAAAAGAAACCTTGCCATTGGTGGGCTGGAAGAAGGCCACAAGATGTAGAAGGTACAGGGGAAATAATGTCACTGTTTGCTAGTGTCAGTGTCCTTCCTAGATGTTTGCAGTGTCTGCCAGATTTGCTCTCTCGCAGTCCCTGTAGGAGGTCTTTGGACCCAGCGGTCGGTGGTGGAATTTAGTCTGCCTTGTCCTTCCTGCAGGCACAGAGCAAGGTCCTTGGAGAGCAATAGGTCCTCAAGCATCGGCTGAGGCAGCCGCGGAGCGCTGGGTTTATGCATAGTCTGAGGACACTGCAAGGCTTTTGGGTGCTCTCCAAGCTGTGAGTGCAGCTGTGTTTATTAAATCAGCGCCTGTAAGCCAGCGACTTAGCACAGGGACTAAGCAAGAGCAGGCAGTCAGTTCTTGTGGGTAACTTCTCCCCAAGGGCATGCTTTGCACTGCAGCTCATTAGACAAATGGAAAATAGAACACTGAGGATCCTATGAGGGACAGCTGTGTGCACAAACAAAGCCATAAGCCCTTGAAGGTGGCTGCAGGGCTGCATGTGTGTGCTTGTGTAGGCTCATGTGTAGAGGTCTGTAGGGCTCACAGGCATTTGTAGGGGCAGTCACATAGTGAGTGTGTGCATGTGGAACTTGCTGCCAGGTGCATCAAATGGGGCTCATGGAAAAGCTCTGGAACATAGCTTCAAGTTCAAAGCTTAAAACTTTTGGATTTTTGCACATAATATGCCTTCAGCCTGTATCTTCATTTAGGAGGCAGAGCAAGGTAACCCTGTGCGGTTGTCCTGAAGCCAGCTGCCCAGCAGCCTCAGGCCACCTGGCTTTCATGAGCCTGGGTGGGTGAAAAACTCACAGATGTTGAAAACCACTAATCACCTGCATAATAACAGTGAGCCATGGTGGCAGCCACCTGTGCTCCCTCCTTGCTTCAGAGAGGGAGAGGGCTTTGCAAGCATGGTTTTAGCTGTGTCCCTTCCATCCTTTGTCTCAGGTAGGGATGCTATAGACTGAGCTGTGACGGGGACTTCTACCCTGTCTGTATGGTTTCAGGTTTCTTCTGTTTGTGTTGGGTTTTGTTTTTTTTTTTTCAAATCAGCCATGAGACTGTAGTATTCCTGTGGCTAACTCCAAACCAGAGACCTTGAGGTGTGCAGCTGCATACCCAGGCTACTGTCTCAGACTTACGAAAAACAGCCAAGAGGTCTGAAGGGCCTGAACCAGAAGTTCAGGCCGTGTAAAGTGAATGCAAAGATTATCTCTGTCCTTGGGCTGGGTGTCTGTCCAAGCTAACTACTCAAAACTGTTTCCTTCCTATGTAGGATATTTCTAGGCCTCGGCCACCCCAAAGAGCTCTGCCAGCTGATCCTGTCCCAGCTAGACCCAGAGCCAGGTCAGGGAACAACTCTGCCACCTCACTGCCTCCTGCACAACACAGGACCCCAGGTTGGCTGGAGCCTGCTGCAAAGGTAGGCTTTGAGTGCAGTAATGGGGAGCACAGCAGCACTCCCACTCCCGCATGGGATAACCATGCTCAGAAGGGAGTAACCTTGCTATCAGATTGCAGACACCTTCATGGACAGCCCTGGGGGTTCATTTCCCTGCAAACTGGACCCTTTGATACAAAACACTCCCACTCCACGTGCTGCAGGTGCTGCTTCCAGCCTGCACTATACTTGAGGCTAGCTGTGAATGAGAGCTGCATGAGCTTGACTCTGCTCCTGGTGGGAGAGTTTCCTATGTGATGGATTAGGGTGTAAATGCCTGTGAACAGAGACAGGCTTCCCCTGTCTGGCTCTAAAGTCATCTCCAGGAGAGGCAGAGGGCAGCTTTGCTCTTTCATCAGTGCTCACTCCTCTCTGTTTCCTGTTTTCCTTCTCACCCAGAACACTGGTGTCAGGATAGCTGGAGCAGTGAACGTCTTCCAAGCAGGACATCCAGGCTTCCATGGGCATTCTTGAAGCAGTCTGTTCCTCACCTGCGCTGCCCTTCACAGGGGACTGGACTGCCTTCATCACCCAGAAAAATATTGACTGCCACAGACAGCCTCTTGGTTCTTCTCCTTTTAACCTCCCCTTTCTCCTATGTGACTCAAAAAGCTGCTGTCAGGCTTGGCAGAAGTGCACCCAGGAACTGTGCTGGTACGTGCCAAGCTGACCTCAGCAGGCTCTGCGATAGCCTTTTCCATATAGGGATGACTTTGTTTATATGGTATTTAAATATTGTTGTGCAATATCCAATGCAGGGATGGGGTGATGGGGGGGTTCACATGGTTTTAATAGGTTATTTAAGTGTTATGAGGAAAAACAAGCATTAATTGCAAGTGCTGGCCCTGAAGGGCTTTCATGTAAGACTCAACCTTTTTGGCTTCCTCAGCCAATCTACGCAGCTGCAGGAGCATATGTTGGTGCTATACAGAAACTGCTGCCTCTTGGGAGAGCAGAAGGCAGCTCTTGATAACTTCCTTCAGCTTATTCTCAGTTTACAGTGGGTGGTGAGGCCACAACAGGGAGCAAAACATGGAAATATTCCTGGCCAATATAATTTGTGGGTCACTGTGGATTTTGATCAGATTTAACAGAGCAAACTGATTTTCCCCCATACAACCTTTTTTTTTTTTTAGCAAGAGCATTGCAACCTATCTGTCCTTCAGCACTCACTCACTGTGCCTGAGTGCTGTAAGACCTGAAGGCATCCCCTGTGCACAGTGACCTCTCCACTCTCATCCGTGTCACTGGAACACAGTCAAGGTACAAGATACAGAGCAAATGGCCATAAGAAAGCTCAGCAAAAGCCAGTGCTGAAACCTCCTCCCCAGCATACGGTACCATGGGTAATCAGCAGACACTTTGGTACATGTCTCCTCAGGCTTTGGTCTGTGCTGAGCAGTAGTTCAGCATGTGCTCTCTGTTCCTCAGACCAGTGAAAAACCTACCTTAAAATTACCCAGGTGGTAAAACTGCAGGAATATTGATGCAACACATGGTGCTTTCTAAGGGCAGCTCATTTACTCCAAGCATCTTTTTTCCATGATGTGCATGGAGAGAGCTGTCTGTGTGCACTTTAAGCAGCTGATGGTTCTGACTCCAAGGATCCTCCCTTATGAATTTCTTTCTTTTCTCCTAATGGTTTGGGCTTTACTGCATTATTTTATTTTCCTCAGAATTTTAAATGACCTTTTGGTTATGCCAATTTTTTTTTTTTGTTGTTGTTGTTGTTTATTTTTTCCTTGAAATGATTTCCTAGGAGGACACAAGGAATTCTGGAGCTATGGTTACAAAAACAGTTCTGTTGTCTGGCTTATTATAGGCAAATCCTCAAACAGTTTGATGGCTGCTGCACATGTGAGAAACTATTATTGGCATGAAGAAAAAAGTCTTGTCTGATAGTTGCTCTCTTTCCCTAAAGAGACTGAAAAATGCCTGATTAAACTCTGAGCACTCATTAGATTTGTAGTTCTGTGTAGCAGTGTATCTCTAGGATGACTTAAACTTTACTACCTCTTTCTCCAGAAGGAAACAGTACACAGGCTGTGTCTTGAATTTCTGATCAATTATTCCTTAGCTGGATCATTTTTGGCTTTTTCTTACCTTCTATACACCTGGAAAACAAACCAACCCAAAATACTTCTCTCTGAAAGCAGGGATGGCAGGCAAGTGAAAGACTTCAGCTTTCTATTTGTTGTTTCTTTCTGTAGCTGGATTTTATTGCATATATTATTGTCTGTTGGGGTGCACAGGTAATGTGGCCTTGTAGTGCCATGTTTTACTGCTCACAGGTGGTGCAGTAAGCTGGGTACATGCTGTATGTATACTAGAGTAGTACAGATTCTACCACAAAGAACTTGATCTTGTATCTGAGCCCTCGCTGAAGGCAGCAGCATACTTCTGCTACAGCCCCTGAGCTTTACTGAGTGCCCACCCAAAATCACTAAGAATATTCTTGACAGCAGCTCCTGTGAACGTGGGATCAAGCTTTAAACAAAAAAATAGAATCCCCCACCTCGACACACAAAGCTCAGGATCTGGGCACGTCCAGTTGTTCTCTGACAGAATATGTAATTGCTGGAATATCATAAAGTCTCCAAAGGGTAGTTTTTAAACAAATCCTTTTTAATATCTTTTTTTAAAAAATTTTAAATATGTGTGTAAGTTTACTGAATAAGAATAGAGGAACTGCAGGAGGAGAAAAAGATGGTAAAATGTGACTTCTTTTCTAAGATAATGTTTCTTGGGAGAACACACACCAAAATACATCTCACTTTCTCTTGTGTCCACATATTAATGGTTTACAATAATGCTCCCTGTGCATCTATGCAAATACTTGAAGAATGCAACTCATTGTGCCTTTTGCCCTAGTTTTAATAAATTTGTCAGTTGTCATTAACAAATATTCTGCTGCTGTGTACTATTGTGGTTCGTTTGTTGTCCAGAGATGGGAAGAGAGCTGGAGGAATGGCTTTTATGAAATGCAGTTCTAAGCAATGAGAAGATGAGTCTCGCTTACAACCTCTCTCTAAAACGAAAGGGCATGAAGCATCCTACCAATTAGGGTGCCAAAAACCAAGCTGGAAGGAATGACTGCAATTATTGTCTGCTGCCAAAGGAGGGCGCTGCTGTTTCAAGCGCTGCCCCAGATGTCCTTCGGGCAGTCCCTGGCTGCCCTTCAGCCTGGTTCTCTTTGCTGCTGCTGTGCCCATAAGAACAGAGAATCACTTAACGTTCAGATTCACCTGCAAAGGATTGGGTTGGGGTTTTTTTGCTTGGTTTTTTTGTTTGTTTGTTTTAATTTTTTTCTCTTTTTTGTGTGTGGTTTGGTTTTGGATTTTTTTTTTTTTTTTTTTTTTTNTCTCTCTACATGCCCCCTGCCCCTGAGTACTGAAATGTCTTCAGAATAGGAGATTGCACATTTCTCTCCCCACAAGTCCCAGGTTGCATTTGCTCAGTGATGTCCAGACCTGAGTATAACGGGTTCAGCATCTCAGCCAGCGGCAGTGTGTCCTGTGGTCCAGGACAAACCTAACCAGAATTGCCTGTGGATGGAGCTAGCTTGGTAAAGCTTGTTAATGATTGTTGCAGTTAGGGACAGGCGTTCTGAAGATATGATGGCTCAGATTTTACTGCTTCCTGGTCTAAGATTTGCTGTGAGCAAATGGGCTCCAGGCTCTCTGTGCTGTAAGACCTAGCAGCAAGATGGAAGAAACTTCCAGCTGCAGTAATACTTTTTTCTTTCCCCCAGCTTCAAGCCCAATATTATTTCTTCTGTTCCTTCATCCTCACCATTGATAAAACCCCGTGGAAGTGTCAAAGGTGAGCTGTGAGCAAGACTCCAGTAAAAACCATACTATACTGAGCGTAATGGAGAGTGGTGAATGGGCTTACTCTGGACTAAAGTGCATCCCTCCAGCTCTGCAGAACATCACTCACTTATGCCTGTTTGTCTCAAACCTTCCTCAAAATGAAATAAAAGCCTTCAGGCTTAAATGATAGCAGGAGAGGTCATGGGGCTCAAAGATTTGATGGCCTCTTCAAAGTCAAGACATGTTCTAAGGAAAAAAAAATATCTAAAACATACAACCACTTGGGTCTTTCAGGCTACAACAATTTTCACAGAGCACAAAAAGCCTGGAAGATGGTGGCAGTTTCTCCTAACATGAGGTTTACTCTGCCTGAGTAGTCTGAGTATGGGCTGCACCTTGCTTGGATGAGGTCTGGATCCAGCTTGGCCACTTCATCAACCACATCAACATAGCCTGGGCTTCACAGCTGCTAAGGAAAAAAAAAAAACAAAAACCAAATGAACAAACAAAGGCCCACATGAAATGAATTATCAGTGTGCTGCAAGTAAACTCCTGCACCTCACCAAACCAAAAGCTGATAGAGATTTATCTGTCATGGTCCCATAGAAAAACATCCTGGCTTGAGTCCTGCCACTGAGCCTAAGCAAGCATCTCCTCCAAAATTCATCAGGCTTTGTCCATATTCACCAATATTCTTGTCTCAGATTTTGCCGAGCAAGTAATTAAACACGGATGAGCAGAGTCTGATTAGCAGGTGTGCACCGTTCAGTCCTTGTCTCTCACCTCTGTTTGAGATGCTGGTGTGTGCTGTTGAGTTCATGCAAGCGTCTGGAAGGAAGAAGAAAAAAGACAAAAACTACTCAGTCAGGGCCTGAAAACAAACACATCAGAGGCCACCCAGGGGAAGGAGTGCAAGAGTAAACACTAGTCCCAAGAATAATGGGAGGGGGCCTCAACAATGGCTTTTGCCACAAGAATATCATACTTCCAAGATTTTAATTTTCAGTGGCTGCATCCACTAAAGCCCAGTGAGGATTAAACATTATTCTGCTGCTATACTGTGACAATGACCCAATTCTAAAGCCCAGAGAAAGACTTGGCTTGACTCAACCAAGCTTTAGATAAGCCACTGTTGGGTTTTTTTCCTGCTTTTCCTAGTTTAAATTGTTCACTACCATCTGGGATATTGACATCAAGCAACTGCCCCGACCTCCAGAGCCCATAAATACACTAGGTGCAGATCACAAATACTTTGGGTTTATCCTCTGGGGCGATGCTGGAGTTGTCCACCTCTATCAGGATGTTCTTGTCATCTCGGGTGACTGGCGCTTGCTGTCCACACTGAAGGACTTGTGGTAGATTCCCTATACTGATGTCCATATCTTTGAAGGCATGGAGTAAAAACACCCCCAAAATGATGGTGAGGAAGCCACAAACTGTCCCAATGATGTCAACTACAGTCATGGTGACCCACTCCTTAAAGAGGATGATGGAAGTCGTGATGACGATAGTGGTGAACAGCACGTAGTAGATAGGAAACACCAAGGAGGTGTTGAAAATGTCCAGGGACTTATTGAGGTAGTTAATTTGAGTAGTGATGGATGCCACCAGAGTGACCACCAGGATCCATGTCAGAGGGTGCTGCAGGACAGGCCGTCCAGCAAAGAAGCCCTTGATGGCAATACCCAGGCCCTTGACTGAGGACACGGAGAAGGCCCCAATAACAGAGCAGATGGTGAGGTAGATGAGGATGTTGCTTTGGCCATGGCAAGGTGCGAGGTAGAAGATCAGGAAGAGGCAAACAGCCAAGAGGATCGCAGCATAAGCAAGGAAACCTGGGAAAAAGAAGAGAAGTCAGTCAAAACTGAGCAGTGGGCATGGAGAGAACTACCTTGCCCCGGGAGAGAAAAGCACAGCCTCCTGTGTACCTGGCTCTTTCAGCTTAGACAACATTTCATCCAGAGTGGTGACCTCCTCATCCTCTGGGGCATGTATGACCATCACAGTGCTGCCCACGAGGCTGAGCATGCAGCCCAACTTTCCCAGCACGTTGAGCCGCTCTCCAAGCAAATATGAAGACAGGATGGCACTGCACAGGACAGAACATCAAATGGTGCTTTGAGGTTCTTTGAAGAAGGAACAGTAGATAAAATAAGGTAAAGAATACCTTTCTGTGACACAAGGGCACAAATCTGGAGTCAATTTATCGGATTCCAGTGTGTTAATACACAATCACATTGCTTCTGCCAACAGCCAAACCTGCAGAGATGCAAGTGTGATCTACAGATCACAGCTCATATATCAGCAAGGTGAAAAAACGCCAACTGTGTTAGCTCACCCTCAGAAATATTTTCAGGGTCTACAGGTTCTCTCAGGAGCTGTTGAGCACTGTGAAGCCTTTAGAGCCCAAGGAAATTACTTCAGGGACCAGCGCAACAGAGGCAAAAAACTCAACCTAACAACTAAAGGACTAAATCATCAGAACTATTAAGCCCCAGATAAACTCTGGAGGTACTGGGGCTCTACATCCATCTTCAAAATTATCTGGTAGTTGTCCATAAAATATTGGGACAGTCCCAACTCTCAGTTTGCGTTACACACGTCACAATAACAATCCTTCTATAAACCCTTCAGGACCTGCAGTCACATATTTTGATAAGAATCTCCTCTTTAAAAAAATAAAATACATAAAATAGGGTGTCAGGCCCTTTGGCAACAGACAGACTTATAAAAGACACAACACCAGAGCCCCCTAAAAGCCTAGAAAATAAAAGGCAGACAAAAGCCAGGTTTAAAAACAAGTCTGATACTTTTGACTTTCAGACTGCTGGTACAGTTTACTATAGGAACAAAACAAACAAAGAGGCTGAAGGAGCTGGGGTTGTTTAGCCTGGAGAGGAGGAGGCTCAGGGTTGACCTCATTGCTGTCTACAACTACCTAAAGGGAGGTTGTAGCCAGGTGGGAGTTGGTCTCTTCTCCCAGGCACCCAGCAACAGAACAAGGGGACACAGTCTCAAGTTGTGCCAGGGGAGGTATAGCCTGGATATCAGGAAGAAGTTCTTCACAGAGGGAGTGATTGGCATTGGAATGGGCTGCCCTGCGAGGTGGTGGAGTCACCATCCCTGGAGGTGTTCAAGACTGGATGGAGCACTTAGTGCCATTGGATAGGTCTGGGTGATAGGTTGGACTGGATGAGCTTGGAGGTCTCGTCCAACCTGGCCTATTCTATTCTATTCTATTCTATTCTATTCTATTCTATTCTATTCTATTCTATTCTATTCTATTCTATTCTATTCTATTCTATTCTATTCTATTCTATTCTATTCCATTCCATATCGACCTTGAATTTGCTAGAGGGCTAGAATAAGGGAGGAAGTAACACTGACACTTGCACTAATTTAACCTGAAGTGTATGTATGTGGCTGCTATCCACATGCAGCACATCCAGAACGGCACACTACTTAATCCAGTGGTTTCCAAAAAAGATCTCCCCAAAGGACAAGTGTTAGAGTGGTTTTTGGCAAACACCGAGACGCTTCTTCCCTTGAGGCAGAATAAATCACCCCAGCAACACTCCAAGTCTTTCTGTCTTAACAAAACAAACAGGCAAACACAAAAAGCAAACTGCAAACTACAGACACATAAATCACCTTATGAGCACGCTCAGAGCCCCCAGAGGCGTGACAATAGTTGCAGGAGCAAAGGCATAGGCGGCAAAGTTGGCAGCTTCCCCTCCACCCACTAAACAAACAGAAGAAAAATAAATACCAGTGAGTTAAAGCATACTTTTGGTGTTGTCTCTTATGGGCTTGCTAACTAGTAAGATGTCAACCGGAGAGTGGGTTTCGTTATGGGGGTTTCATGCTGCTGCTGCTAAACGGGGCTGGGTAGTGGGTGAAAATCTCTTTAATAGACATGAATGCAAGCTGGGGGGGCATTGCTGGAGCCCTGCACCCACCTGGCCAACAGCTGGGGGTACCAGGGCTTGGCCAGCTCACAGCAGATTCCTATCAGCTCATTAACCTAGCCCAGCTGCAGTCTATCTGGGTGATTAGTTGTGGGAGCTGTTGGGAAGCTGCTCCTCACCTACAAACTGTCTCCTTGGGGTTGTGGAGTTACCTCCTGGTCGAGCTGTCCCTGTTTTCTCCAGCAGTGAGTACTGTGTGTGTGCTTATGGGCTGTGTTATGGTGGTTGTGGGGCAGGAGCTGCAAGGGCAGAGCAAGGTGGGGGCAACTTGAGCTGCTGCTGCTGCTGCAGCAGCGTGAGCCAGAAAAGGCTGCTCTTTGTACTGCTGGGAGTGCAGTTTCAGAAGACACTGTAATGCTGCAACATGGAAAGAAGACTTGCTCTGAGGCAAAACAAGTTTTTCTTAAGAAAGGAGCTGCAACCAACATCTCCTTGCTATCTTCCTTGTGCTGCAGCAGTAACCTATCCTGGGGCCTCCAGGCATGCCTGGGAGGTTGTTTGCCCTGTGCCTGGTGCCCAGGCAGAGCCAGCCAGCCAGCTGCTTCATTAAAACCTGGCTTTTCATGCTTTTGGTTGGGTAAAACTGAGCTAGCAAGTTCTACCAGGTCTGCAGGAGAAAGGTGCTGGAGATCCTGCATGCCTTACTGCCTCCACTCTCCTGAGGAATCTCTGATGATAAGGGGACAACTTGCCAGGAAAAAAAAAAAAAAAGGCTTTAAGACATAAGATGCTGGACTCATTTCACACCTGATTTACAGGCACACACTCTGGAAAAGGTGTAAACCCAAGGAAAAAGCTTTTACTTACTGGTTAACAATCCAGCCCACCAAAGCCAGTCCTTTAGGTAGCCATGGCCTCCATCTCCTGGAGGAGTAAAGCACAAGGGGACACAAGAGTTAACAACTGTGGTCTTCAGAGTAAGAGATGAGAAAAGTCTTTTTGGAGAATGAAAAATTGTTACGGGAAGAACATGACAAGGAAAACTTTCTGGAAGGACAGAACATGCAGATGTGCCATGGAAATGATGTTGAGTCAAGGGACTGGCAAAAGCAGGCACTCGAGGCTGGACAGTAAATAAAATATGAAAAAACCCAGGAACAAATACAAAAAAAACAGTTGTTTAATCTCGAGTGGCAATGGGAGTGTCACCCAGTGCCCCAAAGCCACAGAGGTCATCAACCTGGGGTGCAGCCTGCCATGCTGCAGCATGGAGCCTGGGGCTATCCTTCAGCCCTGAGAACTGTTGTCATCCTCACTGGTTCATCAGGGTGCATCAGCCCCTAAACCCAGCTCAACCTCAGCCCACGGACTGCTCATGTTTCATCTTGCGTGTTCCACTTGCCTGTTCCCTGTGGGGTGCTTGTGGAGCAGAGGGATAAAGGATGGCAAAGGCTGCTTTGTGGTTGGATGACCACCACCCAAAAGCTGCTCCGTGGGACACTGCCACCCTGCATCCTGCCTGTGAGGATCCTGTGCTTCACCTAGTATTGAACAAGCTTGCTGTGGAGTCTTCTGCCTGGGCACTAAGGTAAGGCAAAGAGTTTTGCCAAACACCACCTCTAGTAGAGGCTACAGCTGTGAAAGATGAAGTGGTTAAAACTGGTTGGTTGCTCTGTACAAGCACATGGTGCATTGGTTTGTGTTGCTGTAAGGCTGTGCTGAAGGCTTTCTGTGTCCTGTCCCAGAAGGTATCTGCTCCTTTTGTTTCATAGCAGCACAAGGCTTCATTTTGAACTGCCAGAAATCCTAATGTTGACCTTATGTGGAAGAGTTATTCTCTTACTGAGAATTTCAGATGAGAGATGATTCTGAGTGTTGTGACCCTCAACATATGCATTCAGGCATTGGAATGGGCTGCCCAGGTTGGTGGCTGAGTCACCAACCCCCAACGTGTTTAAAAGTTTGGATGTGGTGCTTGGGAATATGGTTTAGGGTGAACTTTGTAGAGCAAAGTTATCAGTTGAACTTGGTGATCCTGAGGAGCTTTTCCAGCCTGTTTCTGTGATTCTGTGAAATGAGGAAGGATGGATATGGTGTTGGGAACTAACCCAGTTCTGGTCTTACCCCACAAGCTGATAGACTTAAGGAGCCTGAGCCTGCTGACACTGTGAACCCTGGTTTCACTCGGTCAGAGAGAGCCCACGGTTCTGATACATCTAACTTTACTGGTGCAGTCAGTAACAGCAGTGTGTGACCTGCCTTGGAGAATAGTGATGTGCTCAGACAGCAGGGGTGACACACGGGGACTGGAGATTGAAAGTTGGAATAGGGAAAGGGGGAATGAAAAGGCAGCCAGGAATTTGCTAGCATTCAGCCTCTTCTGGTTCCTCAAGTTCAAATGTGATGCTCTGGCATTCCTTAAAATCACTGAGTTGTTTTGGGTTTTGTTGTTTTCCTTTTCTCAAGACCCTTTTTGTCAGCTGCACTCTTCTCTCATAGATCTCTAATTCCTGGTTAAACACCCTGAAAAAAATAGGGAGGGATTTGCTCTTGTTCACTTCCTTGACTGTTGTGGGAGGAGTTTGTGGAAGGAAGGAGGAAGAGAGACAGCTACAACTGAAATAATATTGATACTTCAGTGTGCACATAAGGTGGAAAGCAAACCCATGTGATTTTAGCAGCTGCATACAGCCAGCCTAATGGCAGGGGATGGAGATGGACTCAAGACTGGACAGGTTGCCTTTGGTAGCTTTGCTGCTCAACTGCTGGCTGGTTCTGGACAGCCACTTCATTCCCTGCCCTCATATGGGGCTGCAGTAAAATAGAGACAGTGATACTGACCTTGTAGAATGATTTAAGAATTGTTCCTAGAGCTGGGAAGGAGCAGTATTTTAATTGCCACTATTTTGGCTTATAGTTATGCAAGTAGGTCAGCTACCAGGTTGGATTTACACTGTTGCTAGAGCAAATGTTTGCAATGGTGATAGGATGTGTCCAATTCCACCGTGCAATTCTGCTCCAGGCAATGCTCCTCTATCATTTCCCATCCATATGTATGTGCACATAAACACAGGCCTTACCCTGAGAGCTCGGTGCTAGAGGAAAGTTACCTACACAGGGTTGAGCAACATACTTCAGAAGTATCCTCTCTGCAAACCACAGGCAGGGTTGACACAGATGACAGGCGTGCAGCCCTGCAGCCCTGCATTAATAACTCTTGCTGATGCAGTTCAAGTACATGGGGCCTCATCCTCATCTCAGTGACTTGGTGGAAAAGCTGCCCAGTGCATCAGTAAGAGCAAGACTGAGGTCATGGAGCTGTGCTTTTCTGCTGCAGTCTGTGGCATAGAGGTCACTTGCATTTTTGTGCCAAGGGGCCTGTTTCAAAGAGTTTCAACAGTCTGTTTCCTCACACTTTCCCCTGCAAGAACCGTGATGGGTATTCATTCCTCTGGTGGGTGCACACCTGACCACATGCTGCCTGTGACTTGCTATTTGTGGAGTATGATGGAACTGCTTTCAGCTGAGCTGTTCCAACGCGGGGCTCCGGCATGTCTTAGCACACATGTGGAAATGGTCTGTTTTACACTGCTGATGTGTACACTTGCCACACAAGTGCTGGAGTTTGTATGATATGTGTGGTTCTCAGAACAAGTGGACTTCCTCCCTCCCACCCACCCACCACTAAAGGCTTACCTGCCCTAGTGCCTCCCTTCTCCACCAGCCGTAGCAGGCCCTTCTTCTTGAGGATGATGCTGCTTCCAATGAGGAAGCTGGAGAAAACAGCCAAGCCCAGGCCAATATAGAATCCATAATTGCTTCCCAGCCGAGTTACCCAGAAGTTATTTGAAGTCTCATTGTCCTGGACCAAGTCAGCTGGGTCAGCATCACCAATCACCTGGCACAAGACCCGACGGGAAAGGCAGGAAAGGGTGACCAGAGACCCTGTAAGACCACCATGGAGATAAAACAGCATATTACTGGTATGACTGTCAACAGTGCCTCTGATGTTCTTCAGACTGCTTTAGATGTTTCTCTTAATTAGCTACCCATGCTGACACTCCAACAGCACATTCCCACCAGCTCTCAGAAACTCAGGACACCTTTTTATTCCCATGTGGAAATGGCAAGGTGTTGAGAGACAGCTCTGTGGAGCAGAGTTCAAGCAGCTCATGGCCAGCTGAGCATGTTTGCCAGTCTTACACACTGAGCTGGAAGGGAGTCACCATCCCCAGAGCTGTTCAAAAAACCTCTAGACATGGCACTTTGGGACATGGTTTAACAGCCATGGTGGTGTTAGGTTGGTGGTTGGACTTGACTTGATGATCTTAGAAGTCCTTTCCAACTGAAACAACTGCATGATTTAATTGATGTAAGAACCACTGTCATAGTGCAATTTAAATTCCCAAATATCTACTTCAGTCTCTCCACCAATCTCCAGTGTTATGAGTTTGAATTATGCCTTATCAACACTCAGCCTTGATGATTCAAAGGCTTTGGTATATTTCCAGCCAACTCTTGCATCTGCCAGCATAGGTTGAAGCTCTGGGTTTAATGTGAATTGATGTCAGTACTTTGTTATTACACCCAGCTCTGTGTACTGAGGGGTCCCATGACATTGCTTGTAAGACAACAGGCTCAACCTGCACCAAAGTTTCATAGGTGCTTCTACTGTCTAATGGTTTTATTCTACCTATTTGTAGAGTGCCTGAATGTTCATAAAACATGTCAAGTCCTGCCAGCATGGAAGGATTAAAAGGCACAGTTTTCTGCTGCTAACACAAAAGGCACCAAGTCCCTGTGTCTCCAGCCAAAGTGTGCTGCTGTGTGTGGGTGGCAAAATTGCAGCTTCTTCCTACCCTCATGCTTCTACCACACCCAGCGTGCCTCCCTGTTGCAATCTTTACTCCAAGTGTAGTGAAGACAGTGTGACTGCAACTGTATAGGATGGGAATGGACAGGTGGAGGGTTACAAAAGTCCCTTTGTAGTAAAAGACTTTAATTTTCCGCCTGAAATCAGGTAGGAATTACGGAGCAAGAATTTGTGTCTCAGCATGCAGGGGTATGCAATAGTGAAACTGGTCAGCAATGCTGGCCACTATCCCATCTTTTCCTGAACCAAGAGACCACTTTAAGACTCCTGCAGCTGCACCTTGCATCCTGTGCATATGTAACTGAGGATTTGGATCCAAACCGAGTACAAACTTTTCCTAATGGAAAAAACAACCAACCAAAAACCCAAAACAAACAAACAAATGAAAAAAAACCCCAAACAAACCCCAAAGCCAAACAAAACCCCAGTCACAACTCAGTGGCTTTTCTCGATAAGTTTCCAAAACTTTCCTAATGGCCAAACATCCTCGACGTGGAAGTTAATTCCTGGGAAACAGGGGGGTACATCTTGCTTCCTCAGCTAGATCAAAGTCTCTGCAACGTGCTAGTGGGCACAAGCATAAAGCAGTGGGATTGGGGTGACTACCCACTGGATTAGGTAATCTTTAAAGGGAAAAAACCCCAAATATTCTAGCTTCTTTCTGAGGCTGGCAGAGCCTGCTGTGTGTGGCTTGTGGATAAAGGGAGTTTCCCTATTCCTGTACAGGCCTCAGAACAAGGAAAAGAAAACCTAAACCCAGAAAACCATAAGCGACAGGGAACAGACCCCAAGCAGTGCGAGGGGGGATGAAGCCGCGGTAGGGTCCGGTGGATTTAGCCCCGCTGCAGGGAGCCCGGGCTGCTGCCTCCCTCCTGGGGACCCTCCCGCCGGGCTGACCCCGGGGCCTGTCCCGCTCCCCTGCCCGTGCTGTGCACCCACCGTTGCTGCAGCTGCTGTTCGCCTCCAGCGTCTCCATCTCGTTCGTCTCCCGGACGGCTCAAAGCATCCCGGCAGAGAGCGAGAGCAGAAGCGGCTGCTGGCGGACCGGGGCCGCGCTGCCCTCACACCTGCCCGCCCGGCTCCTCCTCCTCTGGCGCACCGGTAGCAGATCCTGCCCAAGCCCCGCACGCTCCCATGAGTTAAACCACCTCCCCCTGCGCCCCAGCCCCGGCTGCAGAGCCCCTTTGCTGCCCTGGCCCTGCGTGCTCGGGGGCTGGAGGGGCAGAAGAGGGAGGAGGCTGCGCTGGCAGCAGCGCGGCGCTCGGCAGCTTTGGCACAGATCTGCGACGAGGCTCCCCTGGCTCAGCCCAGACAGGGATCTTTCTTTTGGAGTGTTGTTTTTCTGGGTGGTGGGGTTTTTTTGTTTTTGGGGTTTTTTTCTTTTTTTTTTGGTGGAGGGTTTTTTTTGTGTTTGTTTGTTTTGTTTTTTAGCTCGGTGTAGGAGCTGTCGGAGCAGGAGGTTGCGCTTCTGGCTAGGTAGTGTGGGAGCCCAGTTGCAGTGGCTGAGCTGTGGGACGCTGGGTGTATGCTCAGTGGGTTGTGCAGCCTGCAAAGCTGCGCACAGAGCATGGTGGAATAGAAATGAAAAGTAAACAAGGGGAATTAAATCCGGAATAGTATTTGTGGTCCTGAAGATACTTCCCCTCGCTGAAGAGGCTGTAAGTGCAGTTGTATAGGAAGGAAGTATTTCAGAATGCATCCTGTTGCTTCAAGCATGGCTGTTTATTCGCCACTTAGCACTGTGGCTGAGTGCAGCAGGTTGCAGGGCTGAAGGGTAAGGCTGAAGGGTCAAGAAACATCCATGTGTCTAAGGAAGATGGATGTATCCTAATGGAAGTGTGGGTTCCAGGCATCACATACTTGCTGAGCAAAGGCATGTTCCCTGCTGAAGGTTGCGCCAAATGTCCCCAATGATCCTTCCTGACTTTTGAATTGTAGTGGGAAAGGGCAGGATCCTGGCAAAGGTACACTTGGAAAAGAATTGTCAACAGAAAATGAAGGTACAATGCCAAGGGCACGCTGGTGCTGTAATGTGTTGTGTAACGCAGGGCTGGAAGTCCAAGACAGAATTTTGCCATCAGCAGCTGTGGTTTACAGTGCAGCTGCCTCCATACTGAATCCCAGCTCTGAGAAATTCAGCTGCAGCCCTTAAGTTCTTCCATCACTTAGCCTGCCTGTATAGTCTTTTATCTTGTAACTATTTGGATGGCAGGCCTCATTATAGCCCACACTATGAGCTGCAGCCAAAGCCTCTCTTGCTAAGAATAGTGTGTGAACATTTTGGGGTTTGTTTCACACCAGTGTGTTCTGCCTTCATCCCCACCCTCCTGTGCCAGTGTCCTCCCTTCCTGTGTTTGTGCATGGTCAATGTGTGCATGCAGAAACCTACTTCTGATACAAGCCCTTTCATTACAGCAGGGGCCATTAGGCAGATTTTACTGTAGGTCAGCAGAGATAAGTAAAACCAACAGTAAATCCAATAACTTTCTGTCAACAAGACTTTTCTCTAAGTGGACATTTGACACAGCACAATATATAGAGGCAAGATCTGCAGGCACTGAATGTGTCTGAAAATGTACTTTGTCCCCCCTCCCCCCCCTCGAAAAGTAACTGCAGAAGTTTTCCTTAGACCATGGTCTGCAGCATTGCTAGCACCGTGTGACTCCTTCACTCAGCACCTGATCCTATCTCTGTACAGTTGTTTTCTCCAGCAAATGTAGTGTTTAAGTGCTCTGTGAGTCGTTTGATTGTAATCAGGTCTATTCACAGTCATAGACCTGTGGGTCACTGCCTGGGAGGGACTGTGCCAGCCAGATCCCAGGTACTCTCCTGTATCCCAGGAGCCCTTGATGATGAATCCAAATGGTGCGGCAGCAGGAAATTAAATGTGTGCTAATTTATCATAGAGCTGGGAGCAACTTCTCATCTTGTTACATATTAGGCAGGCAAAAGGCACCCTGAGGAAGATGATGATGAATGATGTCAGAATTTGGCCTTTATTTGATAAAGTCACTCACTGACATTGGTTTATTCATGCAAAGTGTGAACGTGAAGCTGATTGCAGAAACTGAAGTGATGGTGATGGAGTGGGACCAGGGTCTGCAGCTTGCTGGAATTTGTGTCCCCTGTTCCCAGGCTGCTCTGCCTGCTAGCTTTGGTGCTCAGCAGTACTGTGGGGCTCTCCTCAAGTGTTGCTTGTAGCTGGGGAATCCTGATGTTGATGTGGTTATTGGCAGCTAAACTGTGTCCAAAACAAATTCCAAGCTTTTGCGAGTGAGTGTTGTTGACATCCGTGTAGAGAGCAGTTGTGCACAAAGAGGTGTTAGGGAGGGAGATAATTTTTATGGAAGGGACCTGGGTTTAAAATAATCCTTCTGGTTGTGGTGCAGCCTCATGAAGTACTGCCACAGGAGTGGGGGTGGTGCAGTCAAAAGCAAAAGGCATTTTGAGCCACAGCTTTACCTTCCTCTATGATTTCTGGAAGGAAAAGGCTAATGTGACCACATATGCTAGTGTTTAGATATCCTCCTTTATTCTCAAAGATATTTGACCCCCACAGGCCACTTCTGCCAAATTTGCCAAGGGCTGAGATCTCCAAAATAAGTTCAGTTGTGGGAAGAGTGGAGACATGACAGGGAAGAGGTCACAAACGGAGAGAGTCCAGCAGTGTGAGCTGCCTCTGTAGACATCAGGGGAGGAGCATACCTGGTTGTCACCACCGTGGGAGAGGCTTCTCTTGGAATCAGCCATGGGATACAAGTGTGTCACGTATTTTTCTCTGGTGCAGGGGCTGTGGGAGTGTGGTGTGTAAAATCACAGCGTCACAGGAGTTGCACTTGATGGATTTAGCAAGGCTGCTTATGGCAGATTGGGAGGTATAAAGCCAGGTAGGATTGACATGGAATTGCCTGCTGTGCTTAGTCAAGGGCAAGTTGAGACTGATAACAATAAAACAGGGATGGAACCAATGCCTCCTTCATTGCTTCATATCCTCATTTTAATGGGAAGGCTGTAATTAAGGGAGTTTAGCTCCAAGCTATGACCTCAAGGGTTGATACTCGCATCAGACGTTTCCTTAAAAATAATTAATCAGAAATCAGGGAGTCTTCCTTAGCAGCTCATCTTCTAACAACGCTGTTCCTCCTGAAATACTGGTTTCCAGGCCAAAATATTTGACTGGAATCCAGGGGGTAAAGCAAGAGAGCTTGACATGCAAATAACTTCCTTAGCAACATCAAGAGGCTTTCCTTTCCCTTGCTATTCTCTGCTCTTCTCATTTGGAAAGGAAAAAAAAAAAAAAGGTGGAAAAATACTGGGTATCAGTTGTCCAATTTTACAAATAATGGTGGAGTTATCCTGCCATGAAGTGGCAGAAACTTTTGCCTTTGGATGTTTGCGAAACAGGCACCCATCCTCTGGAAACTGAGGGAAAAAATTCTGCTATGGCTTTGGGTAGTCTGAGGGCTCCAAGGAGATGTTTGCTCCTTTGAAGAGAGGGCAAAACTTTCTTTCTGACAATGACCTGATTGTTTAGGGGTTAAGGGAATTACCTCATGTTCAGATGATTGCAGCACTACATGAAAGGATGCTGGAAGCTTGAAAGACTGGACTTTATTGAGCAGACAGCTTTTAATTGAGCCTGTCTCAAGGTAACCATGTCTGCACTGGCTGAGGCTGTTTTGTACTACAGAAGTTTAGACAACTCTTAACATGGAGTTCCCAAGCCCATCGCACCCATGGTGGGTTCCCACCCTTGCTGTACTGCCCTCCTTGTGCCAGAGCACACAGAGTCTGTGCTGAGGAGCAGCTGAGTGATCCAAGGTCATCAGGCTATTTCACACTCCCCAACTTGCTCCTCTCAGGACTGATATGTTTTTACCCAGATCACTTCAATGATCCAGGTCATTGTGTCTTTATAAGCTGTATGTGTTGTCAGAACAGGAGTGGTGGGTTGCTGATGGCTAGACATGGGTGATCAGAGGGCATGGGAGGCTTTAAGGCATCATAGCAGCAGGGGGTGCCAGCAGAGAATGACCTTATCAGCAGATCCTTTGTTTGCAGACCTCTTATCTGCCAGGTGTTTTCATCAGAACTCTAAATGAAGCAAAACTTAATGTGAAAGCCACTCTTGGCTTACAGATAGGGTCATTTTGATATGATTTTGAAAGAATAAAACAATCATTAATGAACTGTTCTTTGCATGGATGAAGTGCCTATAACCTAGAGATGTAAACATATCATAGAATGACTTGAGTTGGAAGGGACCTTAAAGATCATCTAGTTCCAACCCTTCTGCCATGGGCATGGACACCTCCCAACAGAGCAGGTTGCTCAAAGCCTCATCCAACCTAGTCTTAAAACACTTGAACAGAAGCATGAGGGAGAAGAAAGATGTGTCTCTCTGTCTTTAATGCTGATTCCTTGGGGCTGCTTGTCAAAATTCAGTCTTGGCCTCTGATGCTCAAAGTAAGTACTGGTGCTTCTGGCTCCGGGTGACACTGTGTAGCCTGTGAGCACTTGGCACTTCTTAGGGCTGATGTTAGTACTGGGGTGTTCAGAAGACAGCAGATAAAATTAGTTTGGAGGAAAAAAAAACCCCAAAAAACAAAAGAAAAGGAAACAAGAAAGAAATTTTGATGAAGGATCAAACCCAACCAACCTGCCTAGTATCAGTGAGTCAGGGAGAACACTCTACTCTCTTCTGCTGTTCCCTGTTGCAGAACCATGTTGAAATCAGTAAATATTGGGCAACTTGCAAACACCAGGCAAATAGTCATCCACAGCAGTATGCTGCACACAAAGCTGTTGGCACCTCCTATGTCCAGGGACTTAAAGCACGTTGGAAAGATCAACAGAGCTGCCTAGTCATGGAGTAAAGTTCACTTCCAATTTTATGTGAAGAATCATTGCATTTTCATTTCTTTTAAGCTAAGAAGTGGTTCCCACGAGGAAATCTTGGGAAGAGGCTATGAAAGGGAGCATCACAGTTATTTTACCTAGAGCTGATGAAACTCAGGTGCTCCCACTTCCACAGATCCACGTCAGTTGTTACACCCTAACTCCTCAGATCCCAAAAGGTCTTTTCCCCTCAATTCTGACTGCTCCTTCTACAGTTAGCAACCATGGCTGCTCCTTGGATGCTTTCAACACAAACCTAAGAATGGATTCAAATGAAATTTTGGGGAGAAAAAAATAGAAAGGAGAGTCTCCTGAAAAAAAAAGGCCCCTGTGGAGTTGACAAGGATGTGGTAACAAGAAGAAATTAGCTCCTCAGTTTAGCTTAGTTTTGAATAGGGCTTGTCAAATGCTATTAAAGATAACTGTAATTTTTCCCTCCCCCAGCCCATTTATACTAAAATAAGTTTTCAAATGAAAATCTGTTGCAGAAGGATGTTTTGTCTCCAAAATCAGGAACTTTTCCATAGGAAAATGTCATTGATTGCTTTGGTGTTGGCCACAAAACTTCCATTTGTAATTTTTTTTTGTTTTATCCTTTGGTTTTGAAAAAAAAAAAGCTTGAGACTTCTATCAACAAATGCTGTCACTGTTCCTTTTGGCTTTTTCTTTGTGCCAGATGCAATCAGAGGCTCTCTCCAATGAATAATGGCAATGACGATGACACCACAAGGTGAAGTCTGCCCATTTAATGAATGAGCCCAAGTTTTATTTCTCTTTATCACAAAAGTCATCCCACATTTGTTGCACACATCGTTGGTTGCTGTGTTATGGGACATATCACCATGTACCAGATGCTTTACTCTTGCAGAAGCATTTCTAATGGGGATGGAAGCTTCTGTTACCTAAATTTTATAGAACAGCAAAAAAAAAAAAAAAAACAAACACCAAAAACAAACCAACAAACCCAAAATCAATCAAAATGTCATCTTCAGCTGCATAGCAAATATGGATCAAAAAGTGGAACACAGTATCTGATCACGAGCGTTAAATATACCTCACCATAAATAAAACTCATTGTACAAAATAACTCAAGCAGCTTTTCATACAAATATGGTACATTTGACAAGAGGTTTTCTTGGGGTTTTGTTTGGTTTTGTTTTGTTGTTGTTTTTTTTAAAACACTTTTCTTTTGTTCTCAAACACACACCAACCTACTGGACTGGAGGAATGCAGGAGAAAAAGGGCTAAGGTTGTTCAGTGCTAATAAGTGCTGTCAGAGTTTAAAAGTAACCCACTGAAGTGCTGAGCTTGAAGTAGTTTGCTTCCCCTTTCTGTTGTATCATTGGAAGTCAAGTGCAGCATTGTTCACAAAGGCATGTGTTAGAATCACAGAATCAGTCGGGGTTGGAAGGATCAGCCAGTTCCAACCCCCCTGCCACGGGCAGGGACACTTCACACTAGATCAGGCCATCTAGACCCTCATCCATCCTGGCCTTAAAACACCTCCAGGGATGGGGCTTCCACCACCTGGGCAACCCTTTCCAGGGTCTCACCACCCTTATGGTGAACTTCTTCCTAACATCCAGTCTGAATCTACCCCTTTCCAGCTTTGTTCCATTCCTCCCAGTTCTATCACTACCTGACATCCTGAAAAGTTCCTCCCCAGCTTTCTTGTAGGCCCCCTTAAGATACTGAAAGGCCACAATAAGGTCATCTCAGAGCCTTCTCCTCTCCAGACTGAACAGCCCCAACTCCCTCAGTCTCTCTTCATAGGAGAGGTCCTCCAGCCCTCTGATCATCCTGTTGGCCCTTCTTTGGACACCTTCCAGCACATCCCTATCCCTCTTATAATAGGGGCTCCAGAACTGGATGCAGTACTCCAGGTGGATTCTCACCAGTGAGGAGTAGAGGGGGAGGATCACTTCCTTCGACCTGCTGGCCACACTTCTCTTGCTGCAGCCCAGGCTCTGGTTGGCTTTCTGGGCTGCAAGAGCACACTGACAGCTCATATTGAGCTTCTCGTCCAGTAGTCATATTCTATAATGTCAAAGCCAGAGGGAACATTAAAACAACCTCCTTTTGACTTCATCCATGACACAGGCCATCCTTTCTGCCCCCTGTAATTCCTGTACTGAGCCGACAACTTGTCTTTGAAGTAGTCATTGCAAGTGGTGGCTGGTGAATCCTGGGGAGTTTGCAGACTACTTCAGAGGAAGCAGAAAAATAGGCATGCCCATTGCCAGTGGACTCAGAAGAATCCAGACAGTGGTCCACATTTCCCTAGGGAAAAACTGTTGTGGGTCTGCAGATTGTTAAAGGCTGTAAAATAGAGGATTTAAAACACATCTGCAAGGAAGAGACCCAAACTTGGCACGAAGTCTGCAAGTGTGGAGAATATGCCTGACCCAGTGACAATCTGTAATATTTAGCTCTACTATTACAAATTTGCTCCCTATTCCCATTAACAATTACTACAGGGTAAAAAAGAAAAGGAAAAACAAAGAGGAAAAAAAAAAATCCTGTTTTCATGGACTTATTGAAAGACCTAAGCCTGGACCTCTTTCTCATACACAGTCAAAGAGGGTTCTTGACCCAAAGCTGAAGACTGTTTGTATCCTTTAGGTAATAAAAGGACAATGACATCAAATCTCAGAAATGAAGACCCTAAGATTATTCCTAGCTGATATCTCATACTACTCGAGCAACAAGGCAAAACATCTGCATACACTCTACAGCCAAACACTTTACATCTTGTTCATGCACTTTGGACATTTTGCTCACAACATTTCAGCCCTCAGAAACTGAAGGGAATTTTTTTTTTTTTTTTTTTTTCCAGCAATTCTGAGGGCAACAAATAAGATTTCATCTACCTGTTCTTTCGTGGACATGCAACTTGTGTTTTGCAGGATTTCAGAGTGTTGTGGCAAAACTACAGCAAAAGAATGCAGAGCAATATTCATGTTTAGGTAAAATGTCATCTCATGACTTACTCCAGACCTAAACAGATGAGCAGAGGCATTTAAACTCACCTCATTACATCCTGTTTCGTCTGGGCAGCTGAGGCTGGGCCATGTGGGTCCAGTTCATTCTTTTTCTTGCTCGTGCTGGTTTCTAAGGAGACTCCAACATCCCATAACATGTCAGACACGGTAGGACATTTAATTTGTGCTGTGCCCAGAGGTGGCTCTGAGAGCCAGACAGGGACTTGTGCCACCTTTTCAGCAACACTTTCATACCAAAATAACAAGCACTTACTATTTAGGTGAGGAAAAATAGGATCTTGACTGGATCTATCTTCCTCATATCTTGTTTTACACAAAAAATAAAGTGCTTGATTCTCCTCTTCCTTTTAAAAATATATATCTGTAGATACCCTCACTCCAGTAGTGTAGAAGTGTTGGAGCACAATGGAAAACCACAACTGACATCCTTGGTGTAAGAGTAAATAGACAGCAGGAGCCCTGCAGCGTCACTGAATTCCAGGTGCTCTTTTGCTGCTCTTATGCCATGGAGAAAACAACTTGCCTTGCCAGGCTGGGTCCTTCCCTGCCACTCAAAGATCTCAGCCAGACTTCCTGAGAATTCATTTTACTTTCAGATTACCGTGCTGCACAGTTTCCTCCCTGCAGTTTGAATGGCTGTCTTGGCAATTAAAGGAAACCCAAGGTGTGAAGATGTCCAGCACTTTGCACGTGTGGGGGATTTAGGGATTATCAAGGGAGTAGGTGGTGAAATCTCTTGCTAACAGTAGCTTGCTTGCTGTTGTTTTCTAAGATAAAATACTCCATCTGGGGCACTTCAACTAATTAAATAATATGTTCCTTCTGAGAGAACAAATGCCCAGACTCTGCTTTTTAAACATCTGTAATAGCATGCAGTTTACAAGCATGATGAAATGCATGGAAGGGAAATACATATATCTCATCACATCTGTATCCTGGAACAGCAGTTATCTGCTGTGACCTGCCTAAAGCCATGAAATCAGAATATTGCTAGTGGGGAGACTAGCAGGGTTTTTTTTTTTTTTCCCTGGAGCATGGGGTTTGATCTGCTTTAACTGAGTACAACCATTTGTGTCACTTCAATGACACAACTGAGGGGAAGCAGGGAAGATGATGAGTTATGAAATCCTCCTTGAAGTTCTGACTGAAATTATTCTCATTATCCAGGGATCTTAGTCTAGCCGAATGGGAAAAGGAAACAGACTCCAGTGCTCCCTCTGAATGTATGCTGTTAAACCTGGAAAATTGGGTACTTTTAAATGCTTATCCTGTGTTTTACCTCTTCTAAACAATATCAATCTCTGAGTGATGAGAAGGTTCCTAAGCTGTGCTGGTAGTCACCATTCTCTAAAGAAAGTTATCTGGTTGCTGTGCCACTAGGAATTTGTCTAGAATGAAGGAAATTAGCATCCTAGAACACACACAAATTACATATCCAGCTCTTGTCCTCAGTCAATGATCACATACGCTCGAGGTAACTACCCTTGCCTCCTGTCAGGACCAGTGATTCTTCCCACTCGTTACTATATTCAAGAACACATCCATGTGAATGCAGCCTCTTCCATAGCCCATAATAAATCTTGTTTAGTCCACAGAAGATGTGTCTTCAGGGGATAACTGCATTAAAGTGGATGTCCCATAGGAGGGAAAAAGCCAAGCCTTTTTGTTTTTCTCCACCTCTCTGAAGTGCTGAGCATTTGGTGACTGCACTGTTAGTATTCCAAAACCCATGTGCCAAAGCTCCCCTTAACAGATGCTAGAAAGGGCAATGATGTGGCAGAGAGCACGAAGCTAGCTCCAGCCTGGGCATGCAGCCATCCATGACCAGCTCCTCTGTGCCCATCACTTGATCCTCAAGATGCTGGAGCAGATGTCATTTTGCCTTCATCCCTTCTTCCCCCAGAACAGTGAGCCAGGGGCTTGTCTCAGCCCCTCCTGCTCCACAGCTGGTGGCACATGTCATCGGGGGTGTTGACTTGCCCCACTGCTTGTGTGGTGGGAGTGTGTTCCTGGTGCTGTGGATGTGAGGAGCTCCTCCACCAGGACCCCCACGTCCGGGGCTGCAATATGGCTTCAGAGTGACATCTTCAGTTGGATGAATCACAGGGAAAAACCGGACCACTTCATGGAAGAAAAGCACATTTTGCCCACCCACTCCCACCCACCCCCAAGTCTGAAAGCTACAAGTAAAACTGATCACAGGGATGGCACAGAAGAACATGCACTCAAACAGGGCTGGATGGGAAGATGTGTCCTCGGGTGCAGTAGGCATACCCAGTCTTGCTTTGCTGCCAGGTTTCACACCATCGAGTTTACCCCTCCCAGCTGTTCTGGGTTCAGTCCCTTCTCCTTTCCCAACCCATGCAGGATCAGTGTCCACACTAGCAGGTGGTGGCCAGCGACTGGTGGATTGGGGGCTGGAAGCAGCGCACATGCTCCACTGTGGAACTGTCTGTTTCCACCGACTTCATGTACTTGTTCAGGATGGCAAAAATCTCGTTGTTTAGGATCTGATACTTCCTGATCCTGTCAGCCATCTTCTTTAAGGGCTGGAGGGATGATGAGGGAGAAAAACAATAGATGAAGAGAGCCTTATATCACCTGATCAGCTAGAAAATACCTCTGCCCTGCTGCTGGAAACCTCTGCTGAAGAAAAACAGCTTTAACATGTGTTACAGTTCCACTTAGCACCTCCCAGGCACCAGTGACTCACTTCATTACAGGGTTTGATGACTCAAGACAGAGCATTAACAAGGTTAGTGAGAGGTCCTGAGTTTACCATTCTAAAGTCTAGACTCCCAGCTATGACTTGATAAAGCCACTGAGCTCACAAGATAGTTGCTGGAAATAGCTTCTCAGATCCAGCTGCCCAACCCCAGGAAGAAGAGAAAAGCTTTGGGAGAAAAAAAAGATTTGATTGTCAAGTCAATTAAAACTTTGGCCTCTCTGCTGAGACTGAAGATGGAAATCTCACAGTGAATGAGTTCAGTCTGGATAAGATTAACACCAGGCATAGTTGCCACTTAGGAGTTTGGTCAAAGCAAGATAAAAAGCAGAGAAGTGTGCTTGTTCAAGCCCTTTGGGTTCTCATCCGTCAACTTACCACGTTTTTAATGATTTCATCCTTCCCATCTTGCCTCTGCACCTTCAGCAGGTGGTAGCAGAAGTCAAAGAGGTCAAAGCGCCGTTGCTGCCCAAGGAGAACAATGATAGAACAGCCTGCCCAGTTAAGACCATCTCCAAAGCACTGCCTGGAAGGAGAACAAGGTGATGTGGTGGGGAGAGATGACAGGATAGAATCAGGTGAGAGAAGTCCATAGCACCAGGAACTTTCCTTCATGAGTTCCTAAGGAAATTAGAATCAGTCCTACCCCTAGAAAAGGAGCATACACATAGAGGAAGCTGAGATATGCACAATTACACCAGGGCCAGGCTATGAAGGGTGCACCACAGGGTAAGATGGATGAGGACTAAGCCTCTGACTTGGGTTGTTGACCCACTCCTTTTGCGCATCAACTTGGGTATGTCCCTTTACTTTGCCCTTTTCACCAGCTATTCAGACAGAAAGTGCTCTGGGCACCTCCTTATGCCCATGCACAACCAAATCTTTCCATCCAGGACCCACGTTCCCCCTCTGCCTCTACAATGGCTGAAGCCACTGCAGCACACCAGGGGCTTGCTGGCCTCACTAGCTCATGAGAAGCAGTGATGAGAGAGGCGGCCGAAGGACACTCACTCTGCGGTGAACTCGTTGGTGCCCACGGGGATGCAGTACACAAACTGCATGGCACTCCAGAGCCGGTGGAACTCCACGCACTCGTCCACGTGCATCACCCCGTTTGTTGGGGGGGGCCCGCGCCAGATCGGGTCCTGCAGGTAGCTCCTAATTCGCGTCAGGATCACCTCGAACATGGACAGCCCACAGCACAAACGCTCCTTGGTCAGCAGGTCACCCTCCCGGGCGATGGCTATTTGCTGAGGAGGGGGGAGGACAATCAAAGGAACAGAAGTGAAGTAGTACTAGAGATGGATCCTCTCGTTGGATTTTATGCTTCCCGGTGTCCCTGGCACTTTCAAAGTTAATGCACATCCCGTGCGAGGTCCAACCTTACCTCTGCTGGCCGCTCCCGTGGCTCTCCCCACCACAGAACACTCATCCCGCAGAGGGATGAAGACTTAATGCTGTGCTCAAGTGCATGACACCAAGCTAAGCAACTCTGGAAATAACTACGTGCCTCAGGAACCAAAAGCGGAAAGCAAAGCTCTGATCAGAAATACTGATCCTTAATTCTGCTAGCACACTGCCCTGTGGGTGCTACTCAGGCATGGGTGGGTTTCATTTCATGATTTCTGCAGGCTATGAAAATAAGACAGGAGACAACAGGGACATTTTACTTCCCGGGACATTGCCATCATCTCTTTTAAAGCACAGGTAGTCTACGACTTTCTTGATTTGTTTTGCAGTTAGTATTAAAAAAGCTCTGAGGAAGATGAGAAGCCACCAGAACCTTAATACTGGAAAACCTGTGGTTTATAAGAAAGCAAAATATATATATTTTTTCCCCCAGGTGTGGAAGTTTTACACGTGGAGAATTTCTGTGGCATCCCCTCTAAGATTTAACATGTAAGAATCTGGAGTGGCTCCCTTGAATGGAGCTCGTTTAGCTTTTACAGCAGTTAAAACTTAAAGAGAATTGACTCCATTTCAGCCCCATTGCTCCCCCAAAGGGAAAAAAAAATAATAAAAAGGACATTTTAAATAAGCACACAGGACTTCCACCTGGCATGGAGCACTGACGCCCATGCAGCCCACCAAGTGGGGCTGGGGTGTGGGCATGGAGATTGCTGTCTGCCCTGATATCCTCTTAGCTGCCCCATTGCTCATCATTTCCAGCACCACTGCTGACTTCTCTGGCACTGCTGCCAAAAATAACACAGGAAATGGAAGCTGACTGCTATCAGAGTTGTGCCCGTGGCTGTGGGAAGCTCTGGCTCTGCTGAGCTCTCATCCCAGCACCCTGGCCTCATAGACAGAGCCTTCTACCCCTCACACCACTTTAGCAGAGGTAAGCTTGACATCTACCAAGCCTCTGTCAATCCCAGAGGACTTCTTGGAGCTTCAAGTAGGTTTCAAGCATTTGCTCCAATTCCTGTAATGCCTGTAAGCATCACGAATACTCATGATGGGGGCTCAAAGCATCTGCTACAACAGGCACACAGGTGTCCTGGCTGGATGTTAGTGTATGAATTATGCTCAGTGTACTTGGGTCATCTTTATTCCACTGTGAAAAGCCATGACCATGCCTGCACATCCCCTTTCCTGGCTGCTAGCTTAGGCTGCCAGTAACCTAAAGCATGTTTACTTTGGTGGCTATTGAAATTGTGCTACAATTCCTGCTTGTGCCACAATTTCGAGGATGTTCTGGGAACCTTGGATCAGTTAACATTTGGGTAATAGCAAACACCAAGAGAAAGCTGGATTGCAGTGCAGTGGCCAGATCAGGTTTGGGATCCCTGGGTCTGTTAAGCACAAGAATTGTAACACTGGCTTCACGGCACCCACTTGCATGTGTTTGCTTAGCAAGTAAATATTTATTTTATCCAGCTCTTGTGGGTACAGATTAGCATCTGCACACAGTAGACTATGATGGTAAAATGGGGACACAGTAGAAGCAAAGCCATTTTGAATGTAAATTAGTTGTTAACATTCCTGTTTGCTAAGATCTAGTGATAGAACAGGTACTTTTTTACTAGTCCAATGATCTTAGTATGCTGTTTCTGAAGCAGTCTTAATCCAGGCAGGGAGGTATCTGGCTTTCAAAGGATGTAGTGCCTTCACAGGCAGACTTTGGTTCAAAATTCATCATCATAAGACCAGTCTTTGATACAGGATTACTGCTGTGTGGTAGATGCCTATCATGGTCAAGGCAGCTGGAAAGCCATTAGTCCTGTAGCCAGATCTGCATCATAGTCTCACAGTCTGGGGTCCCACTAATTCCTAAGATCAGGAGAAGTGTGCTCTTGAGCTAAGCTGTCAAAGGATGCCACTGTTCTGGCTCAGCTGTTCCCTCTGTTGTCCAAAGGGAAGGATCCCATTACTTTCAGTGAAAAAACCCAGACTCACCAAACACCTTTGAGAATCCTTACTAAATAACTCTATGGCTGGCATTAAAAGGGAGAGGTTTCTTTTTATGACTGTGACTCACCTATTGAAGAGCTGGTTCTGCATTCCCAGTGCAAACCAATGACCAACAATCACCAACAATTTCCCTGCCATTGCACGAATCCAGGTGTGCCATATCTCTTTTACAGCTTGTTAACTATCAAGTTTCCAAGGACCATACCCAAACCTGCAAAGACTGATAGATCTTCACCAACTACAGCAGCCCCTGGCTCAGCCCCTTCACAGCATGTAATTACTGAAATGCATAGGGCCATGTTTTAGGAGAGGCATTAGCAGGCAACATCTGCTCAGATTGTGGACAGTTGCTAAAAGGCACTTATGTGTACTGCAGGAAAAAAAAAAAAATTCCTTATGGCCTGTGTCCAAAACTGCATTTCCAAATGCATGTCCAAAAACTGCATAAGGAGCAAGCTTAGAAGCTATGGAAGCACCTACAGAAAGCGACTCTTGTGCTCTGAGCTCAAAAAAAAGGTCTGATACTCAACTGTACCTGTGTGATGAGTATGGGAAAAGATTACAGAAAAATTAACTCTCAGCAGGACATGAAATATCTTTTTGTTTTCATCATCACCATAACCATGGCAGGGATAAGCAACAAGTGGACTCTTAATAGCAGATTTCAATGATGATTTTGCATGGAAAGAAGGAGAGAGAGAAAGAGAGAGAGAGACCAACACAAAGACACAAAAACACAGAGGTGAATTCTTTTTCTCGAGTGTCTCCTTCAAAAAGCAGTCAGTGGGAAGTGAGAGAACTGTCTACATAGTAAGGCAAAGCCCTCAGTTAACTCAGCCAGTTCCTTCGTTCCATATGATTTCAAATGAAGCAAAGTCAAAATGTCCTTGATCCATCAGAAAAACAGTAAACCCCCCCCTTTCTACATGCCATAGATCTGTCACCTCATCCAACTGAGTGTCCTTTCCATCCCCTCAGCAGTACATTACAGAAAAAGGGTGTGGATTCATTTAATGCTTTGAATGGTTTTTATCCTATGAACCTCACTAAGTAGGCCGTGGAAGTTTGGCTACTGATAGCAGCGGAGATCATATTTTGCCCCTTGCATTGATCAGTCTATGGAGATGATTTTAATGGTAGCCAATTTCTGCAGAAGAGATCTTTTCCAAGCTGATACCCATCTCAAGAAGATACTTAAATGGAGACGTAATTTTAAGCATATGCTGAAGCTCTAAGCATGTGGTAGGAGGGAAACCATTCTCAGATGTATTCCTTGACAGGGATGAGCTTAAAAATGGACCACACCGCAGCCCTAAAATGGGATCCCCGCCAGTGATGGCAACTGATTAAGTCAGGCACAGCCCTTCAGAGTTTCCCCTCAAGCCACCCCAGCCATTCTCCAGTTTTTTAAAATGGAGAGGGGTTTTTCAGAGTTGGTTATTCTGAGCTGGCTTCTAGCACACTTGCCTTGCCTTTCAGCTGCCTGCCAGCCCTCCAAACTGGAGGCAGCAACACACCATCTCTGGACCCGCTCACAAATTTCCCTTCTGAGCATCTGCTAGGGCAAGGATTCTGATTTCCTTGTCTGACTGATGTTTGAAAAAGAAAGAAAGAAAAAAAAAAAGACAGGAAAAAGAAAATTCACTTTCCCAAGGCCAAACAGGCTGCCTGGGGACTGCTATGAGGTTCCAACAGCCATCCCTTTCAATGCAATCCTTACCTGCGGAGTGCCCAGCCTCTCTATTAAGGGAACCAGGTGGAGTGGGGCATACTTGGCTTCGAGACGCTTCATGCGCACCTCCAAGCGTTCTCCTTCTGTCAAGCGAGCAGCAAACAGTGAAATGAGAGGAGGAAGTGGAGACCCGCAAGTTCCGCCGAGTTTGCTCAGAGCTGCCCCCCAGCAACCGTCCAACCAGACTGGATCAGTGAGCCAAACCGACAGCAAATGAGGGAGGGAACCGGTGATGTGGAGAAGGGAGCGATGTGCGATTGCAGTATCAGCAGCAGCTTAATCACACATGTCCAAAAGCATGTTCCTGTTACTGATTGCTCCTGTTGAGATGGACATTTCATGCTGTCATTCTCCAAAGAGGCTGCAAAATGCCTGCGAAACCTTCAGGAGACCCCCAAACTGACTAAGGTTTCAGTCTGGGACTATGCTACAGAAAAATGCACCCCTGGCGTTTTGTTTCCACCTGATTTTTGGCTGTATCCACTGATCTGTTTTCAAGGGGGAAACAGGGCCAGATCTAATCCTCAACAGAAATGGGAGAGAAACAGCTTCTGGGCAGAGACCTCTGAGTCTGTCCACTGCTTCTCTCTCAGCTTCTTACCTTTGATGTAGACCCTGGGCAAAATATTTTGGAAGGGAGCAGCATGCAGCAAATCACAAACTTCTTCCTGGGACTGAGGCAGGAAGAAAGAAAGATAAAGTAAGTTAAAAAATACCTGTAGGGGTTGAGTGAATGGCTCAGGGGCCTGGGCAACACTACAACAATTCATGTCTATGGCACCTATTCAAATCCAACCCAGCTTAGTAGTGATTCCAATGGTTTGAACCTAAATGAAATACAACTGGAAGAAATACCTCCCAGTTTAAGCCAGGAAGTTCCCTTAACTCAAGTAAGTGAGTTCCTGCCTGTACAAGGCCAGAACTTTGTTTATTTTTAGTCTCACTAGCACTGCAAGTCAGAGCGGATAAAGAACATGGAGGTTTCAGTTTCATCTTAACCCTAATGACTTCCTGCTGTTTACTTTGACAGAGCATCCAGGTGGAAACTACCCTTTGACTTAGTTATTTTAGGATGTGTACACATAAAATATACTGATGCATGGCTCTACTGCAAACAGATCCATAACACATTGGTCTGAAATTGGTTGGTTGTTCATGTGGTGCTCTCAGCCAGGGCTATCCAACCAGAACCCCATCGGTGCAGGCACCAGGGAGAATACTACAGAAGTCCAGAGAGGAATAACATCATGAGATGCCACCTGAGAGAATGCATGCTGATGCACTTGAGAAAAAAATAATCCCAAACACAGATGCACAAGGAGGAAAAACCTAGGAGTAGGCAGGTGGAGACTGAGGAGCGATGGCTGACAATACACTGTATACGAGTCTGCAATGGGAAACAGCAGCAAGGGAACCAAAGCTGGTTAACACAGAGGCATTGCATCACAACAAGGCATTCGTCTGCTCCTGCACAAGTCCGGTTCTAGGACATGCTTTCCCTTCTCAGCTTATCGTAGAGATTCAGACACACTTGAAAACAGGTCATGACAGCGCAGCAAAAGATACTCGGGGGGCCAGATGGAATGACTCAGCTGGGTCTGTTTGGGATGCACAGGTGGGATACTCCACCTTCCAGCCAAGAGGGAGGGGACAGTGTAGCATGGAGCTGCGGGAGGCTGTACTGGCGCATGGACGCTGCAATGAGAGCAAGTTTGTGGGAGTGCAGTTTGTGACACAGTGCTAGAGGGACAGGAACAGTCTTGGGGGTCCCTCCATGGGCAGAGAGATGCTAACAGAGTGTGCCTGTCATCTTGGTTACTTTGTTTGCAATACACTGTTTGTTCCTGGACTACTGTTCTTTCGCTGCTGTCCCCCTCTGATAGAGCATTTTCACCATTTGCAGCCTGCATTCACCTGGCATCTATCCCCAGATCAGTTATGTTAGTAACAGATCTCCTCCTCGAGGCCCAATACCTAAGGGTGAGAATTCTGCTTAGAAATTTAGCCCAAATTAACCCTTCATTCCTCAAATATAAACAACATAAAGAGGGTAGAATGGAGCAGACCACACATCTTCACCAGAGCTGTCTCTGCCAGCAAATGCCACCAGCCTTAGATCACTCTGACAGCTACGGAGATAATTGCACTGTAACAGCAATAGCTTCTGCTGCTTAAGACCCCCATTAGAGGGACAATCTCATTACATTATGGCTCTACACATCCAACATTTTCCAGTGAGTGAGAACCAGTGCCTGCTGCATTAAAAAAAAAAAAAAAAACACTTTT
>VWZI01022076.1:870887-894547 GCA_013396835.1 Psilopogon haemacephalus
CTTTCCAGGGGAGTGAAACCAGGGCCCCCTGGAAAAAAAAAAAAAAAAAAAAAAGCTTTAACCTGAATCTGTTTCTGTGTGGAAAACAGAGAATTGGAGAGGGAGAGACTTTGGCTGACATGGAAAGTTGACAGATGTGGACTTTGTTGGGCAGCCTTCCTAAAAGGACCCCCAAATTCCCACCATCTTCTTTTATTTTCTGCTATTTTAAAATGCCAGTATCCTGCTGATGTACAGCTCCTGGGACTGAAGGAACACACCTGCATTGAAATGAAGGATTTCTAAAAGAAATCATCCTGGGTCCCTTAAGTATCTGTTTAAAGATGGGACAGGAAAAGTAAATGTAGTACCTCCAGCATAAAGTCCAACACTGAGAACAGCAGAAGGCAGTGAGAAAGCCACAAAAGGAAAAGAAATTGCCAGGATATAGCTGGCAACTCTGGTCATTCTATAAAGTAAAGCCAAGCTGCTAGGTGATAAACCACCTCTTTAGTTTTCTTCATCTTCTGCAACTGCTGCTCAGTGCATGTGTTTGATACACCTTATCAGGAACTAAGAGTCTCTCTAGCTGGGGTTAAGAGGCAAAGGCAGAAATATCCATTTTGAGGACATGCAGAGATTTTCACTTCTCCCTGCACTCTGTGGTTGGTAAAATTTGGGATCTTTGAGCCTCCTCCTGAAAAAAACCCAAAACCTTCTGGCTTTGCTTGTAAGTCTATCTTATGCTAGGGAAGTCTTTCTGAAATATTTCTGCAAAAGCTCAGACAGTCCTAAAACCATTAGGGCATGAAACATGCATTTTAAATATAAAATACTAAAACATATAAATTAATATATAAAAAATTAAAATACAGAAGCTAAGAAGATGTGTGGCACTGAGCAATAGCTTTTGCCCTATACCATAAGGGCATCACAAGAGCTGAGACTTGTGCATGTGTTAAACACTTGTGTAGGGGGCAATACCAACTTGTTACTCCAGCTAAGTTTTCAGTGAAGATAAATCACAGGAAATATATCATCAGCTCTGCTGAGATTTCCTTCCTGTTGGATTGCTTTACCCCTTTCACCATTAGAATCAATCAGTGTTTTTTCATTGCACTGGCATCCCAAAAGAGCAAAGGGCTCAAACTGCTTCTCACTGTACAAGTATGTATGTAGAAAAGTGTTGATTCCTGCCCCAGAGAGCTTACAGTCTAGAAATAAGCTCCAGTTGGTTTTATTTCTGAGAAGGACAAACAAGGGGTAGCTTTGGGTCCAAGAATTAAATTTAGATCTTCCAGTATTCAGATTCTCTTTCAGCAATCCCAGATGTCAGTGACCAAGCATAAATGCACATTATCCCCATGGATATGCCCATAGGCCTCAACAGCACAGCCCCAGAGACACCCTGCACACATCAGAAGCTGGAAAAGAACATTTCCCAAATTCTTCTGCTGGAGAACCCACTTCCACTTATACTCTTGAACTGGCAAGTTCAAGTAGGATCTGTTGGTGCAGGGAGTTTTGCCTTACCAAAGCCTGCTCAATAAGGAGGCAGAAGAGAATGGCATTGCCCACTTCTCTGAGGCTCTGGAACACATCGGTCTTCAGCTCTGCATATTCAATGATATCCTTCAGCTGATGGTGGAAAAACTCGAGGATACCTTAAAAGACAAGGAAGGATAGTCAGAAAAGTGAGAGCAGAATCACTGTCTGACAACTTGGATGAAGAGACGAGCAGTGCCTGATATTTCCTTAACCACAAAGTGCAAGCTGTAACTAAAGGGATAGAGATGAAGCCTGGCCTTGATGACAACCAGCACATCCTGCTTTCAGGAACCCCTGGGACAAAGGATGTAATTCATATGAAGCTGGTGATTTCCTCATCAGAGGGAGAAAAAAAAAAGAAAAGAGATTTAAGACTAATGGATGCCTTGGTGCTGGCTCATATATATATATATCTATAGGTATAACAGCCAGAGTTTCCCCATCCAGCTCAATGGTAGACTGTGGTCATGCTGCAAAAAAAAAAAAAAAAATAAAAAATCTTTGCATCAACTAAGCAGAGCTTTTGAAAAATATCAGTGAGTTCACAATAACAAAAAGCTTACAAAATCCTGAAGATGAAACAGAACCTACCAGAAGACCATCTGTGTGTTCAAAGGGAAATTTCCAGCAGG
The DNA here is from genome assembly GCA_013396835.1 of Psilopogon haemacephalus. Lineage (NCBI taxonomy): Eukaryota > Metazoa > Chordata > Aves > Piciformes > Megalaimidae > Psilopogon > Psilopogon haemacephalus. The sequence goes on from VWZI01022076.1 coordinate 873,047, forward strand.
AGAGTTCCTGGAAAAGTTTCCTATAGATGTTCCAGCATCAACAGTAAAGCAGCTGGAAGTGTGTCTCAGCAAGCCCAGCTGCATGCTGTGCTGGTGTGCCAGGTAACAAACGTTGTTTAATAGCTTGTGTATGCCTGGGTAAAGGCTGTACCAACACGTGGGTGAGCTCTTGCTCAAGTAGCTATCTGTAGCACCTACCTGGAGAGCCATATTCATGTCTTGGCAAGCGGCATATCTTGGGCATTACTTCGATCAGAGTCTTCACGTACTGCAGGATGGTGCCTTGTAGCTGTCAGAGACAAAAGGAGGTTAAACTGGACTGATGGCTTCTGCTGACAGTGGTTTTGAAACAGCCTGGTCAGGGATGGGTCCACATCTGACGGCACAGGATGAAGCATCAGCTGGAATCCAAGAACTTGCTTGATTTGGATTTGACTCAAATATAAAATTCTGCTCAAGTATAGGGAGTTAAGAGTGCTTTTACAGCTTCCTCCCAAATAATAAATCACAGCTGCATGGATTTTTAACTTCAAAATACAGCTTGCTGTGTTTGCATTGTTTGCAGATGAAATCCAAACAAGGCTCAGTCTCAGATCCATCTGGATTTGTGCTCCTAATTCAAAAAGCATTTCACTAGAGCCGCTAAAGAGTCATTCCCCAGCACAGGAAATGCTGCTTGCACCTGAGGAACGGTCGCTGGATACTCAAAGTTCAAAACCGAATTTATGTGTGTGCAGAACAAATTTCTGCAGTTCTGATGTTCTGAACTAATACAGACAAGAGCAAAGTGTCTTTCCTAATTAAAAGAGCTTGCTGCCATTTGGAGTTGTACACCTTCATCCTGTCAATACATGACACAGGATTAGGCACTAAACACTAGGCAGTAAAACAGAAGATTTTTAGTCTTTCTGCTGCATGCTGTCTGGTCTCACACAGCAGCTACAGCACATTTAACTAAGTGACACAAATTGCATCCTCAGTAACTAGGGTGCTGTACACTTGAGATTTTCGGGTTTGCATTGCTTTGTTGGGCAAGTTCAAAATGACATCACTGTGGTCAAAACCCAATCTAAATATTTCTAATGAACGAAAATCATCTTTCCAATAGGGTAAGGGCTTTAGTACAAAAGCATGGCATGAAAAAAATCGATTTTTGTACACATATCAGCTACAGCACATTTAACTAAGTGACACAAATTGCATCGTCAGTAACTAGGGTGCTTTACAGTAGGGAAACTGGACTTGAGATTTTCAGGTTTGCATTGCTTTGTTGGACAAGTTCAAAATGACATCACTCTGGTCAAAACACAGTCTAAATATTTCGAATGAATGAAAATCATCTTTCCAGTAGGGTAAGGGCTTTAGTACAGAAGCATGTCATGAAAAAAAAATTTTTTTGCACACTCTCTCTTCCCTTCTTAATGCTCAGTATTGTTAGTGTCCTTAGGAAGCACATGGGATCATGACTTTTCTCTTCTGAAACAGGAGAACTAGAAAGCAGATAGGGCTATTGGCATCCTGGCTTCAGAATACCCAATAGAAATGGTCACCATGGCTTGAGTAAGGACTCAACTACAGCAGGAGTTTTCTTATAAAGACTCAGAAGTTAGTTTCATTAGTGTTGCTGCCTACTCTCTACCTTCCTGCAGCTTTCCAGGGGTGTCACAAGGCTATGAGACAGAGTGCTCTTGTGCTATTGCTGAGCATGAGCAAGCGCCTCCGAGGTCTCCCAGACTGCAGCAAAGGCAGTGCTGAGGGACCATGAGTGCCACATTCCACCCAATCACTTCCCAGTGGCTTTTTGCAGAGCAGCATCCCAACCACCCCCAGAGGTAGGTGGCTCATCAGTTAACACTCTGAGATGATGGAAACACTCCATCATCCCACAGGATCCAGTGGGATTGCTCAGCAACAGTGAAAATTAGGTGGTTAACACAAGTGTTTGGGGGTGGTTCAGGGTAATTCAAAGTGCCCTGATGTGAACACCTGGAACCCAAAGCCCAGGCTGACTGCCCAGCCTGTGTCTCTCAAGGCAAGGGTTCTCCACTGCCAAAGTTTGGCTGAGAATTACCAGGCTCTTGACGATCTTCAGCAGCTCTTCCATGACCACTGCGATGCCCTGATAGCCAAGAAGCCTGCAGATCGTCTTGAAATGAGGTGGCCCCACAAAATTGCGGTAGGAGCTGTAGATGTGACTGTAGGCAATGTTGAGAGGCTGAGAAATTAAAAGCATGAGGACAGTTAGACAGGAGCTGTAAGTAATTCTCTTCTCACAGTATTATGTTCCATCGCTTCAAATAATTTTTAAGGAAGAGAAGGAGAAATAATAACACCCTTGACAGTTCTCATTTGTTTTACTTCTTGTGGCAGAGGAGATTTGATTTGCTTCCTACATAGTCAGATATATTCTAATCTCAACACAATCACCTCACAAGGCTTACTACTCTGATATGCAGCAACACCACTTTGATTTCCAAGGTAGTCTCCCAGCAAAAGATTTCAGTTCACTTTTGCCTCTTCGCTCCCAAATTCTTCTCTACTAAAAGTTTTAGATACAGCTTAGGGGGGTTGGAGCACATCTGCTACAAAGACAGGCTCAGGGAGCTGGGGTTGTTCAGCCTGGAGAAGAGAAGGCTCTGGGAAGATGAAATAGCAGCCTTCTAGTACCTGAAAGGGGCTACAAGAAGGATGGAGAGAGACTGTTTCCCAGCAGACACTGCAGATCTCATGCTCCAGGGCTTCCTTTCCTTGTCCTTAATTGAGCCAAGGTAGCAAAGAGACCAATGCACTGAAGAGCTGAGGGTGAAAGGCTGAAGAGCTGAAGTAGTAGAAAACAACAAAATGTTGTTTTTCCTCTATCACTGCTGCTTCCAGGAACTGCAGTACAGCCAGCTGAAGGTTTCAGTTGTCCTCCAGTTCTGACTCACTTCCTTGAGATTGACTTTAGCACTTCATTTGAGTTCCTAATGAGTTACAAAGTTAAGTCATTTGCTAAGAATTGGAAAATTATTGTCTGTTGCTCTCAGATACAGAATTTCAGCAGACTGATGTACTGCTCACTTTCATAGGCTTGCCAGTTGCTTTAATGAGTTAATTGATTTCCCCTAATTTTGCTGCATCTCCATTGCTCTGGTTCAGCAGCTTATTGCCTACTATAATGCCCAGGTACTCTGAAAAAGGAGAAAGAAGGGAGAGTAACAAAGTCTTCTGCTTTCTCTGGAATGTAATTTTACCTCCTGGTCCTGGTAGATGGAAAAAAACTCCTTAACACTATCACAAGGCTGCACTTTGGAGGATCTGTAGTGCACTCACAACAAGCATGAACTTCCCTCCCCATCAAAACTAAACTGAGGGGCCACGAGTAAGTATGGGCCAGAGTTTAAAAATTATTTAGGCAGACAGAAGCCTACCTTCAAAGCTCCCTGGATGCCAGCTCCTGTTAAGAGAATGGCATTGCAGCATCCTGCTTAGGCGTTTATCTGCATTGTTAGATAACCAGGTCTTTAAATATCTACTTGGGAGAGACTGATCCAGGGGCACTGGATACACAAACTGACACATGTGAAGAACAGCAATAGTTTATGTTTTGGAAAACGTGTCTGTTTAAGCAGCAGGTAACACCCAATCTGGAACATCTGCCAAATGGCTGACATGACCACCCCGGAGGGAAACCACAGCCCAGCCATACTCCCATGGTGTTTTGTTGGTATGGCTTTTGCAATGCGTTGTCCCAGCCCCAGGTGTCCTCAGTAAAAAAAATTGTGCTATGGGGGTGATCCAGGCAGCCCCAAGGTGGCTCCTTGCACCTTCCTTCCACGCCTCCCTATATGCTCCTTTACCCTCCTATTTCTCCACCATTTAGCATGCTGGTTGTGGCTCATCCAGACTAGAGGGGGAACTAAATATCCCCAGTTCAGTGAGCTTGTGAATCCATGCTCATTCCTGCAAGCTTCTTTGCTGCTCCATGGCTAGCAAATAGGTTGTTGGTCTGTACATGTGTCATGGTCCCCTGAAATTGGCTACCAGCAGCGCTCAATTGCAGGTCAGGTTTTCCTCAGGCCAGCGCTGACATTTTGCTGTAGAGGCAGTGCTGCCATGCAGCCACCCACCTGCCAGCAATTTCTTACCTCTCAGCAAGATAATGAGGCTAGAGAGCAGCTTTCAAATGGGCTTTTCCCTCAAGCAGGGGTCTCAGCAATAAGCCTGACAGGGAGAAGACCCATTTTGGGATGTGCATTGGCTGCAGATGAGCAGGATGATTCATCCCTGCCTGTCTGCAAGATGAGGTAGGTTCATCGAGCTCTCTGCAGAGCCACGCAGTGCATTAGCAGCAGGCTTGTGTCTAATAATACTGCTCTGGCAGCAATTAAAAATATAACTCCATTTAAGGGTGAGATACACAGCTCGAGGGAAAGACTGGAGGATGTAAAAAATGACACCAGTGGGTATTTTAAGACAAAACAGCTGAAGGTAGAAGTTGGCTGCATACCTTAGCTTGTTTCCTCATGTGGGGCAGCCACTTCCATCCCCTTAGAGAGTCAAAGCAAAGCCTCTGACCTTGCTGCTCTTGGGAGCAGCAGCTGCCAAAGACACTGTGGACATTTGCCCCATCTTTTGTTTGAGGCAAACTGGGCAGCGTTTGGGGCTGTCAGTGCAGGCAGTCTGGGATTTGCAGTGTAGGGCAAAGTCCCACACTGTGCCTACATCTCAGGGATGGCCTTCTGTACTTGGGAGCTTGTGAGGGAGGTCCCCACATTGCTTTGGGAGCTCAGGAGGTTACTATGGATTTTCTGGAGCAGATTCAACAGCAAATGAAGCAAAACAAAACCCAGCTCTGTCATTTCCATGCCTTTGAGTTTGTTGTTGGCCATCATCCAAACCTGTCTGAGTTCACCTCAGGGAAGGCAGGGACAGTTTCATCTGGTAAGATAGATCAGAGCCACAGGTAATAGACAGATAAGACTGCCTATGGCAGAACCCCCTTGGAAAAAATAAGAGCTAATAAAAGAGGAATATACTTGAAGATAAAAAAAGGACTTGCACACAGCCCAAAACTAGTCCAGGCTCCCAGCCAGCCTAACTGCAGCACAACAGCCAAGATGGTGCCTTAGAAAGTGAAAAACAATTCTGACCAGAATGGTTAGAAGAGGATCTCCTAAGTCAAACAGCCTGAATATGGCCTGGTTCCTTCCTCTGCCAGAAGCAACCTTTGCAGTCCCATGTCCATCTGGATCAGCTGGTTGCTCAGACTTCCACGCAAAACCACCCAACAGATTGCCTAGCTGGGGTGGACAGGACACGTAGGGTGCAGCAGGCACATTTCTATACTGTATGGAGACTGTGTACAAACTCTGTGTCTCAGCACAATGCCTCACTACACCAACTACTGATGTGCAGGGATCGCATAGGCTGCTGTTAGGTACAAGAAGCCAATGGCCACGGCAGGCCAAGTAGCGCAGCCCACGCCACGGCGTGGAGGGCAGCAGCAGCCCCCACTGCCAAAACTTCCCGCAGCAACCACAGCTCCTTAACACCTTTGTGGTGTTGCTGCAGACACAGCAGCTCCATCCCATTCACACACCATAACTATTTTTACAAATGCCAGCAGCACTCATGGTCCTTCAGGTTACAGCTGCCCGCACGCTCCTTAGCAAACAGAAAGGAAATTCAAGGAGGGAAAGGGAAGCAGGAATTTGCAGCAAGCGTAGGATGACCCTGGGTCCAGCAGTGCCAGGAGAAAAGCAGAAGCACTCTGAAATGAGGTTTGGCTCCCTTAGGTTTGGCTTCACTTATGAAAATACATAAGTGAAGCCAAAGCTAAAGCATTTAGAGAGCTAAGAAGGGGTTAACAGGCAGTAACTAGTGGGTTGTTGGTAATTTTGCAGCCTCTTTGTGGGAGTCTTGGCAACCTGCTGCGTTTTATACATGGCTGAATGACAGAAGGGGCTCAATTTCTGCTGGCCACTGCAGTGCACCTGCCGTTTGCATCCTATAGTGAGGGGTCCCAGGCAGGGCCATGGTCAGGTCCATATGCAGATATAGTGAACACTGGTGTTGGAGCAGGCCTAGAACTGGCATGGCTTTGGCATCTTCTCGTCCTGGGAAATGAGAATTTTAAGGTCAGCCACTAGCACAACTGGTACAATCTTGATTTTGGGAGTAATGCCAACACCACTGAAAGCTTTGCCATGGTTCCCTTTGAGCTAGTGGTATTGATTGTAGCATGCATAAAGGTCAGCAACAGCCTTCGCTGGCCCAGCCCAGCTGTTCTTATATTCCTCCTTTTCCTCTCTTTGTGCTAACACATCTTATTTGTGAACAGTTGAAATGCATCAGTGAACACGGATAAACCAAACAACCTAAACCCTGTAAGAAAGCAGTTCTCTTGTGAAAATGTTATCACTTGCATTATCACTTTTTGTGAAGCACAGATTTGTATCCTCAGCTGTCTCCACACAGGCAGGGATGTACTTTGCTCACAGCATGAGACCAGCTAAGACCTCTCTATCTCCCTGCTCTTGCAGGGTGGACCAAGACAAGTAAAAGGCAGGAAGCCACCCAGGAGCACTTTTGTTTCCATCCCTGCCTATAATTATTTTTTCTTCACTGGCAGCTGCACTTTACTCAGTGACAGAAGGAAATAGAGATCTGGGAAGACAAACCCAAAATATCCACACCTGTAAAACATAAATCAAAAGCAAGGGTCACACATACTCCCCAGGCTTGTAATAGCCATTTTCTGATGCTGTTTGCATCGTCTCTCATTGCTCTTATTTAGATAATCTTTGAAATGTTGCAAGCACCTTTCCAGGAATGGCAAGGAATGAGTAACTCCAGACTCAGAACCAACATTTGTTCTGTGAAAGTTCCTCTCTCAAACATTTTGGTTTCAGAGAGCAGCCTCTTATTATGAGACCCAGTGCCACATCTGCTCCCTCCTTGCCACAGAGTCGAGCTTCTCCCCCAAACACAGCAACACTGGATTTGCCTCTCTGCCTCCTACCCTCTCACCAGACAGGGGACATCCCCAAGTCATCTATAAGGCAGTGACATTCAAAGAAGAGGCTGTCTTAACCCCGTGAGAGCTGAAAACCCAGCTCCTATCACTCAGCTTAGAAAATATTAAAAACTAACGGTCATTGCAGCAGCAGCGTGGACGAAAATCTCCTGCTCATTGGTTTTGGCTTAAGTCTCTGAGTGCTGAAGTGTCAACGTGTGTCACAGAGGAGGATCACAGATTTCATTCCATGTGCCAATGCATCTCTAACCTCAGACCCAGCTTGGGGGACAGTAGACAGGGGAAAAGAAAAACCCCAAAAAACCAAAACCCAACCCAGACAGGGCAGCAAATAAAACTACCTGGCTTGTTCTTCCCTCCTTAGAGACACATACTTCTCCTAAGCAGCTGCTCTGAGGGATAACATTCCCAAATCACTCAAAGATGCCTGCCCATCTTTTCTCGTTGGTTGCTATGGTGAGAGATGACGGAGCTCCCGACGGGTATAATACAAGGCAGTGTGCGAGGAAGGGATTTAGCAGAGGCGAGAGGGAGGTGAGCAGAGGCAGGAGGGAAGAGGGGAAGGCACTGCCTGCTTGCGGCCACGCTGCTCACCAGCACTGCCAGGCCACCGCTGACCTGCCTGGGGAGGTAAGCTCTACCCGCGGCTCTGGGAGGGCTCAGCCATGGGAGCATGGGCTCAAGGGCTCTTCTGCTCCTCACCTCAGCATGGCTAAAACGGGCGTTAGGGTAAGCTGCTTCTTCACTGGATTAAAGGAAAGTTAGCTACAGGAAAAGAGACAGGAAGAAGGAGGAAAATAAAGTGGTTCCACTGCATGCAGCTCTTGTGCAGCTAGGAGAGATCACTGCAGTGGGGCTCAGAGAGCACTTTGGGGATCTAAAGGAGTGAGGTACTGAAGTATTTGAGGCTCTCACTACATGGTAATTTGTGAGTGGTTAGTGTCTTTTATCTGGAGAAAAGCTTTATACTTCCTATGCTTGTATTTCCCTAAGGGCATTGATCAATCTTCAGATTTCACATTTAAGATCCTGATGCTACAATGCTGCAGGAACAGAAAGGGTTTATTAAGCAACAAGTAAGGCACAGAAAATGCAGCAACAACTTAAACCAGAGAATTAGTCATTGTGCAGCTTTTAACATAGCATTTAGGTGTACAATCAAAATATCTCTTGGCAATTTCACAAGGCTACATGGAACTAGTTTAGTGATCAGTTAATCACATTTGCAGTATCATTTCTATTACATGTGAAAAAAAAAAAAAAAAAGAAAGAAAAGCTAACAAAGCTTCCTAGGCAACTAGACAGAAAGAAGAGATTTTTCTAAAAATCTAACTAGAGGCTGAAGTCTGCCCTGTGTCCCAGCTGGCACTTTTTGTTATGAAGCAGGGTGATACAGTCATCTGGGCACCAGCAGGATTCATCTTCTGTAATTTTAGGCATCTGATCCAAGATAGCCACCCATAGTCCTGAGTCCAGTCTCAGGGCCAGTAAAGCCTATGGAAAATCATCACTGATGCTGACAGCCTCTGAGCCTGTGCACAAATTGGGAAACCCAGCCTCTTCCAGCTCTTCAGCCTGGAGAAGAGAAGGCTTCGAGGAGACCTTAGAGTAGCCTTCCAGTATCTGAAGGGGGCCTACATGAGGGCTCAGGAGGAGCTATTCACAAGGTCTTGTAATGACAGGATAAGGGGGAATGGGTTTAAACTGGCAGAGGGGAGATTTAAATGGGATGTTAGGAGGAAGTTCTTTACAGTGAGGGTGGTGAGACCCTGGCACAGGTTGCCCAGGGAGGTTGTGGCTGCTCCCTCCCTGGAGGTGTTCAAGGCCAGGCTGAATGAGTCCTTGGGCAACCTGTTCTAGTGGGAGGTGTCCCTGCCTATGGCACAGGGAGGTTGGAACTGGATAATCTTTGAGGTCCCTTCCAACCTAAACTATTATATGATTCTATGATTCCCGCATCTGGTTTCAGGGGCACAATGGACATTGAGGTACACAACATCACTTACACCAGTGCCACTGTCTCCTGGGCCATGAACAACCCCTGTCCAGAGAACTACTATCATGTCATGTACCGCCCCAACTGGAACAGCGTCTTTGCCGGCTACCTACGCCAAAACTTCCACCGTGAGGAGCGAGTTCCTCACCCTCTCAGCTCCCTTGTGCTCCATCAACTCACACCATCCACCATCTACGTTCTTTGCATCACATGCAAGAATTCCTACCCTTCCAGCAACCACTGCACCACCTTCCACACCCTGGACAAAACCCCCCTGGTTTTTGGTGGCTCTAAGCATGAACCAACGCCCTCCATGTGGATGGTGAGCAGCCTGCTGCTCCTCTGCTTCATTGCTCTCCTGGCCTACGGCTGCCTGCAGTTCTGGTCAGCACGCTGCCACCGGGCTGTGAGGCTGAAGCATCCTCACACCAGCCCTGAAGAAATGGGTGAAGGGAGCAGCTCCCTGGAGAGGCCAATGAATGATGGACTGAGAGAGGAACTTCTGGAAGTCCCCATGACCACTGTGCTAATGAGGAGCTCCAGTTTTATGAAGGAGAGTCCATACAGCTCCCCTCACTGCTTTTTCTCCTATAAACCCAGTGATGATAAAAGAGCCATCCTGCCACAGCATGGCCTTGAGTGAGAACAAAATCAAAGGACACCCTGCTTGGAGGTTTGGCTCGTGCTGCTCTTTCCTAGCTCTTGCCAACAGGACTGTCTGTGTGTTCGTGGAGGCTGTTTGTCCCAGAACACGTAGCAGGGACGTTGGTTGCAGAGAGAAAGATTTTTGTCAAGTGGCAAAAATATTCTCATTTGCAGAGGTTTTGTATAAAAACAAGTCAGGTACTTGGGAATGTCCAGGCTGGGATGACTGCATTGTCACTAGCTAATCTGCATCAGTGCTGCAGCTTTACTTCAGAGTCATCGGTCAATGTGCACAAAAAAAATAAACCCTGCTCAAATAGTTTCACACTTGAGTGATTCTCATTAGTATCACATCCCAAGCCCTCTTAATGCCTGTATACACAGTCATCATGGCCCGACATGTAAGTAAGTACTCTGTATTTGCACATGTGAGTATGTTTGGAGTTCCCATTTTGAACTACAAATGAAATTCCTGAAGTGGTACCTTCCTGGGGAAGGAGCTCTGTTTTGCTCTCTTCTCTGTGCACTTAGATGGATTTGCCTTGGTGTCAGGGCCAACACCAAGCAGAGTGTGGTGTTAGCATCTCCTCACACAGGCATGTTATGGAGAAGAATACGGGTAAATAAGAAAAGTACATTGAATCTGCTCCTTGCATGGCTTTTTGGTTTTAGACAGCAGGGTGACCCTGCACCTGTTGTACATTTACCATCTGTTAGTGTCCTAGTTCTTGCATTTCTTTCTTCCTAAATAAACACTTCCAACATGCACCCCCTCTGTGTGTTGCAGCTCATTTACTGACCTTGGATCCATAGAGGTAATATGGCTGAACGTTGGCTGGCTTGTCCCGCTGGGGTTCCTGTGTGAAGGGGATTGCTGTCCTCACAAACCTGTGGCAGGCATGGGAGATGGGGAGGAAAGTGGCAGAGCCCAGTTAATTGTGCTGAGTGCATGTATGGCACAGTCTGGGATGAACTGCAGTTCCAATTACCACTTCATCACCCAAGATACATAAACGGGAATGCAAACTCCTGTCATGGTCTACTGGGGCTGTAAATAATGTCTGTTTAACTTACCCAAATCTGGGTTTCTTCTCACTTAGGACAGGCAAGAAATATATATATGAGTAGCTACCACAACTCTGCTGCTCAGTAAACCAATCCTCTAAACCAAACTAGCTCAGCTGCCTGAATTTGTTAGTAACACTTTCAAGACCAAGGGGAGCTGGTGGCCTTCACTTTATCTGCAACTTTTTGCATTCTGCATGTGAATTTGATGTGGCAGGTTTGACATCTTGGGAAGAAAAACAGGAGCCCCCACCTTGCTTTTTCTCCTTACCTGTTGGTGGATCCATTGTAGCAGTAGTTGGGAAGAAAGTCAAAGTTGAGCTCCCAGAAGACGTGGAGGGTGATGCGCCCATAGGGTGCGGAGACATTGTGGTTGGCCTCCCGGAACATGGCATCGAAGCTGTCCAAAGTCATGTGCTTGCACAGCAACCTGTGTGTCAGGCGATTGATTTCCAAGAGCCACTCAAGCTCCTGCAGCACATAAAACAGCAGCACATGCAATGTATTACCAAGGTGACAAGAGAACGCAGCTGACTTCATTGCCAGGGGAATGACTTTATATCCACATCCACCTAGAATTTTTTTAGGTGAGAATGTAACAAATGCTAAAGACATCAATTGAAATCAGTGGCCTAGGCCAGTATCACTTCCACTGAAGGGATATAGGCCAGTATCTCCTAAACCTGCAGGAAGTAAAACACCTGGTGTGACTTTCTGGCGTGACTTTCACACCAGAATCCTCCAAAGGTGGAACCTGGTAATGTTACACTACTTGACTCTGGTGCTCCTGTTTTGTATCAAAGGCAGCAAATCCTGGATGGACACACACATACACACACACATATGCAAAAAATGTCTCAGCCATCACCAACTAACATGGAGAATTAAGCCAAGATTTACTTGTCCCAGGTTACAGAATTCTCTTGCAAGAGCTCTGCAAAACCGAACTGCTGCCTGTCACCTTATGATTTATGCAGATACTTAATGGTCCAGCAATAATGCAATGAAAGCTGCATAAACAGAAATAGTAGAGACTCAGCAGCATAAAGGAGAATACATGGCTGGCTGAAACCTACTGCAGATGGGACTCGAGTAGAAGGAGGTTGCCTGTGTGCTCATAGCAGTGTTTTTTTCTATTCCTACTTGCAGTCAATAAGAGTTCTCACCACTATGGATGTCAGGTCCTCGCTCTCAAAGCGGCTAATGGCCTGGTCTAATGATTTGTACATCGCTGCTGAGATGCGCTGGGTAATGAGCCTGTTCAGGTCGATTGATCTACCCAGCAACTGGGAAAAGAAGATATTTGCATGTTAGATACAGATGGGGAAAAGGGAATTTTTCATTTTTTTAACAGACACAAACTAAAACCAAGCATCCAAGCTGTAAACTTGAAAGTGGTGATGCCAACACCTCAGTTGAATTTACCATGACATGAGAGGAAACGTGGAGCGTAACTCATCATCCCTGTGTCCCCAGCCTGATGTGTCAGAAGCAGATTCACCCCTTCTCATCCCAGCACTGACCTTGACTGAGCCCAGAACTAGGATGCCAGCCATCAATGAAAGGATAATAGATGGAGAGCTATGAGCAATGCTTGCACTGTACCTGGACATGCCTCTGCTTGAGCAGTGTTTCGTAGCGGTTAGACGGTGGGTATGGAATAATCACTCCGTAATTCTTACATTCGGCCCGGAAGCGTTTGTCCAGTAAAACACTGAAGAAATGAAGCAGTGTCAGCAGAAAAGAAACATACATTATCAGCTTCTCTCTGTATTTTTTCCAGAGTTGTTTTCATCCTTTTTTTTTTTCCACAGAGCAACAAAACTGTTGAGACTGGAAGAGACCTTTAAAATCGTCAAGCCCAACTGCTTGCCTAGAGCTTGTAAACCCACTACTGCTAAGCCACTACTACTAAACTGTGTCATCTTGCTCTGAATGCCAGGAAATGTCTGCACATTAAGAACCCCAGTTGCACCACTATATCACAGTGGGTGTTATCTGGGGACCTCTGTACTGTTGACTATCATTCATGGCTTTTATAGATGAAATATTCACCAAGATAAAAGATTGTGCTGAAAGCTATCAGTAGTGCCAGGTACTAAGATGGTCGCACAGGTGTGCTCCCTCCTCAAAGATTTGCTGTGGGCACATTTGGGCCCAATGTCATCTACAGACAAAACTCCTTGCAGTACTGAAGACTTGGTTCACCTTTGGGGACACAAGAGGAAAACTGTCAGTAGAGTTAATCCATGTTCTCTACATAGGTCCTTTTGGACATTTCCTTCTTACCAATCTCCCCAGAAGCAAGAGACTGCAGAAGTCCTACAGTCAGCTGGTCTGATGTGTGAGCTAACACACCGAGAACTCTTCTAGCTTTAACAAGTCCTGCTGCTTTACTAGGGTGAGGACAAGACTCGTGCAGATGGGAGGCTTCTACTCATCTGGCTGGTGCATAAACAGAAGTCAAGCAAGGATATATCTTCAATAGCTCAGTTTGCCTTTTTGCTGCTCTCACAAACTGTGCTCAGACAGCAACTTAGGAAGCCACTTATTATTTTTGTTGCTTTTCATCAAGTCTCCTTGCTACCATTAATTAATTTTCCTGGTCTGAACTGGTCTGATATGGACAGCCACCTCTGTGGGATGGGGACAATTTGTTTTTTTTATGTCTGCTTGCAGATGCTACTCCCTGAGGGGAATCTTTTGGTCAAGAGCAATTTAGATGCAGCAATATCATCAGTCATCATCAGCAGTCAGGTTTTCTTACCTGCCAGCCATTGCTTTATAATAGGCAAAGATCTGATCTGCCAGCTTGTACACAAATTGATCAAAACACAAGTTCACCTGGGAGAGAAAAACAAGACCTCATGAGGGTGTCACCAGCACAGAGCAGCTCCTTCCTACGCATGCAAGATCAATACAGCTCCTCACAGAGCTCTAATTTAATGCACAAACATATGTCACACTATCTGAAACCCACGCTGCAGTTCTCACATGCTAAAGGTAAGCAGAAGAATTGCAGTTACATTTCTCATATAGTTTCTGTATGGTCTTACAGATCCTGGACCCACCCCCAGTCATCCTTTTCTCTCAGGGATCTTCAGTTTCTCATTTTACTCTGGCATCTCATAACCCTCTTCCCAGCAGACAGACTCTTCCATGCCCCCAGTGTCTGACAGCATTTGGCTTCCACAGTTCCACAGCAAAGCTAAGATGAAGCCCTCAGTCAGCAGAGCCTGGAAGCTCTCTGGAAATTCTGATCTTCTGAAAACTTCTCAGTCTGTTAAGTAATTTTTTTTCATGAAATGCCTATAATAAATTCACTCAACTGAGCTGGCCAACAGGGCAATGTGATCCCAGTGAAGTACTTCCATACAATATAGACAAAAAACCTCAAAACTTACTTCAGCTTCAATTTCATCATACAGGAACTGCTTTTTGAACTTGGTCAAGGCATAGTATGCACTGTCGTTATAGAGGTCCAAGGGGTACAGTACATATCTGAGGATAAGAAGATAGATTATGTCTCAACTTTGGAATATATCAGCATAAAATGCTGTCATTACATGTGCCCTGCTTGGTGCAAAAAAATGGCCTTTCTCTGACTTCACTCCTATTAATTCCACTGCTTCCAGCCCCTCACATACTCCCTTCCACTCCTCCTGTCCTGCTGGCAGCAGCTAGGGCAGATCTGAACTTGAAAAAAATGTGACATGTTCAACCAACACCTGCTCCTTCTGTGCCCTTAAAAAAAGCTTTTAACCAGCCCTCACTCAACAGAGTGTTCTGACAATGGCTGCAAGATGGAAAACAAAGTTTTCCTAATGAGGAAGATATTATGAACACAACTACGCTTGCATAACAGTAATTTCTCCCAGCATTTATTATGTACATATATTTTAAAAAAAAAAGGAGTTTAGGTGCTTTAGCCAGGGCCCACACCCCTTTGGTTGCACATGCTGGCTGCTGCACGTGTGCTGGCTTGAACTAGTTGGAGGATTTGAATGAGAAATTAGACTATAGACTGAGAAAGGGAAACACTGATGATGCTACTTCACTCAGGTTTACTGAGAAAGAAAACAAAATTGTTTAAGAATTGTAACCCAAACATAGATTAAGTCAGACTGCTTTGGGCCATGGCTGCTGCTGTTGCATGGCTCTTTCTGCCTTTCACAGCTGGATCTGAATAATTTCACTAACTTCTTTCCTGTTGCTAACCCCCTTGGCCGATCTATCTTTGCCTATCTGCTGCATAAGACAGATGGTGAGATAAGATTGAGGAGGGGAGAGGGTGGTAAAGGGTGTTTGAAAACCCCTCTTAGGGACTCTGATCTCTGGGAGGGGTGTGGTGTTCCTGTATTACCTTTTTACTATATATATATCTGTAAATATCTGTTATACATTGTAAATATCTGCTTGTATATTGTGCGAAGCTGTAAATATAAAGCTTCATTTATTAACTTCCAGCCAACTAAGTCCTAGCCTGGGTTATTTCAAAGTGGGAGGGGCAGGGAACTGCCAAACCACCACAATATGCACGACAGTACTGCAAGGTTGTGCCCACATCAGACTACAACAATTTACAACTGCTGGTTTATGCCACATAAACAAATGCCAGCAGCAGGAAGCCACCCATGTGTGTCTGCTAATGAGGTATTCATGCAGGGCACATTCACACGACAGCAAGTCAAGAAACATCTCTGTTCCCTCCCATGTCAAAAAGACTGTTCATCACCAGCCTGTCCTTCTCCAAAACAAGATCCCAAGCCCCAGTGCATGCACAGTCCCAACACAGCCCATCGGCGCTTACTCCATCATGGAGGGTTCTTTGGTTTCCAGGATATGGTCTGTGAGGATCCAGGGCATGGACATTTCGATGGGGAACTGGATGCGGCGGCCCATGGTCAGCTCCAGAAAGAATTCTCGGAACCAGAGCTGGGACAGGTCGCAGCACTGCTGCAGTGCTTCTGAAACACAGAGGAGATCCCCCCGGCAGGAGGGCACCCAGTGTTACCCTCACAGGGACAGCAGTGAGAGGAGTGCATAGGAGGCTGCTGCAGCCTCACAGTGAGCTGAGTTTGAGTATAGAACATTTTTCTAGCATGTCTCTGTTTTCAAACCCACATTGTGCCCCATGATGTCTGAGAACTTTGTAATGGAAGAAGAAAGAAGGGATCATTCCTTTTGCTCCAGAGCAGCATGGATAACCTTTCAATGCCTCAGAGTTACTCTGGAAGATTTCTTCTGTGCCTAGTGGCTCAGAATTTTGTCTTGTACAGGAAAAAGATCTGAATCCTAGAAAATAAACTACCACATGTGGCTATTTGCTATTGCCTACTCATTCCTGTTCACATAGTGGCTACTACAAGCACCAGAATCAGGCAGCAGTAGACTATCTGGGGAAAATCAGGGAAAATCTTCTGCATTGGTCAGTGAGGAGAAAAACTTATCTACCTTTGCCTTTCTTTGCATGCAAGAGTTGGATTCAAGCCTCCCCCTGCCATAGCCTCACCACTGATGTTGAGAAGGTGGGTGAAAAAGAAGGACTGCTTGTGGAACTCCTCAATGGCCAAGACTATCGGCCCGTCCAAGCTGCTCCTCAGGGTCTTCTTTGAGCCACTCTTATCTGCTATGAGGGACTCCAGCATGGTCCTCACCATGTAAAGCTTTGGAAGAAAGTTGATCTACAGTTACTACTCTCCAGTGAAACACACAACACACAGCCCTCATGGTCCCCAACAAAAAAACCCCACAACTTCTCCCAGGTGGCTGCTGCTCTCTATCTTTTTGAGCTAGAAATAATTACAGGCTTTGGAAGCTGTACAACAGAGCAGGAAGCAAAGCAACATTTAACACGCAGCAGTGTAAGGACTTTGTGGAACAGAGCAGGGAAATAGCTAATTCACAGGGTTGGAGACTCCTACATGGCCCTGAGACCCTTAATTACCTGCACAGGAGATGAACATTTACATACCTGTGTACTTGATGGTCCTACTGCTCGTCGTGGGACTTTAATATCAAATCCACCTTTAGGATCCTTCTCACCTCTCAGGCAAGGATCATTTGGAGGCTCTCGCCCTCCCTCCCAGTCACAGATTGTCTTTCGAATTGCTTGAAGGACACTGGAGTGGGTGAGAAAGTAGTGCTTAAGCTTGATTCTGCTTCTAGATGAAAATATTCCCTGCTGTGTACATATGGGAGGAGAAGTGTTTGAGGTGGGGACATACACTGGCATCACTGGGGGAGTCATGCTCATAAGCTACCCTGGAAAGAGTTACTGGCCAGGGTTTGTTGGGTAGTCATATAGCCCCAGGGGCCATGTGCTTATGTAGTACAAATGTGTGAAATAAATGCATGGGCTTTGCATTACATCCAAGAAGGACAGACTGACCTGATGAGAACGTTCTTCTTCTTCCTGACTGCCTGCCTGAGAGGCTCTCGCAGGGTGACCTGGGCAAAGTCCTGCAGGGCTGCGTAAATAGTGTTGCGGATGGCTTGGTTAAAGACGCTCTCCATCCGGCCCATCAGCACTTGAAGACCTTTGATCATGGCAATTACCTGAAGCAAAAATTAAAACCTGATGTACTTGCTGGTTTTCCACTTTATGACAGGTCTGTAGATTCAACAGTAAGAGAATGTGGGACTAAATTAATGCTATGTCCCATCTTTTTTTTGATGTTAGCTGCTTTGCAGGTCATGGGATCAAGAGAACATTTACACCACTTGTTTCTTGCAAGTGGCCTCTGTCCCTTGGCAGGCTCTGTTTCCCCTCCTGATCTCTTGATGTCTTTAATAACACACAATCCTTGGATTCTGCATGTGCTCCACACACGGGTGCACCTGCATGGCTTGCACATGCCTCCATCCATACTATGGTGCAGCTTTCCTTGTACAAGAGTACAGTCACAGTTCCCAGGAGGGAGTGAGCCACAAAATTAAGACAATTTTCAAACCACCTCAGACTGTGCAAAAGATGAAGGTCTGAAGACCTCCCACAGCCTGGCTTGGGGGACTATTCTCACTGTCCACAGGCAGTCAGACCAAGAGCTGATGGGTCTTGGGGACTGGCTGAGGATCCCTTGTGTTTGCACAGCCCCTGAACATAGCTGCTGATCTTGCTCCAGATCACACAAGCCCACACCCTTCTGTTTACTTCAGGAGCCCTGAATGCCCTTCTCAGGATTAATGCCCTTCTCAGATTCACCTCTGTCCTTCTCCAGCACACAAGCACAACCTAAAAGCAGGATCAGGAAATTAGAGGAGAACTGCATCGGTTCAGTGTTTCTATGCCAGCAGGAACTCCTAAAAATTTAATTTGCCCTTAGTTAAATTAGAGCCACAGGGATGTGGGAACCCTCACCATGGACCACAGGGATGAGAAACTGGCTGAGATGCCCTTCCTTCCTCTTCCCCTGGTCTGAGGAACATGAGCAAGAACAGCCCTGGCTTATTTTTGTGCAGTTGGCACCTACCTCCACAAAGGCAAACTTCTCTTCACTGGTGTAGTTGTACCGGGTGGCTCTCTCATACTCTTCTGCTGTTCCTGGACAATCCTTGTTACAGAATTTATCTGTGGGGTGAACCAGTTTCCAGGAGTACTAGAAGGTGAAAAGAGACACTGTCAACATGGCAATGAGTAAGGATCCAGGCTGGAAAGACTGAAGAGGGCCCTATGTCAGCAAAACACTCCCTAGACATTACTACAGTTGTTTGCCATTCCTTTAGGAGCAGAATTTGTGCTTATTCCTGGTCTTATTATTGCTGCATCAAATATTGTGTCTGTTTGGGAGACTGCCAGTCATACTGCACTTCTGACATCCATGGACTTGTGACAACTGCAAACTTTACAAATTAGGAACTTCCAACCATCATCTCAATTACAGTCTTAGTTGCTCAAGACCCAGACTCACTCCAGACATCTTTCAGTACTTAACTAAAGTGTTCTGGTTAGGAGAACTCAGGCCCCCTCTAGCATCAGTGGGGACACTTCAGCACCTCAAATGGTTGTTTAGGTCCAGGGTGAGATGATAAAGATCTCTTTCTCCATCTAGTACAGAGGATGCTTAGGGTCATTAGCTGCCTGATCTTACCACTTCCATGACATGGGCACTCCACTTGGACAACAGCTGCAGTCCCCGTAAGGCGAGATCAAAGAGCTCTCTGTACTCTTCATCTGATTTCTGGCTGTCCAGTCCTGAGCCAGTGACCACCTGGAGAACATTGCATCCCATCAGGGCTATTCACCAATTTGCTTCAGAGGCTTTACTAAGCCAACCAGCAGCTAGAGCTCTCTCTCTGAAATCCCAGCTGAAATTAATTTCATGCTAGAACTTTAGCTAATCAGGCTAAAGTTGAGCACTGCACATATTATCCCTCAAGAAAAGGAGTTTAGCTTGGCAAGGCCTTTTTCACCCAGTGTAGTGGTTCTGGGTGTCACCCACAATAATTCATTCAGGCTAAACTCAGATGGCTGGAAGTTAAAGAATGAGCTTTATATTCACAGCTTAGCACAATTTACAAGCATATATATANGACCCCTCCCAGCAGTCAGAATGCCCAGGAGGGGCTCCTAACCATTCTCCCACCTTCTTTCCACCCTCTTTCTTATCTCACAATCTCTCTTATGTGCAAGGTGAGCTGGAAAGGTAAGCAAGGGGTGTTAGAAGCAGTACAGTTAGTTAGAAAATGTGCAGGTCAGGCAGAAGAGTTAATAGGGCAAAAGCCAGGCAGAGACCATCTATGTTTGTGTCCTTGCTTTTAAATGTCCCAGCAGAATGAATGAGTAGACATCACTATATTTTTCTTTTCACAGCCAATAATCCAATTTCTTTCATTAAAATATTCTAATTAGCCTCAAACCAGCACAACCCAGGCAGTCAATTTATTTCCTCCAGAAAAATTACTCTGACAATGTCACCTCAGAGAAAACAAATCACTGGTTTCATTCCACTTTCCCTTTCCTTTTTGACAGCTAGTACTACTGAAATGCTTGAGAATTCTCTACTCATTTGAAGTTCAAATCAGTAAAATCCCTAGATCTCCCAAAAGTAAAAAGCAAAGGATTGCGAATGCTAATAATTTGTTACACTAACACAGGTGAACGAGGCTCACACATCTGCAAAACCCAGCCACAATGACATCGGAGAGGGCACTGACATTCAGTAGTGATAAGAACAGAGATGCCCTCATGAACTTCCCTCAAAGACCAGAAAAGACCTATTTGCAAGTCACGAGTGTTCAGCCACCTGCCTAAGTAACATTTAGTTGCATTTTTTCCCCCTGCTACTTATTTTAACAAAGCTGTGCTCAGAGAGTGGAAGCTGCTGCAGTGACTCTTCTGGAGCACATGATTTTGCACCTGCAGGAGCCTTTCACAAATTCACTGGACACTGCTGGACTGAGAAGTGGTTTCTTTCACCTCTGTCCTTCTTCCCTCCTCACCATACAGACCATACACCAGCAGGGCAAGGGAGGTGATTCTCCCCCTTTACTCTGCTCTCATCAGACCCCACCTGGAGTACTGTGTGCAGTTCTGGAGCCCCCAACACAAGAAGGAGATGGAACTGTTGGAGAGAGTCCAGAGGAGGGCCACGAAGATGATCAGAGGGCTGGAACACCTCTGCTATGAGGACAGGCTGAAAGAGTTGGGGCTTTTCAGCCTGGAGAAGAGAAGGCTTTGAGGAGACCTTATAGTTGCTTTCCAATATCTGAAGGGAGCCTACAGGAGGGCTGGGGAGGGACTATTCACAAAGTCTTGTAAAAACAGGATGAGGTGGAATGGGTTAAAACTGGAAGAGGAGAGATTTAAACAGGATGTTAGGAGGAAGTTCTTTCCAGTGAGGGTGATGAGACTGGCACAGGTTGCCCAGGGAGGTTGTGGCTGCTCCCTCCCTGGAGGGGTTCAATGCCAGGCTGGGTGAGGGCTTGAGCATCCTAATCTAGTGGAANGTTAGGAGGAAGTTCTTTCCAGTGAGGGTGATGAGACTGGCACAGGTTGCCCAGGGAGGTTGTGGCTGCTCCCTCCCTGGAGGTGTTCAATGCCAGGCTGGATGAGGTCTTGAGCATCCTAATCTAGTGGAAGGTGTCCCTGCCTATGGCACAGGCGGGTTGGTACTGGATGATCTTTGAGGTCTCTTCCAACCTAAACCATTCTATGATTCTATGATTCTACACTTGTCCTCTCCCAGCCTTGTCCATCCAACAATCCTTATTATGGTGACTGCCCTCTGAGCTTACCTCACTGTTGCTGTAGCGAGCAAGCTCTGAGATGAAGCGGATGTGATCGTCTCGAATCTGGACCATCTGCTCACAGATGTTGTACTGGGGACTTATGCTGCTCTGAGTGCACGTCCACCTGGGCAAAAAAAGCAAAGGTTTCAAAGGTAGGACACTAAGACATCCCCAGGGACAAAGCCTTGCTCTCAGCTGCATTCTTGCCTCCAACGTGCTCAAGACATGCCACCTTCAGGACAAACAACCGTTGAGACAGGCTGCCATCTCATGTCCCCTGGTGTATGAAGTCTTCAGAAGTGGTCTCATACAGCACAATGGGGACATTTGCTTCACCTTTCAGCCTGAACACCTATACCCCATCCATTTTGAACGCTACCCTCTGTGTTGGGCTCACCTATCTTAATGGGCAGAAATGGCTATTTCCCAGGCCAGTATTGAACAAGCTTCCAGGAAAGGATGAACTCCAAAAACTCCTCATCTCTTCCATCCTTTCTGCAACCCCCCCCCCCCCCCCCTACAAAAACACCCCCTGAAGTGTACCCCC
>VWZI01022076.1:894565-1013904 GCA_013396835.1 Psilopogon haemacephalus
ATCCCCTTAGAGGTTACCCCTCCAGCTCTGAAATGGCTGTCTCATGGAGAGTCTGCAAGAAGCCAGGGAGGCAATGTCCCTCCCACTCAGTTTTTGGTTCTGGCTCACATTACCACAAATCATGAACAAAGTATGATTAAATGAACCAGATTTTTGTTTACACTGAGCCACATGGACCATGTAACATTGTAATGGTATCCTAAAAGAAGGCAGTGCTCCCTTTCCACAGGTACAGCCATGTGAAGAAGTGGTGCAGATCAGGTCTGTTTAACTTAACATCTCCTTTCTCCCCATTCTGCATTAGCCACAGAGAACCAAAACGGCTCAGACAAAATGCTCTGTGCAAGCAGATGTCTGTCAGTGAGACTCTCATGTCTTACTGTGCTCACAATATGAATATTAGAACCCCCTTAGCAGCTGTCCATCTGAAAACAGATAGCCTCGTTGAGGATGCCCCTGCTTACAGCAGAGTGCGCTGGACTAGCTGACTTTCAAAGGTCTTTTCCAACCCAATCTGGGCTGTGATCTTCTCCAACCCAGATTGGCTGTACAAAAGGCAGATGAGAAACCTGCCTGATACAAACATAGACACGAAGACATATTACTGCAGTTAACTCGAGCACCTGCTGCCAGCATTTGTGGTGCTGGAAGGTCCTGGGAAGTGCCAGACCATGCCATCCCTTGTGAAGTCCATCCTCCCACGGTCCCAACACTCAACTCTTACCCGTTTCCAATGTCCTGTGCTCCCCACCGGACAATCGGCAGGTTAGCAGGCACGGGCAGGGCTGCACCAGCCCTTCCTGCCACACACAGCCTAGTCCACAGCGCGGAAACAAAGCGCCATGCAGGGGAAAAAACACCAATGAACTCCACTTGCACGGAGACAGGGAGGGAAAGAAAGTGACAAAAACAGCGTTAGTAAGAAACGGGGTTACAGGGAGCCACCTGGGCAGAGTTAGTGCTGGGAGCCCCATGCAATTTGCTGGGAAAGCAAGTGAGTGAGGAAGGAACGCTGGTTAGTACGGCACGGCACGGCACGGCACGGCACGGCACGGCGGTGTCACCTGGTGAGACAGATTTTGAGACGGACATTAAAGTTGTGCAGAGGTAAACAGCCCGGGGAGCTACCTCGGTTTGGAGATGAGAAAATGAATGCAGCTGACACACGTTTCGTTGAAATGTGCTTTCTGAAGGATTTAGGATAAACATATGCAAAGTGTTTAGACTGAGTTTACAGGTTGTAGATTTTAATTTTTTTTTTTTTTTTTCTTTTTCCCCGATTTTAAGCGAAAACCTTTTACTCGGGAAGTTTTGCCACATTGTTCTTTAATTTCTCCTGAAGAATTAATCTGCACTTTTCAACCAGCCTTTGGGAGGGCAGGGGAGGGCTGTTCTTGGGTGAGCGAGATGGCGAGCAGAAAAGTTGGACCCTCCGAGGTGGAAGGGGATGAGCAAACAGAAGCAGAGCTGCGAGACTGCAGGTTAGTTCCTGCCCTGGTGAAAAGCCAGCTTGGCTAGGCTGCTTCTCACAGATGCTGGAGAAAGCTGACTCCCACACCACATTGCCCCACGGATGAAAGGCCACTCACTGGTGAAACCTGGGCTGCCATCAGCTGTCACAGCCAGACACAGCTCACACGGGCTTTGCTTACGTGTGGCTGCAAACACCATCCCGAGGATATCCAAACCTGGCACCAATTCTTCTAGCAGTAACTGAGCACAATGCAAAGGTACAAAGACAAGTGGAGCCTCACACGTCTGCTGCGATCTGAAACAGCACCTGCGGATTCATCTGGTGGGAGCAGCGAACTGCCTGCGAGCCCAGGCTGGGAAGCAGTGCTTTAAACTTCCACACCACTCCTCAGCTTTCCTATAAACACTCCCTTTCTGCCCTTCTCCCACAGAATTCATTCATCTCCAGGGCATCTGTGTCTGTAGTTCAGCCTTCATTCCTGCTGCCTTTCCTTATGAACCTGTCTGAGGGACAGGAGATAACCTTGCCCTGCCCTGGTTACTACAAGAAGGTTCACTGCTGTGTTCATGCTCTGGACGATTTTGTCCCTGAGATGAAAAATGTGGATTAAAATCTCTCCAGAGCAGGGACACACTGCTCACACGCACACACCAGGCTTGCACACCTCACAAGCACTCAGTGGTTTCCCCAAACCACGGACCAGTCTCCTGCCTCTCCTCCTGCCTAGATGCCAGCCACTGAGCACCCTCCCAGCTCCTGCTGGGTGCTGAGCTACAGATGTGCCCTATCCCCTGCCTGCACCCAGGGGTATGGTTACACACAGGTTCAGAGCTGGCTGCACACACACACAGCCAGGGGCTGGTGAGGACATCTTCCCATGCAGGGACAGAGAGGGACACACATGCACACAGAGCTGGCACGCCAGGACTCACACCTCACAGGGACACACATGGGTACCCGTGCACAGACCTCACACACGCTGAGGAGTTGCAGCTTGCAGCTCCCACAGCTTTTGGAACACACACAGAAGCCAAGAGACATTATGGCAGGCACTCACTTGGATTTGTTCTCCTCATAGTGAGCACTGGTCTTAATGTATCTGGCCAGTTCTATCTGCATATCGCCGAATAAAGGAACCACCTGCAGCTGCTGGAAAAGAAAACAAAAGATGGTTGAAACACAGTGGAGAGAGAGCCTGTGGCCCCAGTGCAACACAAGGGACTAAAAATGAATCCTGCATCTCTGAGGTGATGGAAAGTGCCAGGCTGTTTAAAGCAAGATGCAAACCTGGACCCAGGTTCATTTCACACCTAGGAACTGACTGAAAATGATCACAAGGCTTTCTGTGCACATGCTCTGGAGCCCTAAACTCACCAACACCAGGCTGGCACAGTTCAGTGCTGTAACTGGCCAGAGGAAAGGCTCTTCTTACAACAGAGAGAGAAGCATGTTCCTCAGCAAGGCTTATTGCCTCCCACTATAATCCTCCAAGAGGGCAGAGGGATATAAGCCAGCACACTGCTATTGTGGCAGCAAGGTGCTGCAGCTCCCTTTGGAGGGGAGCTGTAGGCTCTTTTTGCTGCCTGGACTCCCAGGCATGTGGCATCTGTCCCCATGGACAGAGCCTATACTTTGGCACTTTGGCTGTAGGAGGTGCTTTAGAAGTTCTCTACAAAGACACAGGCAATAAAGTATCATGGATTTGCTCCCTGGACTTCCAGGCATGTGGCATCTTTCCCCATGGACTCAGCCTATACTTTGGCACTTTGGCTGTTCGAGGTGCTTTAAAAGTTCTCTACAATGACACAGGCAATAAAGTATCATGGCTTTGCTCACCCTCTGCATCTCAGGAGTATTTGGATGAGAAATAAATTCACAGTGCACCAGAAGTGACACGAAGCACTCAGCTGCAACCAAAGTTTCACCCAAAAGCTACTGACATTGCTTTAATAAAAGACGAAGCTTCAGCTTCACCCAGCAACAAAAGCCTTGCCCTGTAATTCAGGGAAGATGGTGGCAAATTTCATGCCCTGTTATCACATGCTACTCTTCTCAGGCTGACTCTTGTGGAGGATGTTTAATGCTGTCATCAGGCACTCCTAGTGACGCCTTCACAAAAGACTTAAATGAAGGGGTAGTTCATTTTCACTACTCAAATTCCTGGGCAATCCACTAGAAATTTAATCAGAAGGCAGTAAGCAGATGTAGTGAGAGGAGTAGCTGGCCTTTTCTTATTGAGATCTGATGGTCTGGAGCGGTACTTAACTGATTAGGTGGGACCACAGCGTATGTTGGAGAAGAGAAGATGGGAAAAAAGCTGGAAAGAAGAAAGTTGTTCCATGCAGTCAAACATATTTTATCTGATTCTCTGATGGCCCACAGCACTTTGCAATGAACAGCAAATCTGTGTGAATACACCAAGATAACCACACTCTGGTTACACTGAGAGCTTGATTTAAACTGAGGTTCAGGTGACCTAGCAAAGTTAGGTGAGGGAAAACTTGGAGGACTCCAAGGGGTGCCATGATAAATCACTTTTGCAAGGCTGCACGACTTATCAGTTTCCCCAGTGGCATCCATGAGGATGCCCTGTTCATGCTGTTATGGTGTCTGCCTGTAGTCCCCTGTGCAGACATTTCAGCCCTGCTCTCAGGACTGTTCCCAGGAGATGACGCAAATTGGGGTAAGTAGCTCCTCACTCACTCAGGGCAGAGATGCAGCAGCTGGTACACCAATTTTTCAGCTACCTGGGCCCACCTGTTCCTTCCCCTTGCACAGACTCAACCTATCATCTATAAACTACAAGTCAGGAGTAAGCAGGGAGACATCCTCTACTGTCACAACTGACCTTTTCCTTCTGGCTCCTCAGCAGCTCTCTGGGTAAAGCTGAAAGACCAATGGGACAGAAGTGTTCTGTACCCCCTTCAAAATCATCACCTTCTCATTTTCCCTGATGTGAAGCCAATATTGGTAACAACACCTAATCTCTTCATCTCAGGAGAAAGATTAATACCATGGAAGCAAAAGGACTCTGGAAGGACTGCTCGAGATCAGTAGGTCTAAAAGAAAACTAATTGCTCCATCTGGGAAGTTATTCTGCTGTCCTCCTGCTACTCTGTTATTTTTTGCTGCCAATACATTTGTTCCTTGCCAGATCCCACCATGCCTCCTAGAGCTGACCTGCTCCACACCTTAAAATGCTTCCTAAGCCCAGCCTGTGTGCAGAAGCGATGAAGAGAAGGTGTCACTTCCCACTGTGAGTAGTGCTGTGTGGGGTCTCAGCCCCCCTCTCCATCTGCCACTGGTGGCAGGTGGCTTGTACACACCAGACTTTGGTGAGGAGCAACAAGGTTATTAGGGGATATCTCATGCTGAGTGGCTCCAGGGCAAAACAGCCTGGCCTCCAGCTGTGGACCAGCCCATGGCTGGACTCAGCTGCACATGTGCATAGGCAGAAGAAGGCTGTACAGCTGCTTCCCACCCTGTCGCTGGGTGCATACACTCCTCACAGGCCTCTCCCCAAAAACCAGATGACAGATAAAACAAAAAGCTGCATCAAACTAATAAGTGAGCCCTTTGAGAAAGTAGCTGAGCACCTTGGGCCTCAGCTGACACCAGCTCCCCAAGGAACTTTTTCTGTTCTACCAGAGCACAGTTTACATCTGAAATAAGACTGCTAGATCACACACTGGCTGGCCAGCTGCACCCTCAGCAGCTTGAGGAGGGAGAGTGCAACCATCACCCACACAGATCATAGCAAACCAGGCAGCTTTGTCAGCGGGCTGAAATCACAGCACTCCTCAGAAGACTGCAAAGCTGCCTCAGAAATGTGCAGAGACAGAAGTGATGCCACAGTCTGGCACACCCTTCACCCCCAAGACAGATAACCCAGGTGCCACTCCCCTCCTTTCCCACTTGGCAGGATACAGGCAGAGCTGCACTGGCAGCTGGCTGATCAGCACGGGTGTGCAGGGTCCTCAGCTCCCACCAGCTCCAGCGCCACAGGAACAGAGCCAGCCCCTGCCACTGCTCACCCATGCACAGCTCTGCTGGCACCAAGGGCTGGCATTGCTTGTCTCGCCCATACTGCAGCTCTGTGCCCATGCATGTTTGCAGCAATCCCATTCCTCGTCGTTTGGCTCAGATAATTTCTATAGTCTTTGAGGGGTTTTTTGGACCTGAAGATGATTCCTGTGATTTGGGCATATTTTGATAGCACACACAACGGTACTAACGGTTCGGCCTGCAATATGCTCCAACTTCACCCAGACAGCTCACTGACCTTGAAGAATTTGTCTATTTTGCTAAGGTTGATTCTCTTCTTGGCGTCCAGCTTGTAAATGTTGCTGACATTCCCATCCATGAGATAGAGGCCGAACCCCATCACCTGGAGAAGACAGAAAGGATGCATTTCATTAGCATGAACTGGCCCAAGTCTTTTCATCTGTGTTGACAAAAAGCTCCACATGAGCCAACAGTGTGCAAGTGCAGCCCAGACAGCAACCGTGTCCTGGCTGCATTAAGAGCAGTGTGGGCAGCAGGGCAAGGGAGGTGATTCTCCCCCTTTGCTCTTGTCAGACCCCACCTGGAGTACTGTGTGCAGTTCTGGAGCCCCCAGCACAAGAAGGAGATGGAGCTATTGGAGCGAGTCCAGAGGAGGGCCACAAAGATGCTCAGAGGGCTGCAGCAGCTCTGCTATGAGGACAGGCTGAAAGAGTTGGGGCTTTTCAGTCTGGAGAAGAGAAGGCTTCCAGGAGACCTTATAGTAGCCTTCCAGTATCTGAAGGGGGCATACAGAAGGGCTGGGGAGGGACTGTTCACAAGGTCTTGTTATGACAGGGTGAGGGGTAATGGGTTTAAACTGGCAGAGGGGAGATTTAAATGGGATGTTAGGAGGAAGTTCTTTACAGTGAGGGTGGTGAAACACTGGCACAGGTTGCCCAGGGAGGTTGTGGCTGCTCCCTCCTTGGAGGGGTTCAAGGCCAGGTTGGATGAGGCCTTGAGTGACCTGTTCTAGTGGGAGGGGTCCCTGCCTATGGGGGGGGGCTGGAACTGGATGACCTTTGAGGTCCCTTCCAAACGAAACCATTCTGTGATTCTATGATAAGTTTTCAATAACTTAGTGTGAGGAAAGACCATTTCAGCTCCTGTCCCAGCTGACACCCATGAGAAGACTGCATAAAACCTGCCCATATCTGTGACGATGTACATGGTAGACAGAGGACATGTGATGGATTGCTTCTGGTTTTTGTGTGAAAACAACTGATGCTCACTTAAGTCATTTAGTCCTCCTCCAAGCAACAGCAACTCAAAAAGTCTTCTCCACTCAAAGGCAAACATTTACTCCTGGAGAAGAATGGAAATAATTTAAAATATTCTTTTGGATTAATTTTTTCCCCTTTAGTTCAGTGCAAATCATTACAGATATTCAAGCTACCCACACTATGCTGCAAAGAACCTTAGCTGACTCATACCATGGTAATGAAGTTCTTATGGTAACAGTGACTGCAATTACTGTACTGACTGACTGAAAATAAGGACAAATAAACAAGCCAAGCTGATACTTTGGCATGCTCACCTTGAAGGTTCTTTAGAGCTGGAAAACTAAACCTAGAATAACTGCCTCCCTGTTTGTTGGGATGGGGTATCAAGAAGGAAATTCAGAGTTCTGAAGTTGGCTGTGATTTTGGCATGTCCTATACAGTTACCCAGGTCAAGCTCATGATCCTGCACATCCATGCACAATAAAAAAAAACTTCTTCCAGCTTTGAAGAGCACAGGGCACCCAACAGTGCTCTCATCCACCAGCTAGAGACCACCTCAATGCATGTGCTCAGTCACACACAGGCAGAGCTGCTGGCAGCTTTGGGAAGGACTGGGGGAAAAGACAGAAATAGAGATGGGGAATCGCAGAGGAAAGGGAGAGAGGAAGGAAGATTTTTGTATGAGAATATCAGAGAAAGCCAAAATGACAGCATAGAAATGGTGGAAGAAGGTCTAAATTACATCAGGAACAAAGGCACTGCCAGAGGTGCCACTTCAGAGCACTGGCACTGGACATCTCCGAGCCATGGCCACATCCAGTCTATGCAGCTACAAAAAAGTAGGTAAACGGGGAGAAAATGAGGGGATCAAGACATCACAGCAGAAGACACAAAGTAACAGAGATCAGAAAAGGAACAGGAAGAGGAGGAAGGGAGATCTGCTGCTTCATGCAGAGATCCTTCCCATCTCATAGCAACTCGTGTGTCCGGAGGATGCTGGCTCTGCAGGGAAGGGCTGTGTGGAAACCCAAAGCGAAGCAGGATAAATAAAATGAAGAGGAACATGTCCTGGGAGGCAACAGCATTTTACTAAAACAGAAGCATGGCCAAAACCTCACCTTTAGAAGCATGTGTTTCTCACTGGGAGTGAGGTACATCTTGTTTTCATAGTAGTCCACACAGATGTTGACAATATCAGCCAGCAGTTCCTCATAGCCAGGGATAACCTCTAGTTGTTGGTGCAGACACTGAAACAACAGAGGCCACATTATCCACACGGACAGAAAACAGCAGAAAGCAGGAGAGAAACATATTTGAAGGATTAAGAGTAGAATGAGTTTTCTTCAGACCTTGTTTTTGCACTTTTCTTATGTCACTGGCAGAAGAGTGACCTCATGGGTACCACCTATAGGGAACAACTTTCCATCGGCAGGACAGCTCTCCCCTTCAGACTGATCACAACAGCCAGACGTCAGACAGTGGAGAAAGATGCCTCAGAAGCAGATTTTCTGAGTTTCTTCTGTCTCTGTGCAATATTCTACTTAGTTAGTAGAAGCTATAGAGCCAGTGGAGTGTGGAGGGCTATGGGGGCTGATCCATGGTCTCCAGGCAGTCAGAGAGGGACTTCAGGGATTTCCCAGGGAAAACCAGGGAAGTGGTTCTGGCAGAACCTCCTCCTCCAACAACTCTTCTTTTGCCTCTTTTAGACCTTCATCTTTGTCTTGACAAAGACCTTCAAAGGCACCCAAAATGACCCTTAAGAAGATACTGCTAGAGTCATATGGCCAGACCATCAGCTAGTGGCACATTTTGGTCTGAAGTGTTGTCAGCCTTGAAGAGATCATTGTCTCTCGACATGTTAAGTAGTTTGGATACAAAAGGACCTGCCTGTGTGATCCGGTTGTGGTTTGCCAGGAACATGGAGAGGTTCTGGGACTCCTGGATAGATTGAGGGTCTGCCATCTTCCGTAGAAACTGGGCAGCTCTGGAAGGGAGAATTCTAACGTAACCAAGGATCACTCACCCAATGTGAGCCTCACCACCCAGCCTGCCTGTCTGACCTGCAGCCGCAATGCAGCTGCCCCAGAGCCCTTTGCAGCACAGCTCTGCTCTGTGGTTTGCCAACAAGGAACCGAAACACCACAGGCCTCAGAGATTTGCCTAAACTCACAAAGAGAACCTACAGCAGTGCAAAATGCCAACCTGCAGCCTCCTGATGTCCTCCTGACCTCACTGTACAAGAAACCAGGCACCCCCTTGCATACCAGGCACGGTCTGTCCCCACTCCCGCTGCTTTGCCCTCTCTCACCTTTTGTAGGCAGAATGGTCATTTTTGACACTGCATTTCATGTTCTTCAGCTCATCCAGGACAGCAAACATGTTAATGAACTTGCCCAGCGTGAGGAGATAGGCTTCAGAGACAAAGTCCTTCCTCCGCTCGGCGTGGCACAGGCGCTTCACCTCGCTGCAGAACCGCTCGATAGCCTTGCGCTGGAAGGCAGCAGGACAGGGTCACCCCACCACTGGCTCATCCATGGCCATTGCACCACCTCTGGGACTCCACTACACCCACCCACCACTGCCCTCCTTAACAAAAGCCTTTTTCTCTTGCCTCCTGGGTTCCTCTCCACTGTCACCATGAAATGAAGCAGTGTTACAAGCAAGCAACCGCAGGCAAACATCCTCAGTGCTGGAGGTCAGAAATGGACTCAAACTCTCTATGTGTGCCTGCTCAGAGTGCAGCACATTCTGCAAGACCAGGTTTCAGTTTTTTAGATGGGACATAATGACCTCATAGGACATAAAACCTAAAAATGATGGTGAAACTCAACTGCAGCCACTTATGAACACAGGCAGTGATGGGGAGGGGTCCCTGGAGCCCACAGCAGCTCGGTGTTTTCCACATGGTCATTGCTCTGTTGGGATCTAAGCACATTGTCAAGTAGCTCAAGTGTAGCAACTGCTGTGTTTAAGCTTCAGTGCTCTTAGCCAGATGATTGTTGAGTTCAGGGGGCTGTAAGCACATCTCTGTTCTGGCTGGCACAGCACGAGGGTGTCCTGATGCATGGCTGCATCCCTTCCCAGGCACCAGCTGTATCATCTGCCCTCAGCTCTTCCTGGCTTTACTTCAGATGTAAGAGCAGAAGAGTGAGTTGTGCTGGTGGATAGTGACTCACATCCATCAGCCAACATCCCAGCAAAACCAGGAGCCTGTGCCACCTGTTAGCTCCACACAGTGGGAGCTCTGGTCTTCCATGAACTTCAAAGGCTGATGTGTGCTCATTCCCAATTTGAATATAAAATTTTAGGGATGAGCAACATTCTCCTGCAGATAGGTCTCAGTTACCTGCTGGTAGCTGCAAAAGACCTATGAGGAGGCTCAGGGGCTCTCCCAGCTGGCCTGCCAGCTTAAGGACAGCATAATCCTGTGTAGGGAAAGTCAAGACCAAAGTAAGAAATGTTTGGTGCCATTATCCTCGACCCCTTACCTGAAAATACATGAACTTCATCAGCTTGGTGACCTCTGGCTCCAGGACTTCCACAGTCTTCTCATAGATCTCCACTCGGTTTGGCTGCTCATTACATTTCACCTGTGTTGCAAAGACAAATCACCCCTGTCAGCATCGGAGCCTCTAGCAGAGCTGTGGACTGCAACAGCCACCACCTTCTGCTTGCTTCACAATGAATCCTGTCCCCATCTAAGAACAACAGAGGGACCTGAGAAGAACCTTGTTCTGGAGGCTGTAGGGTGACAGCAGAAGGGGCTACTTCTCAGGTGTGAAATTCTCTCCATGCATTATAAATAAGCACAGTCCTGACTCAAATGCAAAGGGTTAAGCCTATCTGAAGCCTTATCCTGACTCTTCCCTGGGGGTGGTCTGACCTGCCCCCAGGTGTCACGTTTAGCCCCCTCCCACTTCCTACCAAGACTGTTATAAAAGGGGTGGACATTTTGTCTTCTCCCTCTCTTGGTCTTTCCTGCCTGCCCAGCTCCTTGCTCTCCAGCAAACACATGGGCATAACAATAATTTTTTTTGAACTCTAACTCAACTGCCTTTCACCATCAGAATCCTGCATCCTGCTTCATCCACCATCAAATCATCAATCCCAGTGCTTGGATCCAACTTCCTTCCACGGGTTGTAGTTTTATTTTGTGTATTTTGCTCACTTTTCCCCCTTTAACGTCTGTAATCCTCCCTCATTTTCCATATCCTGTATTTTGGTTCCCCTTTCCCCCAGCCTCTGCAATCCCCTCTACCTTTTATTTATTGTTAAAGTTTATATCTTTTTACTTCCAAATGGAATCAAGTATTTATTGAGCTTTTGAGCTCAGGGGGGCTAGCTTAAACTCAATATATAATTACTTTGTGCCTGGAGACCTCAGAGTCTCCTAATGCATTTGTCTGAAGTGGAATACATGCAATATGGAGTCTTGTTGCACAACATGGGAATCTTTTTATCATAAAGTTATCTGAGACTGTGTGGCAAAGTCCCATGGGCACAGAAGGTCCCAGGCCATGGCTCTGGTGTAGTCCCACTGGGATAATTTTGGTTGTGTTGCTGACCTGTTAAAAGTTGGCTGGTATGTGGCTAGCAGCAATGAAGTGAGTCACCTTCACTGGAATCCTAGGAAGCTAAACTTAAGGTCTCAGTTGCCATTCTTCTCATTTCCAAACAGTTACTTGGTGCTGTTACCAAACTCACAGGGAAGACCCCAGCTGCCCAAGGCAATGCATTCTGCTCTCCTCCCCTGGTTTTGTTTCCAGTTGTTGTTGACACAAGGCTGTGATGAGGCTGACAGCTCTGGTGCATATTTAGGAACCCAGCAGCTGATGCACAGTGCACGAGGGGACAAATCTCTCCACACCATGAGAGGGAAAAGTATTCAAGCAATGGATTGGGAAGGAAGTAAGCACACTGCTTTAACTAAAGCAAAAGCTACATGTACCACATGTACAGTACTGGTGCACTCAGCTGAGTCTTGTCAGCAGTGCAAGGGAAAAAAGTTGGTGCCGTAGGGATGGAGTAACTTCAGGTGCAAGTTTCTGGGGAACAGTTCCTGCTGAAGCCAGGAACTGTATATAAGGCAGTTGGCTTGTGGTAAGACTGAGCTATGAGGTGTCAGAGCTTTCATATCTGTAAGAGAGCAGAGCAGCTGGCCTTTGGTAGGGCAGCAGCACAGACCTGCTTCTGAAATGGCTACCAGCTGCCGAAATCAGTGGTTGAGACTTTGGTGGGGAGAGGACAGTTTGAACTCTGTGGTTTCTCTTTTCACCCCTTCTATCTACTTCAGCGTCATCTGCATTTTGTTCCTCTCTCTCCAGTATAAACTAACCCACAAGACAAAACCAAGCAGGTGTTCTGGGAAGGGCTTGAGTACCTGAGGGATAGCTCGAGAGCAGCTCCTCCACGTGTAAAGCATCACAGCATACTCATGGCCTTCCTCCAGCATTTCATTCTGAAAGACAGGAGGTGTTACTGGGGCAGGACACACACCAGAGGCTCAGTGTCGCTGGGGCAGTGTCCAGGGGACTCACCATACTGGAGTGCACTGTTGCCTGCTCAATGTACCTGGCAATGCCAGTGACAAAGGCATTTCTGTCTTCAAAGTTGGTGTCAAAATTAGCCTGTGGGTGAAATTAAGAGATGTGGATTAAAATACAGTTAGCTGTTTGCTTTCTTCATACAGTCCAGCATGGGATGTGTTAGCACAAAGCAGAATCCACAGTGGCTCCAGGGGCGTGTACAATTTGAGGTGCTGCACCTCCAGGTCTGAAGCAGATTAGCATGTGCAGCCTAAGATGTTTCTGAACCACCTGTATTCATTAAGAGGAAATCCCATGGATTTTCTGGGTGAAAATCTGGCAATCAAGGTTGACAAACTCTTGTAAAATTAAACCAAACTCAGGTGAGGATCAGCTACAGGGATCTACCACCACACCAGACAACAAACCTAATTTCTAAGGATTGTAACTTGGTAACTCAAAGACAGATCATAGAATCATAGAATGGTTTAGGTTGGAAGGGACCTCAAAGATCATCCAGTTCCAACCTCCCGCCATAGGCAGGGACACCTCCCACTAGAACAGGTTGCTCAAGGCCTCATCCAACCTGGCCTTGAACACCTCCAGGGAGGAAGCAGCCACAACCTCCTTGGGCAACCTGTGCCAGGGTCTCACCACCCTCACTATAAAGAACTTCCTCCTAACATCCCATTTAAATCTCTCCTCTTCCAGTTTAAACCCATTCCCCCTCATCCTGTCATAACAAGACCTTGTGAATAGTCCCTCCCCAGCCCTCTTGTAGGCTCCCTTCAGATACTGGAAGGCTACTATAAGGTCTCCTGGAAGCCTTCTCTTCTCCAGACTGAAAAGCCCCAACTCTTTCAGCCTGTCCTCATAGCAGAGGTGTTCCAGCCCTCTGAGCATCCTCGTGGCTTTGTGCAGCCTCATTAATTTCTATTTGTATCCTGGCTGCTAGGGGAAGACCACATCCTGTCAGCAGCAGTCACAAAGAATAAACACATAGAAAGGGCAAGGAACGAGATGTCTGGAAAACATAAATATGAAAGTCAGCATTCATCCAGATGCTATTACCAGTGCTACTGTTGCTCTTGCAAACAAATACTTTGGGATGAACAGTTGTTTTGAAAGTTGAGCTACTGCTTTGGGTTAGGACAAGGGAGCAAGAAAGTGCATGGCAGGGCAGGGGATGAAAAGCAGCTTCTCAGCCTCTCTGCACTGAGTTCCTGTTCACACGCTCTGCGCCTGGGTAATTTCCTCCACGAAGGCTGGCTGATGGTATCTGCTGAAGGGCAAAGCACAGAAGTCCCACATATCCAGAGCTGCTCTTTGCAATGACATTAGCATTGCAGCAACCACGTTCACCTCAATAACTGATTTTCTGGGTAGGAAAGCCAGGAGCCACAGGGCTACTCTTTTTAGTGCCTCCAGGCCATCATATAAGACAAGAAAAGCTGAGCCTACATATGCATTTCTGGCTAGCAAGGGGTTGAGCAACACAAAAAAAAAGAAGTACAACAAGGGAACAGGCTTGGCCAGTATCTCTAGATTCAGTTTAGATGAGCCTTTTTAGGCCTGGCAGTGTGCACATACTCATGGCCCTGAAAGGAACTGATGCCATAAGGCTGGACTCTGAGCCCCTCACAGGACAGAAGTCAAGAAAGAGTAAAAATGATTTAAAGAAGAGGTAAGCAAAAATTATATGAAGATTTTCCAGAGAGCATTGGTATTTTAGCTCCCCAGAACTGCCTTTGGGTCTGACAACCCACAGAGGCATCAACACTCCAGAATGAGCTTCTGAAGCTACTGCAGGAGCCTGCAGCCTGACCTGCTGAAAGGGATACTGTCATTTCAGCCCCCTGCTAGATGGCACAGCAGTCACAGCATGGCTGTATTTAAATGCTGCTGCGGGTAAGCCATGCATTCAAGAGTGACAGGATGGTGAAAGTAAACCCATATTATATTTAACCCTGGGTGTGTGCTATAGGGCAGGGTGTGGTGTAGTAGCCCGGAAGCTGAGGCACCCCACTGCAGATCCAAAAGCAGCGAGTTTGAGCCTTGCCCTGGGCTCATGCCAAGCTCTGCTTGGTCAGTGCAGCTGCAGCTAAATCTGTGGTTGTTCGAGGCAGAGAAGCCATTGTGGCAACTGCCCTCCCTTGCATGGCATCAGCTCCCCAGACCAACATCTCCAGCTGTCCTAGAGACACAGGCTGGCCAAAGTCAGGCTGAACTTTGGTTTTGACCTACTTAGATGCAGGCAATACCACAAAAAGGAAGCATACACAAATATGTGTATAATAAAAGACTGCTGAGAGCTTTTTGCTGTTATCGCAAATCTTATCTCCTGCTTCCTACTAGTTCATGCACTCTAGTCCTTATTTTCTAACATCTCTGTGTCCTTCTCAGCCTCAAAAGATCCCTTTCACCAACCTCTAGTGCTTCCCTTTTAAAGCCTTTGGGAACTGATTTGTGGCTAGATCTGTTCTGAACATTTCCTTAGACACGGTGTGCCCAGGATGTTTTCAGCTAGTTCTCACAGCACCGTGCACCCCAGTGCTTTGCATCAGCTAGAAGAACAAGCTCCCCTGCCCCACCACCACTGGGAGCTGAAGGTACCTGGTACATGATGGAGGATGGAGGTGGTTCGATGCATGGCTGCTGGTCTGGAAGAGGCAGCTCCTCCAGTAAGTCCACGTTGGACAAGGCATCCTCTAATGTGACGTGAGTCGTCATGGTTCTGGATGTTCAGTCTCTGCACTAAATCCAAAGGAAAAGAGAGGGTGATAGACAGACAGACAGCAGGAACCAGACGGAGTGGAAAAGTGCCAAAGGACAAAACCAGACCCACAACTGGCTGGCGCTTCAGCAGGCTTGATCTCGGTTTATCTTGTTCTCCTTTTCTTGTGCATTTAACCCTCATCTCTCCCTGTCATCTCTCCTTCCATGAATCAGCAGCAGAGTGGGAATGCAGAATAAAAGGAACACAAGTGCCCACCTGGACCCTTCTCTGCTTAACTCTATGCAAACTGCTTCAGCCCGACACAGCTGGGTGCTGTGCTGCAGTTTTGGCAGCACTGAGTGAAAGAATGTGCTCTTAAATGCAGAGCTGTGCCATCAAAAATACCACTCAAAACAGCATGATTATAAAAGTATGACCGATGCTGACACTCACATGCTCTCCTGCTCACACACACAGAATCATGAATGGTGCTGGAAAGTGCAAACAACAAGTTGCATTCTCAGTGGTGAACTGGAAAGGATCAAGTGCCACACAGGCAGGCTGTGGCACTGCAAGCAGTAAAAAAAAGTAGTTGTTAAAAATGTTCTGATTTTACCACATATGAGGTGTCCCCTGCCCAGTCCCAATCTGCTGTGGAGCTGCCGATGGTGCCAGCTGCAAACAAAATGAAGTTTCTGAAAGCTCCCTGGCACTTACCTTAATGAGAGCCTCAAGACAAACCTCTGTGTCCCTCAGATTCTCTTCATTCACAATGGCTGTAAGTGCACAGGTATGGAGGGAAGGCTGCTGTCACCCAGGCTGAGCACTTGTATAATCACAGCCACAGGGCTTCCCCAGTTAATACCTAATCCATGTGCAATAGCTGCAGCTGACCTAGAGCATGAGTCCCCTAGAAAAACACCCTGCTGCATTTCCACATCTGCAGAGAGAGATTTCCCTTTAAATATTGGCATGTCATTTGATTAGCAAATCCCTTCCCCAGTGACTTTTTGCCCACTCAGAGCCTGTCCAGTTTCAAATGTGAGCCATGGAGTTTCACCACTTTTCATCTGAAAGACAGCAGAGCTCTCTGCTATCAAAGTTCCCATCCAGACACTACCACATTTCACTGAAACACCCAGCAACCTTCGCTTTGGTCCAGGCAAGCAGGCTGAGCTCTTTGCCTGCCTTGTTAGAGAGCACATTTTCCAATCCTTTAATCACCTCTTTGCTTTTTCTCTAAGCTTAAGCCAGTTTTGCAACTTTTTCTTTTTTTTTTTTTGCTGAAGTGCAGACACCAGAGCAGGACATGGGGTAACCTTCCTCCTTGTATATAATCACACCAGACACTGGTCACATAATAGAAGCTTATATTCAGCTGATTATCTGCTGCAAATCCCTTAGATCCTTCGTTCTTTCTTATTTTTTTTATGGAATCACTGTTTCAAAGAATGTGAGTTTGCTTTTCATTCCCAGCACTGGGAACACAGAAAGACAATGGCTCTGGGACACCCGTAGATAGGCACACATGCTCTCAGCAAGGACCACAGCCAAGGAGGGGTAATGCTGTGTGCAGTCGTGGAGTGGCTTCATGTTGGGTAACAAGAGGGATGAGTCTGTGCTGTGCCTTCTTGTCATTGCTGCCTGCACACATGGGCTGCAAGAATATGCATGAGCCTGGTAAAACCCACTCCACCTCCACAAAATACCTCCCCAAGGTACTAAGCAGCTGAGAAACAGGCTTGGTTATACCTGCAGCACCAGCACCACAAAATAAGTGCCTGGAAAAAAAAAAACCCAAAAACAAATTTGTGTTTCCTCCTTCACTTCTTTTTGTTAAAATGGTTTCCTGTTACAAAGTGTAGCAGCTGTCAAACCCAGGCACTACGAGCCACCAGCCACCGGCAGAAGCAGCTTCCTCCCTGCCTGCCAGCACCCTGTACTGCTACCTGCCAGGCAGGCAGCTCCACTTGCCCAGCCCCAGGGACCTCCTTAGCTGTTCATCACCATCCTCCTCTCTACCCACCATCCTCCAGTGCCTGAAGACTTGCCTCTGGGATCCCAGAACAACACCCCTTGTACTTTCACTTGCTTCATTACATCCTTATGGGTTGGGAAGACAAAACCCTTCCATTTTACAGCATTGAGACTTACAGCTTTGTCACTATTTATTCAGGCTAATTCCTTATTCTTCCACAAGTCAAAAAATCACACAGAATTATAGGGGTAGAAGGGACCTCTGGACATCATCTTCTTTAATGCCCCTGCCAGAGCAGGTTCACCTAGGGCAGGCTGCACAGGATGGCATCCAGGTGGGCTTTGAATGACTACAGAGATGGGAGACTCCATCATCTCTCTGGGCAGCCTGTTCCAGTGCTCCACCACTCTCAAAGAAGTTTCTCCTCATGTTTAGATGGAATTTCCCGTGTTCAAGCTTGTCCCCATAACCTCTTGTCACTGGCCACCACTGAAAAAAACGGCTGGCCCCATCCTCCTCTGACACCTACTCTTTAAGTATTTATAAGCACTGGTAAGATCCCTCCTCTGTCTTTTCTTCAAACCCTGTGACCGCTTATGCAATGTCCTGGCAGTTTGCTGTAACCAAAGATGATTCCCCAACAACTTTGTGACATGCAAAGAGTTCAGCAACTCAGGGGACAAAACTACTGCTGTTTGGGTCATACCAGAAGATAACAGTCCCAGATATAATATCTGGTTCCTGTTACGCTGGGCCGTGCACAAACCTTAGGCCAGCCCCTGTGCTCCAACAGAGGAACAGAGGCAGTGTGTAGAAACAGAAGAAGAGAAAAGGAAGTGTCAAGCTGCAGAGAGCAAATGGTGCAATCGGCTGCTGGCCCACCTGGTTCTTTGCCATGACTGAGCAGAGTACAAGAATCCGGATGCAGATGGAAAAACTACACAGACTTTGCAGGCTTAACAGATGACTCTTCACGAGGACTCCAAATTTCTGTTTTACACTTTCTTAAGCCCAGTAAGAAAACCAACAGAGGCTACAGGGAGAAGCGTGGTCTGTCAGGACTTCCCCTAGGTCTCATGTCTGTAGCACGCTGTGACACAGCAACCTCACAGCTGGAGCACATAATGAAGAGAGTTATTGCTCCAGGGCTTGGCAGATCTGGATCTGGATCCTGATCCCAGACCATCCATGAAGGAGCATCCTTGAGTGATCTCCATCAGATGCCTGTGCCACAGTCCCTCACTTGTTTCTCGGAGTGACTATTAAGGCAGGTGAGGTCCCTGCTCTTGGTTGGGGTCCACTGCCCATCTTGCAGTTAGAGGGGCAGAGCACTGGTACAAAGGCTCCAAAGGCATCAGCAATTGCTTGGCCCAGTCTATGTTGTACTGAGTGATGTCTCGCCACCACGGGGGCTGCCCAAGAGACAGAAGGGGAAATGCCACAGCCACAGACTCAGACTACCCTCACCTTGCTGCAATGAGGTTTCTAATAGAAATGTGCTGGGGCTGCCCTGGCAAATCCATCATCATCCCCTCAGTCCAGTGACGAAGGAGACAGCTGTTGGGTTATGTGGCAGCAAGGGAGCAGCTCCAACCCAGGGAAGGATCCCTGGGGACACTCATCAAAAAGTCTTTATTAAGGCTTAACCACCATTCACCACCTGGGCCTCAGGGCAGAGGCAGGCACACTGGGAAGAGGACAGTCAGCCTATGCTGGTGCTTTGGCACACGTGGCCATGGGGCTGGGGATGCCATTGCCCAGAAGCAGTGCAGCAGCCAACCCAGGAATGGAGCTTTTCCGATGCTCTAACACGTGCTCATCAAGGCAAGGCACACAGGAAACCATGTCCTGCCTCTACTAACTCAGACACAGCCTGCTGGGAGCTGTCTCACAAACCTATGTTCTTCTTCATATCCTGTTGCTGGTCAGAGAGATTAAAGTCCCTTGAGTCCTACAGGTTTCGGCAAAACTAAAGGTGAGCCTGGAAAGAGCCAACCCAACCTCAATGAAACCCTGGAGAGATATGCAGCCACCAGGCTGATTACCTCTTCTGCTAATGATCGTCAGTGCCAATGAGTGCAGTGCTGCCCACACTTTCTGCCCATCTGCTGCAGAAACTTCCTCTCCCCATTTCGTATCTCAGTTGCAAACCCTTTGGGTCATCTCTTGCAGCTTCTAAAGCCAAAGCACCACACTGAGGCAATGGGACTTCTGGATGCTCTAGGGAGCTGGCCACATGAAGTCCATGCACAGGGCATGGTCCCACCACCCCAAAATGGAAATGGAGAGTTCCTGACACTGTGACTGTGTTGCGGCAGGGGCCTGGGGGCCATATTTAACAGACAGCATAGGAAGGCTTTGAGGAGTGACGATAGACATTCCAGGGCAGATCCTACTTTCCCCACCAACATCCTTGCCTAGAAATATTGATGCAGTATCATTCTCAGTGAGAGGAACAAAGATCACTTTATTGATTGGGCAGCTTGGAGGAACAAAGAGTTTCAAAAGCAGGGCCACAATGCGTATGCTGCATGCACCTAAGTTCTGCTCTGAAGCTAAGAACTCTGGGGAAGTGGTATGAGCTGTTTCAGCTTTTCAGTTCACCTGCTCCTACAGCATGCATTCATGCTGCAGCTGCAGGAGCAACCAAGAACAGGAAAGAAGTCAAGAAAAAACGAGAAATGCCCTGGAGACTGGCAGTAAGACAAAGTTTAAGTTCTGTAAGCCAGGAGTGAGATGTGCTGGAGAAATGGCAATGTAGAGAAGAACAAAATTCCCCTGGTCACCTCACCTCCTGAGGACCTAGGACTCCTCTATAGCTCTAATGCCGAATCCCTGGGTACCTTGGGAAAGTCAGCTTCTTTTTGATCGTGTGATAATGCTTCTCTGTGTTACTTTAAAACAGCTTTCAACCAGTGGTCAGGAACTACCCCGACTCATTAAGTAGCACAGCAGACCAATGTCTTCAGTGCATAAAAGCAGAGTGCTTCTGGTACCCGCAGCCTCACAGCAATAGGATAAATGCTCCTGGCCACCAACGTATTTTTAGTCTAGAAGATTAACCGCAGGGTGCAAAAGTTTAGTTTAACCCTTGCCTAAACTGCACAGGATTAAAGTCCTCTGTGTTTTAGCATCCAGGTCATCGACCTTTTCTCTTGCACTCTAAGAACTGCTGGTAATTGCAACCATCACCACAGCCAGGAGGTTCTTTGCAGGAGGAAATAAAACACGGCCAGGATGAGCAAGCCTGGCAGAGCTGGGCTCCTGCCCTACACAGACACAGATGTCAATAACCATGAAATTGCCCTTCTCATAAAAAGGGAAGCCAGACAGCACGACTCCTGAAGCTGTTTTTCTGTATCTGCATTCTATCTTTTCTGCCATTCCATTAGGGATGTGCTCCGGTCATTTATACCATCCTTGTCTCTCAGCAACACAATTATATAGGAATTTATTTCTTTAAGAATAATGTAATTTTTTTTCTAAGAAAAGAAAGGCTGAAGGAAGGAGAGAGGTACAGGAAGCTACATGTCGAATGTAGTTGAGAAACGTAGAGCAAGTTTACATGTAGCCCCACAGCTGACAGCTACAGAGCTTCAGCAAAGGGCAGCATTGTTAATAGTTGGCCAAGTACTGATCTTCCAAAATCAATCTTATTATATTTTTTCATGCAAAGATGATAACTCTTTGTTAGTAAGATTATTATAATGAAAACCAGCAAAGTCTGCTTTGCTTGAGAGACCCTGGCCAGAAAATGGAAGAATTTCCCATATTCCTCAGGCTAATTACAATTAGTTCTATAGAGAAAAGGAGAAAAGAGTTATCCTTTGCAGAGATTTACCCTAGAATTCTATGGCTTTGACAGACACAAAAACACCATCGCAGTGACCAACCCCAAACAACTGTCACTATGCACAACATGAGAGTCCTTTT
Organism: Psilopogon haemacephalus; assembly: GCA_013396835.1. Lineage (NCBI taxonomy): Eukaryota > Metazoa > Chordata > Aves > Piciformes > Megalaimidae > Psilopogon > Psilopogon haemacephalus. The sequence goes on from VWZI01022076.1 coordinate 915,456, forward strand.
CCTTTCGGTGTCTGTGCAGGGCAGGAGGGGTGTAGTGGGTTTAGCGGCTCAGCCTAATTCTTTGAGACCGTTGTGATCCAAACCCCTCAATCAGGAACCCCCCGTGGAAAGCGGCAGATGGCGAAGGGGGACAAGCTCTGCTGCTGGCTGTGTCCTTTGACAGCACACACAACTGCCACCCTTCCCCCTTCTCCAAAATAGCCCTGAGCGTGCAGAGAGCTTTTAGTGTGTGGCTCTTTCCCTTCGTATTCCTTCCCGGCCCTTCCGATTCACGGAAATTTCCTGTCGAATCCATCTACTCCTCCCCAGGTGGGCTGCGGCTGGCACCACGCATTTCCAGCGTCCTCGGGTGGCAAATCCAATACAAAGGAACGCTGCCCGGGGCGCACCTTGCTCCTGAGCGGTCTCACGCACGGGAACCCCGGCGCTTCGGGAAGGGAACCGCTTTCCCGGCTCCAACCGACGCCAAAGCACGAACCTGCGGCCGCAGCTCCAGCCCATCGCTCCCAACCCCGGCTCAGACCCCATCGCTTCCTCCCTCCCCCGCCTCCCCCAGGGACACCATGTTTTCACGCCAGGGTGATGCGGGCGCTGGCCGGGAGCACCCGCCGGGGCCACCTTCAGCCCCAAGCCCGGCGCCGCCGCTCCTCCATTGCCTCCATTCTCCTTCCTCCCTGCGTCGAGCATCGCCGCGACCCCGGCTGGGGTTCGCTCTGCCGCTGCTGCCCGCAGCGGGGCCTGCAGCGTCCGCCGGGCCCGGGTCTCGGTCCTCTCCCCCGGTCCCTGGGGGCGCGGAGCCCAGATGCGGCGGAGGCTGGCAGAGGAGGATTTGCGCTATTTTCTTCCCCCGGCGCCTTGCAGCGGCTGCGGGGAGGCTGAAGGCTGCAGGTAGCTCTAAGCATTGTGGGATACATCCCCGCACATCGCGGCCCGCCCGGGCCTCCCGCTCCCGNACCGGGCTTGGAGGCGGCCACAGCTCCGCGGAGCCGCGGCTGCACGGAGAGGGTGAGGCCGCTCAGCCCCCGAGCAGCCTCCGCTCCCAGACCCGCTCCTCTCACCTGGCGCTCTGCGGGGTGCGATGCTCCGCTCCGCGGGATGCTCCGCGCTCGCCCGCACAAAGAGCAGGAAATGGCTGCAGCAAGTGCACTTCCGCGGCTCTCCGCCGGCCCCTCCGCACGGCGGCGGGGGGAGCCCAGGCCCCCGCCGCGGGAAGGGGCTGGAGCCGCACGGGCGGCTCCTCCCCCGGGCAGCGCTGAGGGATGCGCGGCGGGGCCGGAGACTGCATCCCCCGTGCGGTGCGAGGCTTCTGCCGGGCAGGCAGGGGTGTCGCCGGGGAGGGGGATGTGGAAGGCCACCGGCTGCCTCCGCGGTGCGCGGAGGGAACGGGGACGGGGACGGGGGGGCGGCTGCCGCAGTCCCCTGGAAGCATGAGGCTGGGAGGGCGCCTTCGGGGTCCCTGAGAAGGGAGGACCCGGCTGGGATTCCCTGCTCCCCACTGCTGAGCCGCCTGGGTCTCAGCCTCTTCCCCGCAGAGGACCAGTACCATCCTTGGGTTGCACCTACTAGTTTAATGAAAGCCCTGCTTACAGAATAGGCAGAAAACCTTGGATGGCTGAGCATATTAGGGACCAAAACCAGAAGGCAGTGCCTTTGCTCACAGCTCCAAGCCTCTTCTGAGTCAGCACCACATCCAAAAGATCTTCCTTTTGGCATTTTTGGCATCTGGCATTTCTTCAGGGACAAGTTTCCAGTCCTTCTGCTCATGCTTCTTTTTATAGCTCAAATAAAGCTATCCAGACCTACTGTTAAAGCCAAACTGTGTCTCTTGCAGCTTTCAGAAGAAACCACCTCATGGTGATTGACAGAAATCTATATGGAGCCTGCCTTCATTTTTCCTGCACCCCTCTCAGCTTCTGATGCAGCTGTCTGTTGAAAGACATTAGTGGATACCCAAGGACTGTTGAAAATCTAGATGTATTTCTTTGGTGGTCCTGGCAGTGTCCCTTTCCTGTGCTAAAAAACCACTGCCATCTGGCCCCTGGTGGGTAAGAGTGACACTCCTGATTCCTTAGAGATCTCTGCTCTGCTGTCCATGCCAGTGTGGTGCTTCGCTTGATGCCCATAGGTACGTGTTGGTTCTGGAGGGAAGCTTGGACACCAGATTGGCACTGTGAATCTACTACTCTAAGCTGAAAGATGCCATAGGCTGAAGGCACCAGGGTCTGCAGACCACAGTCAAGACAGTCTTAGGAATTATCTTTGTTTTAATAGACAGGACCACACCTTAAAAAAAACCCAAAACACCAGAATCTCTGGGAGCAGGCATCTCCTCCCCTTCATAGCATTCTATTTCACCTTTACCTGGAACATTTTGTAGACATCATTCCTCTTTTTGCTATTTATTGCTTGTCAGAATAAACTTAGTAAGCATTGTTAGCACAGATCCAAAAGATTTAACAGCTAATATTGCTCTCAGGCTTTGGGGTGAAGCAAGGTCACCTGGAGACAACTCTGACAGAGAAAATGTGGATTTTTTTTTCCCCCCCCCACAGTTTAATCTTCTCCCATTATCAGCCAGGCCCAGAGGGATGGGAATTCCGTGCATGTGATGATACTGTTTTAATTTTCTACTCAGTGTTATCTTAGATTATAGAATAATAGAACAAACCTCCTGCAGCTGTCCATAGGCTGGCAAGAATGGCAATGAGGGGCAGCTACAGACACAGGAGTGTGTGCTTCAGCTGGTCATGTGTGGAGGGGAGAGATGATGGTGAGGTGAAGAGGAGAATGCACACAAATTTGAAGTGGCTGCCAAGTGAGGTTTAGCTGAGCCATTCACCTGAACCCTGCCATGCTGACAAGCACAGCATTCAGAGAGGACAAATTCAGAGAATTTAAAGCTACCACAAAGGATGGGTTTACAATCCACATATCTGTATTGTAAATTACCTGATTTTCAGGGGGTCAGAATAGAAGAGGGATAGGAATGTGCTGGAAGGTGTCCAAAGAAGGGCCATTAGGATGATCAAAGGACTGGAGCTGCTCTCCTAGGAGGAGAGGCTGAAGGAGTTGGGGCTGTTCAGTCTGGAAAGGAGAAGGCTCTGAGATGACCTTATTGTGATGTTTTAGTATCTTAAAGTGGCCTATGAGAAAGCTGGGGAGGGACTTTTTAGGATGTCAGGTTGTGGGGAATGGAACAAAGCTAGAAATGGATAGATTCAGACTGGATGTTAGGAAGAAGTTCTTCACCATGAGGGTGGTGAGTCCCTGGAATGGGTTGCCCAGGGAGGTGGTGGAAACCCCATCCCTGGAGGTGTTTAAGACCAGGCTGGATGAAGCTTTAGACAGCCTGATCTAGTGTGAAGTGTTCCTGCCCATGGCAGGGGGGCTGAAACTACATAATCCTTGTGGCCCCTTCCAACCCTGACTGATTTTATGATTCTACTTCCTACCCCCATAAACCCAGCACGTAATCCAACTCTAAGACATAGCCATCATTCTGGGAAACAGAAGTACTTCAGAAAGGCAGAAGCAGCCTGTTTGCTTCTTGCCGAGGAGGCTTTGGAGGAAGAGCAAGCTGTGGCAGGAGGATTTTTGTTGGTTTTGGTCTTTTTTCACTTTTGCTAACATATAGTGAAAGCCACGGAAGGGCCTTGACATTTCATTGTTTGTTACAATACATACCCTTGAGGTAGAAGTACTGCAAAAGAAAACTGAACAGAAAACGTCACAATAATATTTTGTGCAACACTCTCTAGGTAATAAATATTACACACCCAAATATAAATATAATCTCAGGAAGGTTTCCTAGCAGAGCAATATTGCTGCTAGTTAATAGCATCCTCTTCAAGCGCTACAGACCTCTGGTTCCTCCGAGGCTGGAGGGGGCAGCTAGCCAGAAGTGTAACTTTATGAGTCTGCAGATACTCCTGTCACAGAGTGTCTGTGCTTAGGGAAGAATAATTTCAGAGTATCCTGCGGTTGTACGGACTAAGTGCAATCAAGAGGGGCAGAAAACATGGTTTATGGCCAGCTGTCCTCAAATGTAGCTGGCCAAATTTAACATCACCAGGATGTGGCAACAGGCTAACTCAGACTGAAGGACAAGAGGGACAAAGATAAACAGCTTCAATTCTCTGTAGGCAGAAAGTCAGAATCTGTTTATAGATGCTCATATTCCACATACTGGTTCAGACTACCAAGAGATATTGGCAGCAGTCCTGATTTGAAGGTAGCTTTCTGGTCCTGCATTTAGGATTGACAACCCTCGTTCTCCAATGTGTGGTGGTTTAGCAGTTATCTGCCCCACCCCCCCTCCCCAATTTGAAATAGCCCAGGCTAGGACTCAGACAGCTGGAAGTTAATAAATGAAGCTTTATATTTACAGCTATGCACAATAGACAAGCAGATATTTACAATGTATAACATATATTTACAGATATACACAGTAAAAAGGTAATACAGAAACACCACACCCCTGCCAGAGATCAAAATCCCTAAGAGGGGTCTCTAACCACCCCTACCACCTTCCCCCCCTTCCCCAATCTTATCTCACCATCTCTTTCATGCAGCAGATAGGCAGAGGTAGATTGGCCAGGGAGGCTAGCAGTAGGAAAGAAGTTAGTGGAATTATTCAGATTCAGCTACAAAAGGCAGGGAGAAAGAGCCATGCAAGAACAGCCACAGCCCAAAGAGGTCTGAAGCAGTCTGACTTATCTATATTTGGGTTACAACTCTTAAAACATTTTTTTTTTCTTTCTCAGTAAAGCTATGAGTGAAGTAGCATCATCAGTTTTTTCCTCTCTCAGCCTATAGTCTGATTTCTCATTCAAATCCTCCAATTAGTTCAAACCAGCACACAATGACAGGATTCTCCTTGTCTGGGAGAGGTATTCTGCATTATATTTGTAGGAGCAAACCACAGAAAAGAATGTGGGATCAAAGTAAAATGTGAGGACACATAAGGCAGGAACTAATGTCTTACCTGAAAAGATATTCTGGCTTCTAAAAGCTACCCTAGAAATATGGGTCTGAAAAACACAAAAAAACTAAGCTGCCTCCTCCGATGGAATATTTTCACACACAGTATGTGAGATCATGGGGTTACATTATTTCCTTGCTCCATTTTTGTTGGCAAATGTATTTGAACCTGACTTCTGTGATGATGTGAGCTTGCACCTCAGAGTCTTTGTAAACTGCTGTCACCTAGGGTTTACTCATGTTCTCACCTGCCCAAACGCAGAAGCCTCAAAAATTACATACTGCATGCATGCACATAGCATCCGTGAGTCCTCTTGACTTCTCCAGTTGTTAATGCTTAGCAGAAAGTCCTGGTCTCATTTACATGTTCTGCAGCACTCCAACACCCACACTTCTGGTTTTGAAGTCAGTTATGTCAAATCGGCCTTTGTTTTGCAGTGAAAATACAGATTTTCATTGGAGATGGATATCACTTCTCCTGCTGTCACCACATAATGTGGAACTCCTTGTGGAGTAAGTACCCTGGCAGTCTGTTTGCATAAAGCTTTTTGCTTTGATCAGTCCCTTTGTTCACAGAAGAGATGGAAAAGTCTTTACTTGTGATGGTTTAGTTACTCTTTGAAGTATGAGAAAATACTTCTCATTATCACTGGTGCACCGAGCACATACTCTGCATGTTTCCTCCTCATGGCTATGCCTCTGAGCCTTCTGGCTGCCTCCTTCCAAACACACCAGTTCAGGAGTAGGTTCCTGTCTTGTCCTGGACTGCAAACACATAGCACTCTGTATGGCTCAGTCTTTCACGCTCAGTTCAAAGAAACTGGATGAAGGTCAGGCATTTATCTTCTAACTTAGCAAGACTGATGAAAAAAAAAAAGAATAGAAACTTTCAGCTTTGACTTCCTCCCTCCAGAAATGTTTCCATTTTCATCAAATTCAAGACCCTTTGTCAGGACTTCAGTTAGGACTTCTTCCTAACATCCAGTCTGAATCTACCCATACGAACTTGCATGCACACACAGACCGCTCTTCAGTTTACTGGGTACCAGAATCCTGTTCTGGTTATGCCACAGTTTGAGAGAAATTCAGGCAAAGCAAGAACAAAATCATCTCCAAATATCAGCATTAGAAATGCAGGCCCATGTACTCCAGACTTATTCCTGTTCAGAGCTTTCAAGTCGAGCCCACTCTGAATTAGAGAGCCAAGGAAATGTCTAATCTCTCGTCTTCAGTTAAAGACGTGTTTGGGGTTTTTTTGGTTTTTTTTTTTTCCCCAGGGAAGACCTTCATTTGGGAATACAAAGAATTGGAATAGCAAAGTCAGATCTCTTAGTTTTGAGGCTGTATCTTCAGGAGAAATACACTTGATGGACTGTGTGGTTCCAGATTTCTCGGTCTTCTCCATGCAAGATGCAAACCACACTCTTAGCCAAACCAAAGCCTGTGTCTGTCTAGGCTCTGGAAGGACCTGAGGCTATCTTCTCTGTCTGCAAATACCAGACTCTGCCCTCTCCTTCTCCCCAGGCATATGGCAAGTGTCTATGATGAGAGGATTCCTCTTCATGCTTTGTGTAGGAAAATCCAGCCATCTGCCCTCTCAGGACTCTCTTAGCTTCACTTAGTGGAGGCTGCCATGATCACAGCTCATACTCAGCGATTTCACTCAGCTGATACAGCAGAACAGAAAAAGAGGGTCGATCATCTTTCCTCTGAGCAGGGAGAGAAAAGAGAGGGAGTACATTAATGTCAGCTTGAGGGCAATGGCAAGGTGAGGAAGGAAACCCTTCTGAAGAAACTGAGTATTAACAAAAATACCATCTACTGCTATAAAGTACCAGCAGAAGAATGAGCTTCCTTCTGTGTAGTGTTTCTTTCTTCCTAACAGTGATTTTTGCCCAGTGGACACCAAATACCTTGCAATGGGCTGACTGCCACTTTTACCATCACTATCAAAACTCAGCTTTCTTAGGAAGCAAACTTGAATTTCAACTAGCATTAGGTGCACTACACAAAGTTCTTGGTGATGTCAACACACTTTCTAGAAACAGCAGCTTAAAAAAAAGGCAAAGAGCCTAGAGCTGGCTTGCTAGTGCAGATGAAAGCTACAGATTGCTTCACCTCAAGGACTTTGCTTTGTGTTAACATGTGATGTGTATCTCTCTCTCTTTCCTCCTGAAAACCAAGGGGAGGAAAGGTCTTTTCTTTCAGAGCCAGGGTTCTTCCATGACAATACTAACCATCTTCCAGCAGTGGCTCATGACCTCATAAATTGCCTTGGAGGCCAGTTTGGGTTTGTAGAGCCGAAATCCTGCATTGATTTCTTCCACCACTTCTCCATTGGTGCGGTTCTCATAGGGGATTTTACCTTCACTGAAGACCTCCCACATCAGCACTCCTAAAGCAAACAAATGAGAACAATCACAAAGCAGCAAATAAAATCCTCAGCAGGCCCACTTGCAGCACAACACTGGTGCCTGTTAAGCCCATGGAAAAGCATTTCCACATGGATTCCCAGTACACATCTGAAAAATCAGGCCCTAACACAGCTGCCAGCGGGGATCTCTGCTGGGCACTGGCTGTGTGGAAGTGCCAGTCTGGTCACTGCACCTTTGCCTTCTCTGCATGCTACTTCATGGCAGTCAGGACTTTCTCCCTGTGTCAGGTGAAGTCTAAGAGCGTTAGGCATCAGAAAGCATTGCATTGTCCTCCCCAATCTGAAGAAGGAGTGCTTGTGCATGTTCTCCCTTCAGATGTGTGTCTGAGAAGGAGCACTCACTTCTCACTGATTGCACAAGAAGGACATAGAACTGTTGGAGAGAGTCCAGAGGAGGGCCATGAAGATGATGTGAGGGCTGGAGCACTTCTGCTATGAGGACAGGCTGAGAGATTTAGGGCTTTGCAACCTGGACAAGAGAAGGCTTCCGGGAGACCTTATAGTAGCCTTCCAGTATCTGAAGGGGGCTACAGGAAGGCTTGGGAGGGACTATTCACAAGGTCTTGTAATGACAGGGCAAGAGGTAATGGGTTTAAATTGGCAGAGGGGAGATTTAAATGGGATGTTAGAAGGAAGTTCTTCACAGTGAGAGTGGTGAGACACTGGCACAGGTTGCCCAGGGAGGTTGTGGCTACTCCCTCCCTGGAGGTGCTCAAGGCCAGGCTGGATGAGGCCTTGAGTGACCTGTTCTAGTGGGAGGTGTCCCTCCCTATGGCAGGGGTTTGGAACTGGATGATCTTTGAGGTCCACTCCAACCTCAACCATTCTATGATTCACATTATCCAATTTTGCTGCCAGTTAATCACATCCAAGTGACATGTGACATGTATGTGATGTTCCTGCCTGCAGTGTGTCCTGCACTAGAAGCTACTTGTATTTTGCTGAAATGCAGAAGCAAAAAGGTAATGTGAACTGCTGCATTCCTGTTAGCCAGCTTAGCCTCAGTACTGGGAACTCCTTGCCTGCCAAACTGCCAGGTGGTACAATTGACTGGGATGAATTCACTTGCAATGAGTGCAGAATTTCAAAGGCTTACCAATGCACTTTTGCCTCTTTTCCTAGACAGTCAATTCTTTTCCTATGATTACTCTTCAGAGCAATAGAGAAATTTGTGCTTCTCTGGTATAGTGAAAGAGAGACAGGCAAAGGCAAAGAGACTGTGAAATGCATTACAATTGGCCACCAGACTAGAGAGAGACTCTGCAAATGGAGTGAATACAAGGCAAATGTGGTCTCATTAGGTTTAATTTCTTTGGGCACTCGGTAAAATGTGTAACAGAATTACAGAAATACAGAATACATCTGCTTGGAAGGGACCTCAACAATCATCCAGTCCAACCCCTACACCCAAAACTGAAGGGTCAGCACTAAATCATGTCCCTAAGTGCCAGGTCCATATGCTGCTTAAACACCCCTGGAGACAGTGACTCCACCACTGCCCTGGGCAGACCATTCCAGTGTTGAGAAGCCTTTGTTCAATGGGAGCACAGTGTTAGAAACACTGGGAGACAGACAGACAGACTGATCTGAAATGAAGTTGTCTAACTCCGCAGTCGGCTTTGCTAAATAGTGCCTGCTTCCCAGCTTTGAATTCTTCAGATAGGGAGATGTGTAGAGATTGCAGGTCCTCACCAATGATCTTGGCTCTAATGAAGAGTAAGGGAAACAGCTGTACTCCCACAGCCTGCAGATTCCTGCACTGGGAATTTCTCACCCCTATTTTGTTCTCGTGGGCACAGCAGGATTTCAGACCTGGCAGAAGAGATGAACGGACTGCAGAGTAGCAGAGCAGAAAGCTTCTCGCAGTCATGAGACCATGACATGATAGAGGAATCCTCTTTTGCAAGCCCCACTGGACGGGGAGCTAACAGGTCTGACAGATGTACACCGCTGCTGTCTGCACACTGCACAAAGGAGGCTGACCAGTGCAAACAAAGCTCATCGGCACTTCTTTCAGCCTGCAGCTTGGGCAAGCCAACTTCATCAGGCTTGGCTTGACTGTAAATCAAACTGAGCACCCTTCTGGAAGCATTTGGCTGTTGGTGTACAGGCCAGTTCTTGATTTGTGAAGCAAAGGAACATCTCTACTCATGCCACTGCCCGCTCTGGTGTGAGGTGTCAGAGACACCTCTGCTGGCAAATGTTGCCCCTTGTTAAGATGTGGTGGGTGCTGACAAGCCTCTTCCACGTGCCAGGAGATGTGGAGATAGGAATGGTGCTCTCCACATTGGGTTTGCAAAGGTGCTTGTGTGGGCCTGAGCACCAAGCTCCCACTGCATTGCTCGTAAGCCACCACAGGAATGCACAACTTCATCACAGCAAAAGACAGTAAAAGGGAGAGGGGAGCACAGAACTCACAAGTGGAGACTAGCAAAGGTTATAATCCTGCATTATTTACTGCTAGGCCTAGAGCTGAGTGGCACCCCATTGACTGTGTGCTGTGCACAGCACACTGCCCTGATTCATTCTGCAGGACCATGATTTGCATGCAAGCTGGAGATGGGCCAGACACATCAGTGTGCCAGACCAAGAGGCCAGGGGGATAGCCTTTGTTATCTCCACTGCCAATGGCTTTGGGGAAAAAAAAATATACAACAGTTTTCTTATCTACGAGTGTCCAGAAGGGAGACCAAAGAGCAGAGGCAACTCATAAAACAATGCATTGGGGAGCAGGAAATGAGGTGAGAAAATGCAAACAGTGAAATAATATTTTCAGATCGGTGTAAAGCAAATGTAGTCAGCAGAGCAAACTCAGGAAGGCAGAGGGCTTGAGTGAGGCACTGGTGCCCAGCAGAGAGACAGAGTGCCTAAATGCTTTTCCTTGTGTTATATAATCTTGTTAGTGAGTCTCCAACCTTCTCTTGGACACTCTTGCTATATCTGCCTGAAATAGAGTTCATTATTTGATATTATACAGCATTGTTCAGGTGTAATACATGAAGTTGGCAGTATTTGCAGTGTTCCTAAGTAGCTAGGTAGTTTACTGTTCTTTTCTTTCTTTCCCTTAAATGACCTAGGCTTGCTTTGTTCAGGCAAAATACCCTTGGACCTGAGAGGGCGTAGTGCCTAGAAGATTTTACTTGAGGTCTGAGCTCCTAAGCTGTTGTTCGTTGATGTTTTTTACATTCTGACAAAAGGCTCTTACCAAATGACCAAACATCAGATTTGGTGCTGTAGTTGCTGTAGGAGAAAACCTCTGGAGCAGACCACTTGACTGGAAACTTGCTACCTGTAGAGCAGGTATACTGATCATCAAGGACAATCCTGGAAAAGAAAAGTCTGCTGAGTAACCTCCTCCTTCTCATGACAGCCCCACAGGAGCAAGTGCTGCATCTCATGATAGCCCCACAGGAGCACGTGCAGCCTTGGCACCATTACCTTGACATGCCAAAGTCAGACACTTTGACCACATGGGATTCCCCCACCAGGCAATTCCTAGCAGCCTGCAAAAAAGAAAAAAAAAGGTGTAAAGGTCAGAGCTGAAAGGCTGTCACAGCCACTCAAGTAGTTTTCTACTGGCAGAGCAGATAGTGCTTCTAAAAAGGAGAATCAAAGTGACAGTGGGCCATACAAATATGGTGAAAACTTGAGCTGCTCTTGCTTTCAGTATGTTTTGCAGCCAGCATGTTGCCAAGAAATCTCTTCAGCCATCAGTCTGACTTGCAGGCTTTTGTTGCCCAGAAAGGACAAATACCCTAAAATATTCACAGCTACTCCCAGTCCTTGCTCCCCTAACAAAACAGCAGCACTGACTGATGCAGCTTGACTGAACACCATGTAATTAAAAGCATTTTATCAGCAATGCACATTTATAAACATGTTAGAGCAGGGCTTTATGGCATCTTTGCTGATTTTATGCATGAAGAGTGGTCAGTATCCAGAAATTGTCTAGGCTGGAGCTCTTCAGGAACAAGAATCAGAGAATCACAGAACCACACATAATCACGGAACATCAGGGGCTGGAAGAGACCTCGAAAGATCATCCAGTCCACCCCACCTGCCAGAGTAGGATCACCCTTTTTTATTCTTTTTAATAAAAATTTATCCCACTTGTCTTCCATCTCCCACCTTTTTTCTTCATCTTCTCTTTCCATCATCTTCCTCCTTTCTTCTCTGTCTTTTTCCTTTTCTCCCCATCTCTTTTCCCCCATCTTCCTCTTTTGATTTGCACCTCCATCCTTTTCCTCTCCATCTTCCTCCTTCCAGCACCACCCCCCCTTTTTCACCATATTTACACCTTTCCCACCCCACACTGCATTTTCCCCTTTTTTCTCCCAAACCAGGAGCACCTGGGTTCTGTTGCAGTCTCCTCCCACCCCAGGTGTGACCATTTTGCCCACTCCCCTTTATAATCTGCCCCAGGAAAGGCAGAAGCCTCAAGCTTGCCCAACTGGGCAGAGGGATCCTCCTTGTATCATCACTGGTGAGTCCTTGTGGTGCACACTGGGTGAATGGTGGAGGGGATCTAAAGGCCGGGGGGCCTGGTGGCCCCCCAGTTAGCTAGGAAGACAGTTGATGGTCATTCTAACATCACCCATGGGTGCTGGATGAATCAAATTCATGTCCTTGTTTTTTCACTCCCAAATACAGTTACGGGGAACAGCTGAATAGTGCTCCAGGGATGGTTTGGGTAAGTTTTTTTGTTTGATTTGGTTTTTCCCCTGAAAGTGTTGATGCTGTTTCTGTAATAAGGAGAGATGCTGGATCCACTGTCAATAAACAGCCATGAGAAATGTAAAAGCTGAAACTAAGGAAGGGAGGAAGTGCAGGGAAAAGGTCTGCGTGGGACCAACTTACCAGGTCTCTGTGGATGACAGAGTTTTGTTCCAGGTAAGCCATTCCTTCACAGACATCTTGGCACATCCCCAGCAGGGTTTCCTTTGAGAAGCTGCCCCTTTGGCTCTTGAGGTAGTCAGACAAGCAGCCGTTCTCCATGAATTCAAACACCAGGCATAAGGGAGAGTTCTCAAAGCACACACCATAAAGCTGGACTAGCTTGGGGTGAGACAGCTTCCTGTGGCACAAGGAGAGAGGCAGAAAAGAGGTTCAATGCCTTCCATCCTTACAGCAAGTGTGTTATATACAGCTGCCTCTGCCACCCTGCTGCACCCTGCTCTCTGCAAAGCCCAACTATGAAAGCAGGAAGAAGAAATGTCTGACGTCTAGTCTAATGTTAAGTAACACTAAGCATCATCCCATTTTGATGGCAGTGGTTACCAAGAGATTTTTTTTCTGCATGGAAAATCAGGCAATCAAATAAAAATGAAATCCATTTATTTCTGTTTTAAAGAGAGAGACAGATGTGAAAAACACAAAGTCCATAATCCCCAAAAGAGCTATTACCACTTGTGTGAAGCAAAACAAAGAAATAATAATTTTTAAAAATTGCTGGTAAGGTGTTTCAGTAAAATTTTCCTCAAATTTTAAGAGCTTCCCCATCTACATGTCTGTGACAAAAACTTCTCTGCTCTCCAAAACACACCATCAGTCCACCCTGTCTTTGAGAACAGCAGAGACCTGGAAGATGATTCTGGATATTGATAGATCTAAAAGCACAGTAATGCACCTCCACCTTTATTTGCCTTCTCTTGTACCTACCAGAGCTTCCTGGTCTCTCCCTACTATTCAGCTTCCAAGTAGATAATCAAAGGTTAGATTCCTGAACACTGTCACAACATTTTTGGTTCAGTCTTAGGAATTCTAAAGGGTCTTATTTTCTGGGTGAAGCTACTACTTACATTAAGACTTTAGCCTCCTCAATGAAATCATCTTCAGACATTGCTCCTTCACGAATGGTCTTTATGGCTACTTTTGTCTTCTCCTGCCAGTAGCCAAGGTAAACTACTCCAAACTGACCACTGCCAATTTCCTGTACACTGGTGAGCTCAGAAGGTTTAATGACCAATTTTCCTGTTGATTGTAAGGGAGAAAGAGCAAAGAGCTAGCAGCAAAATGTCAAACAAAAAGCTTCTGTGGGTTAAACAATGAGACAGAATTCAAAGTGAGACTTTCTGGCTCTCCCTCAAATTGTCTGTCTGACCTTTGGTAGCTCATTTGGTTAGTTCATGCTTCAGGTCATGTTTAAGAGTAGGAACAACAACATCCCTTTTCTTCCCCCATTTATCTTGTCTCCCCAGTTCCTCAGGAAGGATTGTTTCTACCATGTATATGTGCACTACCAAGCACAACAGGGTTCCAAGCAACTTTGATGTCTCCAACAGATGATGCCAGCAAAATTCTGTAGACAACGATATGCAAACGCAGGCATCTTTCAGGATGCACTTCAACTTTTGTCAAGTTTTGCTGTGCTCCTACTCCCATCACATTTGTCCAGTTTTCATTTCAGTATTTAATGTTGACTTCATTGAAAACCTGGAGTCCTCCAACCACCCTCAAGGCACTGCATGACCTGTTCATTCAGTTAGCAATGGTAATGGCAAAGATGAATAGTGCATAGTACATTACCACAATGACTTGAGATCATTGCAATCATAGAATCAGTCTGGGTTGGAAGGGACCACAAGGATCATCTAGTTCCATCCCCCCCTGCCATGCCCAGGGACACCCTATCCAGCCTGGCCTTAAACACCTCCAGGGATGTGGCCCCAAACACCTCCCTGGGCAACCCATTCCAGGGTCTCACCACTCTCATGGTGAAGAACTTCCTCCTCACATCCAATCTGAATCTCCACACCTCCAGCTTTGCTCCATTCCGCCTACTCCTGTCACTCTCCGGTATCCTAAGAAGTCCCTTCCCAGCTTTTTTGTAGACCCCCTTCAGATACTGGAAGGCCACAGAAGGTCACTTGGGAGCCTCCTCTTCTCCAGACTGAACAGCCCCAACTCTTTCAGTCTGTCCTCATAGGAGAGGTGCTGCAACCCTCTGATCATTCTCGTGGCCCTTCTACCTGGACACGCTCCAGCATCTCCACTTAGCTGTTGTAATAAGGGCTCCAAAACTCAGCACCCTCGAGGCACTGCATGATCTGTTCCTTCAGTTATCAATGGTAATGGCAAAGGTGACAATCTAACGAATAGTACAATGCAATGATCTCAAGTCATTGTGGCAATGATCACATGAATATTCAGCAGTATCTATAGGAATATTCAGGATCACCCAGCTAACCAGCAAGGATTGTGCTTCCCCTCTAGCCATGAGAGCACCGTACCATAGCTCAGCCCTGCAGTGATCGGGGCCTTTTGTCTCCAAGAAGACACCGCATACCGCAAGCGAGTGACGAGACCTGGGTAAGAGAGAGAGAGGTGGGGTCCCGTTACTGTCAATCGTGGGGAACGACTCTGTCACTACCCTGCAAGGCAGTCTGCATACTGGAAGCAGATCTATTGTACTGAGTTCCCAGCTCCACTTGAGGGCAGCTGAACCTCTATTCAGACTGCAATTTCCTGCCTGCTAGAAGGAAGCCAATTCTCAGCAGTTTCAGCCTATTTCCCGTCTTCACTCTACCACTAAATGCGAGCTGTGAGTCTCCAACTCCGATGACATTCCAAATGATATCTTTTATTTGTAGGGTATTTTTGAAGCCCAGAGGTCCCCATTCTACTTCTGAACTGTAGGGATGATGGAATGGAATGGAATGGAATGGAATGGAATGGAATGGAATGGAATGGAATNCCAAGCTCATCCAGTCCAACCTATCACCCAGCCCTATCCAATGGCACTAAGTGCTCCATCCAGTCTATCTTGAACACCTCCAGGGATGGTGACTCCACCACCTCCCTGGGCAGCCCATTCCAATGCCAATCACTCTCTCTGTGAAGAACTTCCTAATATCCAGCCTGTACCTCCCATGGCACCACTTGTAGTCTTTGGTGACTCTCATGTCTGGTTATGGATCCTGACTATGTCCTTAATTTTGTGTCAATGCTCAGGGATATATCACCTCCTGGGGAAGAAGGCTCCACAGCATAATTCAAAAGGGTAGTTTGATCTGGCAGTGGTGACATAATTCTATGGGCCCCCAGGAATGAAAGGACTCTTTACAGTATATTGTTGCATTGTGTTGGTCATAGTCAGCTTCAGAAGGAAGGTCGGAATGATGAAGTGCTGTAAGCTGGCCTGAGATCACAGGATGTTAGTGGCTGGAAGGGACCCAAGGAGATTGCCGAGTCCAACCCCCCATCCAGAGCAGGACCACATCTAGCACAGATCACACAGGAACACATCCAGACAGGCCTTGAAAGTCTCCGGAGAAGGAGACTCCACAACCTCTCTGGGCAGCCTGTAACAGTGCTTTGTGACCCTTATAGTAAAGAAGTTCCCCTTTGTGTTGAGGTGGAACCTCCTGTGCTGCAACTTACACCCATTGCTCCTTGTCCTATCCCAGGGAACAAGTGAGCAGAGCCTGTTCCCCTCCCCTCCTGGCCAGTCCTCAGATATTTATAAACATTTATTAAATCCCTCTGTCTTCTTTTCTCCAGACTAAGAAGTCCCAGGTCTCTCAGCCTCTCCTCACAAGGCATGCCCTCCAGTCCCCTCATCATCCTCGTAGCCCCCTGATCATAGTTGCAGGATATGTGGAAGAAAAGGCAATGCCATTTAATATTTCATGGTAAGGAGAGAGAGCTTGGGAGCCTTCCTTCATTCAAAACATCCACCTGCTGAATGGTAAACCAGCAACTTCCCTGGTTGGCCTCAGCCTGCACTCACCTCCTGCATTGTGCTGGTGATAGTTGATGAGCTCAGGGATGCAGTCAAACACGTGTTTTTCTGCCAAGTAATACCTCTTGGGAAAGTCACTTGTCTCATTGATGTGATAATGCTTTATAACTGGATTGTTGTCCGTGCTGAAAAAAAGGAGGTTTTCTTTGAGAACCCAGGTTGCAGCAAAAAGACAGAAATCTGGAGTGTGAATCAAACAGGAGCAAGTGAGCGAAGGGGAAGCTTCTCTATGCGGAACGAATGGGAGCAGGAAGCGAGCTGCAATTGCTAATGAAAGCAGTGTACTTCTCTGTTCTCCCTCTCACTCAGAGATGGCCTCATCTCTAGAAAGGCTGAGATTTCCTGATAAGAGCAGGTTCAGTACAAAGTTTCTCTGCCTCCTCTTTCCGAAACAAAACTGTCTGCCCCATCACTGAAACCCTTTCACTGCTCTTGTATTACCCACCTCTGATGAGAGTCCAGCATACAGCCCATGTGGATGCTGCCAAGCCTTCAGCTGCAGGGACAATTCCATCAAAACTACAAACCAAATGATGTCTAAGAGACTGTTTATAGGCATATATTTAGATGCAGGGAGAAGCGGATCCTTTCATAGACCATGCGAATGGCAGCTAAACTCTTCTGCCTTTTTTGGAAGTGTTTTACTCTATCATTTTCATGAGCCTTCTGCTCTCTCTGTGTAATGCCAAAACAACAGAGATCTAACTCTCATAGAAGCCATTTCACTGATGTAATTGATGGGAAAAGCTGCTGAGCTCAGCTGTACCTTAATGCTTTGGTGAAAACAGAGACTGTGTACACGCCAGGCTGCCTCGAATCTCTCACCATGAAGGCACCTTCCCTACCCTGTAAGAGGAGCAAAGGAGAGAAAGCTGGTTAGAGGCATAATGGAAAATAAGCAGGCCAGGGGCAAAGCTCTGTTCTTTCCAGTCCTGTCTGTGCTCAGTCATGAGGTAGTGCTATATATGTAGGGCTAAAAAGGAGCCATCAGCCAGTCCTGATGGCTGCCCAGGGCCTGCAGGTACACCCAGCTGGTCTCTCTTGGGTGCCATGCATTTTTAGCTCAGTTTCCTGAGGAAATGAGACTTATGCTGCCTGTGCTGAGTATGTGTGGGTGTGGGTACATGAGTGTGCATCTCTCTGTCCTTCCAAACCTCTCTTCCGGAAATGTTGAAGCCACCGATTGCTTTCAGCCTTATCTGACAATTAATGACACACAGGTTGAATGAAATGGACAGCCGAGAGGAAAGGCAAACATCTTTGAGTGCCTCCATCAAGAAAAGCTATGGAACAAGAGCTACAGAACAATTCAGTCAACACCAGGGATTCCACATGGAAGTGTATAAAAGATAATTTACCAATGTACCACCAATGGGAAAACCTGGCCAAGACCCTGCCATTTCATAGGTGATCCAGTCATCCAGCACACAAACTTAAATGTGTAGGAAAGCAGACTTCCTCCACTCTGTACTCACTGAACACTTTTCCTTTTAAATTTTTTGCTGTTACCATTATCTGCTCATCTGAATGCTAAAGTATACAATAGACCATGACCTGGCAGGGCCAGAAACTAATGGATCTGATGTCAGAGAAGATTTAACATCACCATTTGGATGTGATGTGATGTACTGTGCTGAGACACACATTGATAATGAATTGGGGAGATCTTATTGAGGCCTTAAAGAGGAGTCTATAAGAAAGATGGGGACACACTTTTTAGCAGGGCCTGTTGCTGATAGGGCAAAGGATGATGGCTCTAAGCTAAAAGAGGGGAGAATTAGATTGGATATAAGGAAGAAATTTTTCATTATGAGGTTCATGAGACACTGTCCCAGGTTGCCTAGAGAAGTGATGGATGCTCCAGTCCTGGAAACATTCCAGCTCAGGTTGGATGGGACTCTGAGCAACTTGATCTGGCTAGAGATATTCTTGCTGACTGCAGAGGGGTTGTACCAGATGACATTCAAAGGTTCTTTTGAACTCAAACCATTCTGCGATGTTGTGATTTTTGTTAGCAGATGCTTTACCTTCCACCTCAAGTGCCTGATTATTTTGGTCTCTCCTTTGCTTTACATGGTAGATTTCCTCCACTTCCTGTCTTGAATGTGTCAACACAGCATCTATCCCTATCCTCACTGCACAGCATCTACTACAGGGAAGCTCTAAAAAACATCTCCAGGTGCTGCTGCAGAGGCATCTACATCATGGAATGTGAGGGCTTTAGGGCTTACTCTCTGGCAGTGTGGGGTTGCTTGCACAAGCAGGTGAGCATTTCAGACAGCATCCTGCCTGAGTTACTTTAAACACTGCTCTTGCCCTTTCATCTTAGCAGCAAGCTTGGTCAGATCACTCATGAGCTTGGCCACATTGCTGAGGTCAGCTGTGGGGGCTGTGAGGTTTTGAACTAGAAGGCTCTGCAGCCATGTAGGGGTAGCTGCCACGGAAAAGTTGTGCTGGTAGGACCAAAGGGAAAAGTGAGATCAATAAACCATGCATGGACACACCCCACGGGAGTTATTAGGAACTGAAAGAGTCTCTAAACCTGCAGAAAAATGCTTTTACTTTCAAAAAAACACTCTAATTCTAAGAATCACACCTCATTTGGGGCTCCCGTTCGTGTAAGAGCTGATCTGAAAAATAAGGTTGTGTTGTGTTTGTGTGGAAAATTTGAACAAGGATGTATTCTTCTCAATTTCACTGCAGTCTTCACTGGAAAACTCTGGCTCAGCTGAAAAATCAAAGATGTGTGCTCATGTGCACACCCTCACAAAACTGAAAAAAAACCCCCAAAACCCAACAATCTCCAAACTCCTCCTCTTGGCTTTCACCCAAAATATTTCAATGCAAGATTAGTTAGATAGTCAGAAAACTGCTGGAATTCAAAGGCCCCCTGCAGAGGCAGAAAGGATGAGCTAAAAATCACAGTTTCCACTTGAGATGGTGTTCTGAAACAGTGTTTTCCACCAGCCCCAGCCGTTGGGTGCATTTCAAGATAGCTGGCATAGCTCCCTGCCCATGCTCAGCTGCCACGGAGGTAAGAGGGGCTGCTGGTGGTCCTTTATCACACACTAAGAACAGCCACAGACAGCAACACAGCAGGAACCCGAGGTTCAGCTCTCTCTTACACAAAGCAGCCCTCACAGGCTTCTCCTCACTTGTCATGAATTATTATTGCCCATCCACCCCACGTACAGCATTGGTTTACCTCATCCCTGAGGAGTGTTTCTGCTCTGCTTCTGCTGATGTTCTTATTGTACCATCTGAAAACATCAAAAGATTCCAAGTCAGCATTTCTAGGCTAGTGAAGTTTCTGCTGGAAAGCTTCTGAACGAAGCCCCCAGCGCTAGCAGCAATGTATTATGTGGGGTAGGGACGTTGCAGGCTTGTGGCTTCTAAAACAACCCGGGAGCAGTTAGTGGTGCAAGAAAAACACAGGCACAGCTTACTCATATAATTGCAGATTCTCGGGCGATTTTTCCACCAGGTAGCTGCTTGGCACGTAGCCTTCATGCCTGTTAAAACACGACGTGGTGTGAGCGTGTGAGACAGGCAGGATTCTCTCTCTGTATGTGGGAGTCAGCCCCAAGAGATCTGCCTGATCTTTGCATGATAAAAATGTTGGTTGTTATGCGTTGAGTAGGGTGAGTGGAGAAGAAAACAACTGATTGCTGCTCTAAACTTGGAGAGTTTCAAACCTGTCACGAGTTTTTACTCCAAATATCAGCCTGAGCTAAAGACTGGTTTGGATTGGGTTTTTTTGTTTTGTTTTGTTTTTTTTTTTAATTACTTTTCGTATCCTTTTTCTTCAACTGCCTCAATACAAGCAACATGCATCCAGTTTTGGGCTCCCCAGTTTAAGAGGGACAGGGATCTGCTGGTGGAGAACAAGTTATCCATGGGACAGGCCAATGGGATCCTGGAGTTTATTAGGAAGAGTGTGTCCAGCAGATCAAGGGAGGTTTTCCTCCCTCTCTATTCTGCCCTGGTGAGACCCATCTTGAGTAATGCCTTCAGTTTTGGGCTCCCCAGTTTAAGGAGGACAGGATCTGCTGGAGAAGGTCAAGTGGAGGGGACTGGAACACTACCTGATGAGGAGAGGCTGAGGGACCTGGGGCTTTTTAGTCTGGAGAAGAGATGACTGAGAGGGGATTTAATAAATATTTATAAATCTCTGAGGGCTGGAGGTCAAGAGGAGAGGGACAGGCTCTGCTCACTTGCTCCCTGGGATAGGACAAGGAGCAATGGATGTAAGCTGCAGCACAGGAGGTTCCAGCTCAACACAAAGGGGAACTTCTATACTGTAAGGGTCACAGAGCAACTGTTACAGGCTGCCCAGAGAGGTTGTGGAGTCTCCTTTTTTGGAGACTTTCAAGGCCCATCTGGATGTGTTCCTGTGTGACCTCAGTTAGATTGTATGATCCTGCTCTGGCAGGAGGGTTGGACTTGATCTCTTTGGATCCCTTCCAGCACCTTACATCCTGTGATCAAAAGGAAGAAAGTTAACATAAATAACTTCCATCACTATTTTCCTGTGTATCAGAGGATGCTTCACAGAAGTTATACTAGAGGCTAGCATATGTGTTAATGGAAAAATAAATTTGAGTTGGAAATCAAATTCCTTCAACGTGAGGGTGAGACACCGGAACAGGCAGTAGAAGCCCCATCCCTGGAAGTTTTTAAGGCCAGGCTGGACTGGGCTCTGAGCAATCTGATTTAGTGTGAGATGTCCCTGCCCATGGCAGGAGGTTTGGAGCTAGATGATCTTTGAGGTCCCTTCCAGCCCTGACAATTCCGTGATTCTCTTATTTGTAATTTGGCTGTTGAAATGGCACTTACCCATTCTTATCTTGAATCAGCCACCAGTGTTCCTCAGAGCTGTCAATCACATAATATTCCTCATTGCATTGTAACGTCAGCTCCTGTGGATTCTGAGCTTCATAGTCATATATGGCCATGACTAAGGCTTCCTTTGGGTCTAGCAACAATTTCTGCACAAATGAGAAGAATGATTCATCATATTCATATCCACAAAACCCAAAGGCATGCTCTCAAAAAAGGTATTTCTTTGGCAGACCTTGGGGTTCAAAAGCCTCAAAGCTAGGAAAGCTCTCCGGGGTGTCCAATGGGGTATGGGAACAACAGGAGAACTTTCAGCACTTTCGAACACGGAATTCCTCACTGCACTCACCCAGTTATCTTCAGGAGTGGGAGGAAGAGGCTTCATGGATGCTGAAATGAAATAAAGCAAGATAATTTGAAGCACATCTGGATGAAAACTGGAGAAACCATCAAGGTAATGCATTAGTAAACAGGATACAAAAGCAGTGAATAGAACGCCTTGGTCTTTCACAGCAACACACTGCACCCAGCACAGCAACTCTCAGCAACACAGCATGGCTTTGAAACTGGTGTATACAGATACTCAGATACAAGGTAAAAGTGGTGATTGAATGTGATTTTTCCATAGACAAAGCAAAAGCATGCTTGGCCATTGAAGCCATACAGGAAACATGGTGAGGACAAAATAGGACACACAGCATGTACTTCAAGAAAGTTGCCATCATGGCTTATTCCCTGACTCCTTAGTTCTTCATAACATTCCAAGGACAGCACCAAGCATTGCACAGTGCAAAATATCAATTCAAAACAAAGGATGCCCCTATACAGTACATGATAAACCAGAATATCCTACAGAAAAGCTGGGGAGGGACTTTTTAGGCCATGAGGCAGTGACAGGACTAGGGGGAATGGAGCAAAGCTGGAGGTGGAGAGATTCAGATTGGATGTGAGGAGGAAGTTCTTCACCATGAGAGTGGTGAAGCCCTGGAACGGGTTGCCCAGGGGGGTAGTTGGAGCCACTTCCCTGGAGGTGTTTAAGGCCAGGCTGGATGAGGCTCTGTCCAGCCTAATCTAGGGTAGGGTGTCCCTGCCCATGGCAGGGGGGTTTGAACTAGATGATCTTTGTGGTTCCTTCCAACCTTGACTGATCCTATGATTCTAATATCCCAAGAAGCCTGCAACATGTTTTTTAATGGAAAGCTTAGTGTGATATTCTTTGACACTCTGTACAAGGCAGATTAGATACTTTACTTTTGCTAGGAATCCCTGGAGGTGTTTTTGAGGAGGCTGGGTGAGGCACTTAGTGCCATGGTTTAGTTAATTAGAAGGGTAAGGTGATAGGTTAGACTTGATGATCATAGAGGTCTTTTCCAGCCTGGTTAATTCTATGATTCTGTGATGACCTTAACAAATCCTTTACCATTTTTGATGGGGTCATACTCCGCGCAGCCAGCTGCCATCTTCTCTGTCTGAGCACAGCATCTCCACTTGCCATCTATCCAGAAATCTGGATGGCACTTGGAAACCAAACTGTTGTTATTTCTGGTTTCTGGAAAAAGGATGGGAAAGAAAAAATTCTGGTTTCTGGAAAAACGATGGGTTAAGGAATACATTTGCATCCACATCAGCTCTGAAAGATGCCTAGAACTGAATCGAAATAATCTGCACTTCAAGGAAGCTTCTTATTCTTGTCAAACTAAGCTTTGCTGAATATTATCAGCCCCCTTCACTGATTTTTTTTTTTTTTTTCCCTGAAAGAAGTGAATGCCACCACTGATGTGGAGCAACAGCCTTCCTGCTTCTGAGGGTGACCATACCCCCCCACTGCAGGAGGCCAGAATCCTGTCAAAGGGAGGACTCTCTCTTTAAACTGGTAAACACCAAAGCCACAGAAGAAAGGTCTCATTAAAAAATCTGGCAGTTTGTATACTGATGGTTCTCATGAAAGACCACAGCTCCACAGTACCTACGTATGTAGGAGATGGATGCTTGCTGCTTTGGCTTAGTGCTCAGATGGAGCTGTATAACCTGGCATTAAGCAGCAATAAACATTTTTCTGCACATGTGAATACCAGTATTGATTGTCTGCACGAGTGATTAAATGTCCTCTGTCTGTAATTATAACTTTCCTCAAAAGAGCTGAAGAATTCTGCTGGCCTGTTTTTATGGTGAAAGGGAGGGGACAGTCTCAAACTCTTAATGAAAAGAGGTGATAAAGTAGAAGCTTGGAGCAGGTGTACTGCAGAAGGTGAAGAACTGGTTGCAAGAGTAAGTGCATTAATGAACTTCACAGTGTCTGTAGTAGGCACAATGTTGTCAGAGCGAACGTTACAGCAGCTTGCATTATAAAACAGGAAAAAGCTCTGATGCAATTTTCATGTAACTAAGTAACACCTCCCTTATGTCAAGCATTCTGCCCCGTTTCTGCCTGTAGTGGTTATTGTGCCTTGACTTCAAAATCATTGCAGCCAACCACAGCACAATTCAGGAGGTGAACAGGAAATGAAAGCTGCCTGTAAAAATGTTACTTAATAATCATGAACCTCTTAACAAAAGAAAAAACCCCTCACTATTAATAAGAGCTAAATCTGCTACGCAGAAAAGATTAATTTATTTAAAAAATATATAGCCACAAGAATACTTTCATCCCTTCCTGAAAAAGAACCCTCAAATTATGTAACATATTAGCAGCTTCTCCTAGAAAGAGGCTAACAACGCATTCCACTGCCTGCTTAAAACGCACCCACCACATTTAAAAGCAATTTAAAAGCCTCATTCTCCATTCCCACTTTGCATGATTAGATATGACACACACTGTCTCCTCTTGCACATTCTCCCTGCACTGGGGGAAAAGTGCTGAGGGATAAGTAGTTGCAACAATCTGGTGGGCAGAGGGGTTTCACTACCTTCCTTCAGCGTGAAGACCCATCTCTGCCGGCTCTCACGACTGGGTGCGAACACGTAGAGTATGTAGTTATCATGGACAATCTGGATTGGGGAGTAAAGAAGGGAGACAGATATTAGAAGCAGTCCTGGGCACTGAAGGAAAGAGGCAGCAGCCCTCATACCGACGAGTTATGCGCAAAATGATGATGTGGGGAAGCGGAGTAACAGGGATTGTGCTGAAGCATCTCTTCTCTTCAGCGACTTTTGGTGATTTAAGATGGAGTAGATATCCTGATCAAGAAGGCAATCTAGGCAAGCGGTGTTTTCCATCAACTTTATGTCATGCCAGTGAAGTCAATGGAGATGTAGCAACTTCGATCTGCAGAGGATTCAGCCTTTTACTCGATGACTGCAGTTTATGCTTCTAAAGCATCTTTGGGGACACAGCATCTGTTTCCTAGCAGCTTCTTGTAAGATACCTTCACTTAAGATCTAAGAGCCAAATTTAGCTTTTCTTGTGGCAGTATAAATCTCCAGCAGCTCCCTGGAGATTCTTTGGATTGCTAGTATAATTCAAACTTTGTAATAGCTTTCAGCAGGACTAGAGGGGGGAAATGAGATGGAGCAGATGAACAATGAGGAGTCAAGGTGCTGTTTTCATCAAATTGGCCTTAATGATGAACAAAAGGAGGAAAAGAAATACAGGACATTTGTGAAAAACTCAAGAACCAAAACGACACAGAAACTGAATCAGATGACTACATTCAGGTGTAACACATAATCCATATTTCTTTTCCAATATTTATCTCAGAGATGTAATTCCAGGTGGGGCCTGGCCTCTTTGATGCACAGATGCTTTGAAATATTTGACCACTGTCTTTAAACAGAGGTTTCTACAGGAGAGCAGCTGGTTTTTAAAGTTTCCCTAGGGGCTGTAGATGAGGCAGTGTTGATTTGTGTTTAAAGAACAGGAGATGTTTGCTACCTCTTGGCCTGAAGCCCTTGCAGGAACAGCCAGGCAGCCATGTGACTCAGTTGCTTTGCATGCTATGGGAAGATAAATTACAACCTCTTTTACAAAAGAGTAGAAATAGGGGAGGAATAATTCCCACTTGCTTAAAGCCGCTCCTGTTGTTGTCATTGTTATGTCTGTATGATGTTTTGACAATCTAAGGCAAATTTTGAAATATACAGGAAGCAGATCGCCAAAAGATGTAGCCATGAGCACACACAGCTGCACGAACCCACTCATTTCATGCCTTTCTGCAAGGGGTTTGCTTGCCAGAGGAGCCACACAAAACCCAAAAGCCACTGGTGGTTCCATAGAAGATTTACAGCAGAGTGCAGATGAGGTATTAAAAAAATAAATTAAAGAATCCAGACAACACAATTTTACAAACCACCACCAAACAGACTGTGGGGCAGCATTCCGATGTGCTACAAGCTGGAAGGATTTCCATGACCTCAGCAGAGCACTGTCCATCATGACTGGCCCACCAGTACTGGCCACTGCCTTCACTTTATTTTGCTGTTCTTACAAGCACTAGAGATAGGGAGAAACAGATTTGAAAACAGATCTAAGCATTTGTTTCTTCTCTAGTCCTCAAGTTCACTCAAGAGCAGCTGAGGTTCCCCCATCAGGCTTTCATGCAGTCAGGCAGCTCCTACCCAGCCCAAGTTAAAAGCTTTCCTGTCAGGCTGCTAATCAAGAGCTATTTGCAGCCAAGTGCCTGTAAACAAGGCTCCAACAGAGCAACATTTTCTAATATTCTAGGTCAATTTTTATGATCTTGGCTGAGGAACACCACAAGCTGGAGGGAGGGTTTCCTGATCTAAGCTAGTCGGGGAAATGATTTCCTCTCCCTTTGCATGTTTGCAAGGTAACACAGAGCATAGTAGATGGGGTACTCTTACTGCTTAAAGTAAGACTTACAGAGAACTCTACAAGCTCCATCATTTGTTAGAATGACAGTACCAAGTCAAGCCTACAAAGTGATGCTGGCTTTGAGATAGCAACAACAACAACAAAAATATGAAGAAAGAAAATGGATATATTGCTTTATGGTTGTTGTGTAAAGTGTGATAGGATTAGAAGATCTAATGATTCCAATTTAAAATCAAAGAACATTAAGAATCTATGAATCTTGCAATAACACTTAGCCTCTCATTCTCCAGTTCATTTCACACCTCCCTCAGCTTTTTTCTTCTTTTGGTGTTATTCATCCCAATGTTTGCCTCACTAATGGCTGCACTGTGAGGGGGAATTTTATTGAAATAATGAAAGAAGTGCTCTCTCCATCAGTGTGTTCAACAGACAGACTCACCTGGAAAGGGTATTTGTACTGACAGGGAATGATGATGTCGCTTTTCACAATTTCCACACATTTAATCCTGGAAAGTTCCACAGAACCCTTCAAAGTCCTTTTTTTCTAAAAGACAGAGAAAAGCACTTGGTTAATACTAATGATTGTGGGTTAAGTGAAAACACTAGAGAAGACTGTCCTCTCCAGAGGAGATTTAATTTTAATGGAGCAGAAGCAAATTAACTGATTATGTAAGACACTGTAAAGTATAATGAATCATTCTCATACATGGCAGCTCTATATGGATTGAACATATGCACACATAAATATATTTCAGCTCAGCACATGGATTCTTAGTGAATCACTCAAAACCTTTGGTTGGGTAGATTAAGGTGGGTAGATTCTGACTGGACATGAGGAGAAAGTTCTTCACCATGAGAGTGGTGAGATCCTGAATGGGTTGCCCAGGGAGATGGTTGGAGCCACATCCCTGGAGGTGTTTAAGGCCAGGCTGGATGAGGCTGTGGCCAGCCTGATCTAGGGTAGGGTGTCCCTGAGCATGGCAGGGCGATTAGAACTAGATGATCCTTGTGGTCCCTTCCAACCCAGACTGATTCTATGATTGCCACAATGACTTGAGGTCATTGCAATGTACCATTCACTAGATTGTCGTCTTTGCCATTACCATTGCTAAGTGAATGAACAGATCATGCAGTGCCTTGAGGGTGTTGGAGGACTCCAGGTTTTCAATGAAGTCAACATTAAATACTGAAATGAAAACTGGACAAATGTGATGGGAGTAGGAGCACAGCAAAACTTGACAAAAGTTGAAGTGCATCCTGAAAGATGCCTGCGTTTGCATATCGTTGTCTACAGAATTTTGCTGGCATCATCTGTTGGAGACATCAAAGTTGCTTGGAACCCTGTTGTGCTTGGTAGTGCACATATACATGGTAGAAACAATCCTTCCTGAGGAACTGGGAAGACAAGATAAATGGGGGAGGAAAAGGGATGTTGTTTTTCTTACTCTTAAACATGGTTTCTTCCAACCCTGACTGATTCTGTGAATTCTTTTTTTTTTTCTTCCAACAGAATTAAATGCTCTTCTAACAAAAAAAAAAAAATCATTAAATTTAGCCTGAGCCAGGGAAGCAGTTGAAGCCACTGGAGGTGGGGTAAGGTTTGCCAGTGTTGTGCCAAACAGCCTCAAGAGATAGAGGCCCCAAGGCTCCTCAAACCTCATTCTTGTCCAGATGGCTATTTTGCCTTTGCATATTTGGACCTAAGTAAAGAGAGAGGAATTATGACAGTGTGGACTCACATTGCTCTTGCTGGACTTTGCTGGTATATTTGGGCTTTTGTACTTGTATTTGCTTGCATTTTTAATCAGTGCCTCTGGGTTTACTGCCAGGACTGTCTCCAGTAGACAACATCTGCCAGTGTAGCACTATAGTGTGGACTCACATTGCTCTTGCTGGACTTTGCTGGTATATTTGGGCTTTTGTACTTGTATTTGCTTGCATTTTTAATCAGTGCCTCTGGATTTACTGCCAGGACTGTCTCCAGTAGACAACATCTGCCAATGTAGCACTATAGTGTGGAGGGGGATTTTTTTTTTTTTTGTATCAATAAACCCAAGGCCATAAAGCACTCCCACATGTAAATACCAGTTAACTATCAAAACTATTGCCAAGCCTCAGAAGGCTTTACTGCACTGCATTTCCACTGTGCATTTTCTTTAATTCTTGTCTATTCACGTCTTTCGTCCAGACTTGGCTTCCTCTGTCTCTTCTCCACAATCTCCTCTATCATCTCTTCTGCCCCTGGGACTTCTACCCTTTTGAAGAGGCACAAAGCCATTTATTTCCTATAAGAACCTTCAATTTTGCTAGCACTGAACCGTCCTTCATCTTATTCCTTTGAAGTCTAAAGGCTTAATCACATACACTCCTCCTCTGAGGCTTTAGGCAGTGATGCTGTGCCAGTCACGCTCTGTCCTTTTACCACAGACTGTTTTTTGTTGATGCCACTCTGGACACTGCTGGAAAAGAGGGTACAGACTTCTCAAGGAGCTTTGTGTAGACATCCTGCATGTGCTCTTTCTAATGTAATTTCAGCAGCAGCTCCCTATAATCTCTCGGTGCAATGCCAGGGTGCATCTTACGGTCAGTGCATTGCCCAGCAGATCCTCAGCAGATGAGACTTTGCTGATACAAGGCAATTACAGACCCACAGCAGCAGAAACAACCAGAACGACCACTCATAAACTAGGCATCACCCAGAAACTGGGCTGGAAGCTAAACAGATTCCTGCTTTTGAGATGTCCAACTGCACTTTAATCCAACAAAAGCAACTGGGAAAGGAGTGGAGAGGAAAAATAGTCTCCAAAAAACCTCAGAGGCTTGTTCCTAAAAGGGTGAGATAAAGCATGCTGACAGATCTCCATTTTTTTGTCTTCAGTCTGCCTGGAGTATGATTAAGTAGATGTTTTAGGTGGTCAGTCAGGAAAAAAAAAAACAAGAGTGTTCTTAGTGTGTAATGTGTGTGGAAAGATAAGTAAGGTATGCTTCTGTCCCATGAGAAGAACAGTGTGCTGCTGATCCATCTGCCCTGGTTTATTTCTTTTGATTCACCATCTGCAATGTGAGTTCTGGGGAGGAGAGCTAACAGCTCTGAATGGAACCAGGTGTATCACAAGCCCAACTCCTTACTGTCTTCAGCTCTGGCATTTCACCTCCTCTTGTCTTCAGCAGCTCCTTCACTGATTAGCACTTTGCTTTGTGTCTACTGCATAAACTAGATGACCACAGTGGTCCTTATTTGCCTTAAACAACAGGACAGTTGACTATGAGATAAGTCAGGGCCCTGCCCCGAAACACAAGAAAGCATCTCATTGTGCATGCTTGGGGAATGAGACACCTGGCATCTGCCATGTGCTAAGACTATACAGCCACCAACTCTGGTACTCCCTGAATCATGGCAGCTTGGCCACTCAACAAAACAAATTGCTTTTCACTAGCTCGTGGGCTGCAGCAGGGGAGGGAACCTTACATGGAGCCTCTGGCAAGAGGGCAGCAAGCTGTCAGCGGCTGCTGCAGGTCACACAGGTCTGCACTGTGAACACGCTTCCTGACCATGCCTTTGCACCCTCAAGCTTAGTGAATGCCCGAGATCTAAGATATGGAACTGTGCAGCCTGAGAAATGTGCTACTTTCTGGCTAACACTTTGCTGTTGCTGCCATTTGTGAAGCCCATTCATCAAATGCGCTGCACCAAAGTATCTAGGCTGCAAGTCCCATGGTGGATGCTTAAAGGTTTGGCTGAACCTTGCTATATTTACCAAAGGGCAAGGAGCTACCAGTTCTGGAAGCAGGGAAGGGTGAGAAGTCAGAGAGGTAAGGCAGGGGTGGGCAGAGCCTAATCTCAAGGAGGATGGGAGGAGAGAGCAGGCAGCATTGTCTGGGAGCAGAAAGGCAGGCTGGCATGCTTCATAAAGCCAGCTTAGTTCAAAAGCTGTATAAGAACTTGTTTCTTTTGTGCTGGTGAGGGAAAACCAAGCAATTCAGATTCATGCGGTCCCAGACTCCTCAGCAGTGGTCACATCAATGGCTCTACACACTGGAACTGGGATTTCTCTGCCCCATGTCACTGGGTGTTTGTGTTCACCTCTCTACCTGCCTGTATCTCATCCCCATCACCTGTGCATCTCTTTAAAATGCTGACTGCTTCTCCCAGCCCAGACAGGCACCTTACAGGACACAGGAGTGTGGTCCCCTCTCTACCCCACTGTGTCTCCCCTCGGGTATGGAGTCCTTCCTCCCACCACAAGGTCCATTTGGTCCCCAGTTGCAGCTGGACATTTTTCCCTTGGTAGGAGGGAAGGGGAAAGCTAATTTATAGCTGTGGTAGAGCAAGGTTGGAAATTCAGTCCTCCGTAAGAGCAACCGCAAAAAACATTTCCGTCACTAAAAGTGTTCAGAGGCATTCTCTGTAGTGTCAGTATATATTTTTTTTTAATGAATCTGAGCCAGATTCCATTCCCAGTTTTCACCTACTGTCTCGATTAGAAGGGACCATTCCTAACTGCTGATTAAGTAGGTGAGAGGTCATTGAGAGTAGGCTGTTGGCATGACTCTTTTGTCCTGTGTCACCTGCTCGCTGTCCATTTGTTTTAGCTGGGCTCAGTGTGCAGCCTGGACAGAGGCAGAAGCTGAATTTGGGGTTACTTCGGGTGGTGACTCCAGACCAGGTTATTTTCTTCAATGCTAGATACAGTCCCTCAGGAATACGCAGGGGAAAGGAAGAAGCAAAGAAGCTGCGTACTTTTAGAGTGGCAACAAGAGGCTGCTGTGCTGATGAGAGCAGTGCTCTCAACACTAGCAGGCACTGGCTTTAGGAGAGTTGCCACACCTCTGCAGAGGGCTTAGATTTGCACAGTGAATGCTCTCTAGGTCCTCATCCACAGCTCTTACCAGTGACATGGTGCACACGCAAACAACCAATTACCAGTAGCTATAATACGACTTAACCATATTGCACTACCCTCACCTGCAGCTTTATCCCACTGGTATCTGAACAGTGGTACACCTGCATCACGGTCTGATGGAGAGGTCAGAACAGGCTCAGGACAAGGCATGAGCTAGTTTCAGGGAGCAAAAGCAGTGCAGCTGCCCTGGGGCAGTGCTTGAGCAGAGGTAGCACTTCACATGTGCCTTTTTAGTAGTATGGTAATGGTAATTCTCCTGCTATGGTATTTTTCCACTGACCAAAAGACTTGAGCATGAACTTGAATCTGCATGAATACTGTGCTGAAACAACTGTTTTCTCTCTCACACCATATTCCTTATCTACACACGTGACATGTGCTGCTCTTATTAATAATTAGGATATTAAGAACTGTTGATTGCTGGGCTGATAGAAATGTTGCCTGAACCCTAGCACAGTTCAGTATCTGGAGAGTTCTTTCACTTATTAGGAACACTGATTGTTGGAGGTTTTATGGGAAATAAAAAAGTTACAATGAAATTTGAAGCCTAAGCTGAGACATTTAATTTTAAAAGAAAGTTGTAAGGGGTTTTGCCTTGCCTGCCAATATTAAGTGATTCACAGGAAAACTGGGAAGAGATGGCAATTGATGATATTGAGTTTGTGTAGAACTGTGACTGTTGTGTTACATTTTAATACTTCCAATATACCCCATTCATATTTCATATTTAAATCCCTATATGTAGCTCCTTCGTTCATATGTCTGTCATGATTGTTTTGTCCTCCTTCTTGAATGAAAAGAAAATAAAATTTGTTTCAAAGCTCTTTTCACCTCTAAAGAGCATGAAGGTGTTTTAGAAGTGTGCATACCTTGGGTGCAGTTCATTGAATCATGTTAAACTGCACCTGGGTAGGTGCAATCCAAAGCACAAATCCAGGCTGGGTGGCAAATGGCTGAGAGCAGCCCTGAGGCAAAGAACCTGGGGGTCTGTGGTGATAAAAAGCTCCACATGAGCCTGCAGTGTGAGTACAACCCAGACAGCAACTATGTGCTGGGCTGCAGCAAGAGCAGCTGTGGGCAGCAGGGCAAGGGAGGGGACATTCCCCCTTTACTCTGCTCTCCTCAGACCCTACCTGGAGTACTGTGTGCAGTTCTGGAGCCCCCAACACAAGAAGGACATGGAACTGTTGGAGCAAGTCCAGAGGAGGCTACCAAGGTACTGAGAGGGCTGCAGCAGCTCTGCTATGAGGACAGGCTATGACAGTTGAGGCTCTGCAGCCTGGAGAAGAGAAGGCTTTGAGGAGACCTTATAGTAGCCTTCCAGTATCTGAAAGGTGCCTACAGGGGATGTTAGGAGGGACTATTGACCAGGGCTTGTAATGACCAGATGAGAGGTAATGGGTTTAAACTGGCAGAGGGGAGATTTAAACTGGATGTTAGGAGGAAGTTCTTTCCAGTGAGGGTGGTGAGACACTGGAACGGGTTGCCCAGGGAGGTTGTGGCTGCTCCCTCCTTGGAGGTGTTCAAGGCCAGGTTGGATGAGGCCTTGAGTGATCTGTTCTAGTGGGAGGTGTCCCTGCCTATGGTGGGGACTGGAACTGGATGATCTTTGAGGTCCCTTCCAACCTAAACCATTCTATAGTTCTATGAAATGACAAAATCAGCTGCAACCAGTGCCTGAAATGCCTCCATTCATCTGAGAAGGGAGATGATGAAGCACACCTAGGAGCCCAGGGAAGCAGCTGGAGGGCTGTGCCTGCTCCACTGCAGTCCTCAGTTTCTGCCATACCCGAACAGAGCACTTTTAGACACTAACTTATTTTTTGCCATGTTTCCAGGGACCTGCAAATATCTCCTTGATGGCACCCTCACCTGGAGCACAGGGCATGGGGACAGACCCTGAATCACAGCATGTTCCTACACCAGAAAGTAAATATTTCACCTGCCTGGGAGACCATCCAGTGCTGCTCAGCGATGGTGCTGCCGCTGTCCCCACACGGTTTGCTTGCTGCCCGTTTGCTGACACCATGCAGTATCACTCCCCATGACTAACTTAAATCCCAAGGAAGGAATTCAGAATGCACAAAGCAATGGGAAATGGCATGAATGCTCACTCTAATTAACAGGAACATCCAAGCAGAGGTGTTTAGGGAAAAAAAAAAAAAAAAAAAAAAAAAAAAAAAGTTTAAATCTGTTTACAACAGATTTTTTGGGGAAAAAAAACCCCTAGTCTTTCCAAGTCAGATTCTATGTAGATTATCCATGGTAAAATGGACTGCTGGACTGAGGAACAAAATGTTGCTTTTGTTACTGTGGGTAGCTGGGCTGTTACGAGCAACCCAACACGTAGCTAATGCAACAGAAGCAGCTGAAGTATTTTTAGGATGCTGATAAAAGGCTTTTCAGACAGATTTATTCCTTTGTTCTCCTGTAACAAGAGACTGAGAACAGATTTCAAGACACACTGAAGTACCATCTTTATATCTGAATATCAAAGATCTGAATGAAAGAACCCCGGACAAGGCTGACTCATGCTATGTGACCTCTTGAGCATCTGACCAGTGTGGGAAGAATAGTTCTGATGCAAATGACAAGGGGACTCAGTCCTTTTCCACCTGTGCCTCTCATTCCTGCCTTTATGAGCTGGACAATAGGCCACAAGTGCATGAAGATACAAAATTTAAAGACATTGATGTGCCTGCACTTCCCAGGTGTTAGGTGTAACTTCCCAACCCTAGTAACTCCTCAGAATGTCTTTATGGGGCAAGATGCCTGTTTCTGAAAAGGGAAGACTGTGGCACACTGACATGGAACACTTCTCCATAGCTGATACAGGCAGACCCAAGCACTCTCTGCAGGTCTGAGCCATGCCAAGATGGGCAGCTCTGATGCAGAGGTCATGTAATGGTAAAGCCACCACAATAGTGTGATACCAGCCCCGAAGACAGTAGCCTATTCACTAAACGTGGCATCACCCTGAGACATATGTGCCACTTTTAGACTCCAGTCAGCTTGAAATACAGACAGAGATGCTTCTTTCTTGCTGTCTCCAGGTAGGAATGTAGTATGCTGAAGACTGCAAGAACCTCTGCTTGTTGTCTGAAACACTAACCCACCTGTCTCCACTCTCCTGTCTGCTGACCTGAAGGCTCTAGCAACTACCATAAGCTGTTAGGTGAATGGGACATGGGTAACTGATCAGCACTTCCCAGTCTTTTTGGGAAGTCTAAATAAGGACCTTTGAAACACTGTCCTAGACATCTCTCCACAGGGATTCACTTGTCTGCTTCTTCTGTGGTACTGTAAGTGTACTGGCACACTGAGAGTATCGCATAGTGCCTGCATTATCAGTTATTCTGGTGAGGAGCAAACTAAAATGATTATTCCTGTGTGCTCATTTACTCACATCTGCAGCAGCTATAAAATCAGATGCTGAAACGGAAGAATTTTTGCCTGTGGAATTGATTAGCATGTTATAATAAAGGCACTTCTGATGCATTTGAGTACAGACGGGGGCTGAATACACGTGGCTGCGATCAGGGCTTTGCTTTATGTTAAAGACAGCCCTGCATTGTGCACTGAGTAATGAATTCTAGAAGACACAGCTTCTTATTGTTGTCAGTTATTGGGGGCTCATTCTCCTAATGTGATATGTAAATATCTCTCATTAACATTAACGGCGACTGTGTGCTTGGCCCCTGAGGAGAACAGTGTTTTCTGTCTAGCTGTGCCTGTGGTGATGAAAATACTGTTATAGTGACTGCAAAAATTTGCCTCTATGATGTTGTCCAGACAGGTTTTGGTAGAACTCACAGAATCATCCTTGTATCCCTTCGACTGCTACGAGAAACATTTAAACATCTTTTTACACCCACAGCATCAAAATGCATAGAAAAGGTCTGGGTGCTAAACTCTGTTAAACACAGGCAAAACATAAGCCTAGGCTTAACACCTGAGTGTATGTTCAACTTTAAGGCACCTGACTGAAATCAGGGAGAGTTCTCAAAGCATTGAGCACTTTGCTAATCGCTTTACCTGACTCAGTGCCCAGGCTGTTGACGCTGACTAGGGACCAGACAAGTGTGTACTGTACAGCATTGAACTCTGAGGACACAAAGCCATTTGGACCACCTGGTTATGAATTGTTAAAGAAACTCTCTGAAAACTCTAAGAGCAAGCATCCACAGAGATTTCTATTGAGAACTACATAATTTAAAAGGCAAGGCAGTTTCTGGCCCCATCTGTACAGTGCACTACACATGCCTAGGGACACTCTCCATCCCTCTGCAGCCAAGAGAGAATAGCAATATCCTTGCCGTTTTGCCCTAAACCTCCAGAGCACTGGGACCACATGCAAACAGCCTGCTGGCAAAGGTGACAGCCTCTGATAACCCCTGCCAGCCCCACAAATTTTCTGGAGAGTGCCTGCAGAGCAAAGCCAAACCTGTGCCAGGGCCTGCAACAGACCACGGAGTCCAGCATGGGCTAACACCCTCTGTTTCTGGTTCACAAACAGGGACAGGCACAGCCCCTGTGTCAGGCAGGCACCGTAACTCTCCTTTCACTGTCTGTGATCTCAATTGCTGGGGGTTTATTCTGTTCTTAGCACAAAACAAGATGGTGCTTGCACAGGCTGCACTAAGCTTTACCCACCGAAACAGTGATGACCTGACCACGCCGAGGTCATGTCCCGATGGTCTGATTTTAGGAAAGATTACCAAAGAGGCTGAGGAGTTCTGGGAGCATTTCATAGGCAAACTTGTTTCTCCCCATTTTGTTCTCTTTGTGTAACAACTTGATTTTAACAGTTTGTGCCAGAAAAAAAAAAAATCATCTTTGGTTGGAAGAGACCTCTAAGACCTTCAAGGTCCAACCTTTGACCCAGTACAGCAAAGTCACCATTAAACCATGTCACTAAGCACTAGGTCCACATGCTGTTTAAACAACTTCAGGGATGGTGACATGATCACTGCCATGGACAGACTATTCCAATGTTAGATAGCCCTTCCAGTGAAGAAATAAAATAGGATAGAACAGAAATATTTCCTAAATGTGTGCAAGTTTGTAACTGATAACATAGGACAGAAGGCAGCCAATATACCAAATTCCCATCTGGCCTAACTGACCTTTAGGAAGACCAGAGGATGAAATTTCCAAAGACACTCATATAGCACATGAAATCTATGCCCCACTGAAAGTCAGTGACTCAGATTTTCCAAACTGCTTTAGTCCCTAAAGATGCTGACAGACACCTACTGCAAATCCACAATAGGATCTAGGCAGAGTGGATGCTGAATTAATATCAAGTCCACTGAGACTCATAAGGAACCAGAGAAAGCTGTGCGTAAACATCTCTAAATGACTGCAGTAGAATCCCTTCAATGTTTTGGAAAATGTTACCCAGAAAAATTAAGCAGGATAATTATAATGGATTTTAAAGTGTTAAAACAATGGCATCGGAAAGCAGCCAATGAGAGTGTCAAAGCAAATGTAAGCACAGTATGCAGAGAGAAATATTTTCCTGTTCAAACATGGAGGTAAGGAAAACGTGGACCATAAAATAAAAGTGAAGAAAAACATTTAGTTGGGCAGATTTGAGAGCAATAACTTGCAAGCGAAAGTGACTATTAACTATTAAAAGTGATATCTAATCTCAACTGTGTTATAATCCAAGGGCACATCACACTTTGATTTTTGTGTTGGGTTCAATTTTAACTTAATTTTCTGCAAATGAGTGAGATCAGATGGTCTGAAGTTGCCATTGCTGGATAGCAAGGCAACACGATCCCCAGTAACAGTGCTTAAACATAATGGATTAACAGCATGTTCAGTGACTGTTGGAAAACAAGCAATATTATTTACAGTTGTAATGAGGCTCAGCAAACATCCAGCTGAATAGGAGGAGGAAATAATTCATGCTTCACTAGAACACTTAGCACAATGGGGTGTACAGAATGACTTTCAATATCTTTTTTTTTCTTGTTTAGCAAATGTGAAAAATGTAAGCTTATGAAAACAATGCCTAGTCTGAGCATGGATCTCATCATCACATCCCTTGTGAAGTTAATTCTGAAGACGAGTCCCTGTTACTCATGGCAGCCAAACTAATTTTAAAAGACTGGTCTCCTACAAGCCACCACACGGCTGGTCTCAAGAAAAAGAGGCTGGATATCTGTGGATGACTTTCTAGGCGGCTGTAATTAGTGTACACTTGTGATCTTCACAATACATCACTCCAGCTTACCTCTGTACATGTGAGCTGCCGGGCACACGCTCACACATCTGTTACACAGACCAGTTACACCAGCCCGTGCTAAATGCCTACAACAAAATGTGATCCATTCTACACAATAGCAACACAATCTTCTTCCTCCATGCACACCAAATGCCCACTGATCAGAAGCTCTAAATGATCCATTTGGCCACTTTGCAATTTTCAGTGAATGGAGCTACAGCATGGTCCAGAGAAATTAAGCAAATAAAATTTAACCAAGGTCACCCTTCCCTTCATTAGCATCCTTCCCTTCACAAACTTCACTCTTTTCTCCATTAACATCCTTCCCTTCTTGAACTTCATCCTTCCCTCCATTAGCATCCTTCCTTCACAAATTTCACTCTTTCCTCCATTAACATCCTTCCATTCCTGAACATCATCCTTCCCTCTATTAGCATCCTTCCCTTCACAAACTTCACTCTTCCCTCCATTAGCATCCTTCCCTTCTTGAACTTTGCCCTTCCCTCCATTACTCTGCTAAGAAAGAGAAGATGGCTGACATACCCCATGGCGATCTTCATAGTAAGCCAGCTTGGATTTGGTTAAGACAAAGAAGCGCACTTTGAAGTTGGAGGGAGAAGTCCTTCTCTTCTGCTGGGATTTTTTGATCAGCAGTTCCTCCAGGAGCACACAGTTATTCATTGCTGAGCCAAGAATGGTTGTGTCCCAGGACATGAGGTGCTTGTCCTATGCACTGTCTGTCCAAGAAAGAGACAGGAGAAGAAGACAGTTATTTTTTTTCTTTCTTTCTTTTTTTTTTTTTTTTTTTTTTGTTTAAAAAGCTGTTCAAAAGGCAGCGTAGGTGCTTTGAGCTTTATCTTCCCATCTGCAACAAAGCTTCCTTTCTGCCAAACCATAACCACATCCTCTCTGAAGTCATAAACTGAACAGCACATGTTGAAGTATATGCTAAGGTAAATGTTGTGGAAAAAATAACACTTGAGGGACATTCAGTGAGTCAACGATTAAGGATTGATTAAAGAGGTGTGATGTGATTAAGCATCTGTCTCCTACTTGTCCATCAAGCAAATACAGTTATGAGTGCATGAAATGAACATGAGGGTAAGTGAAGTGTCTCTACTGTCCCCTTAGAAGTAGGTCATACACCCATATTTCTTTTTCGAAGGAATGGTGCCTTCCTCTTCAGAGCATTTAACAGTTCACTGTGACTGGAATGGGTTGCCCAGGCAGGTGGTCGAGGTCCCATCCCTGGAGGTGTTTAAGGCCAGGCTGGATGAGGCTCTGGTCAGCCTGATCTAGGGTAAGGTGTCCCTGCCCATAGCAGAGGGGTTGGAACTAGATATTGCCTGTGGTCCCTTCCAACCCTGACTGATTCTATGATTCTATGACTGACTCCCAGAGATTTCATACATCCTGTTTTTGAGGAAGTTTCCCACATAAAGTGGAAGTTCCTAGTGGCTAAGCAAAGAAAATTACATTCAAGATATACTTGTATAAGGAGTGATGAATATTTGTAGTTCGTTAAATATTTAAACTGCAAGCAAACGGTCGCAATAACTGATAAGTAGTCAATTATCACTGGTAACTATTGACTGCTTCAGGTGTGGTCTAATGAGTCTATGGCTGGAGGTCCCAGCAGGCACAGGCACAATCAATACCAGTGCAATCAGCAGTGAAGCGAGGACAATCAGGACTTCAGGCCATCATTCAGTCTGCACCAAGATAGATCTAGAATTATAAACCAAGTCAGATGTGCCCAATGCAGTCAGTACAGCAGCACTGTGATATTTTAAAACGAATGCAGTTCTCTTTGCTCTGCCCTTTCTTTCTTTTTTTTTGTTCTTTTTTCTTTTTTCCTTTCTATTCCTGATGTATAATTGTGTTGCTGATCCTATTGAGGACTGCGGAGATGGAGTCCAGTGGAATGGGAGGGAATCTGTAAGAGAATTATTTTTATTAATTAGGTGTTTCTGGAAATTGTTTCAAGCTAAATAACTTACCAGAGCTTACTTCTGGCTTTAGTTCAATGTTACATTAGAATATAAGGCTGTGGCTCCTTGATGCTGGTATACTTTTAGAGTTGTTTTCAAGCTCCAGAGAAATTATTTCATTACATTAAATTCAGTCCACGAGAAAAAAAATACCTGAGCAAATATCAGAATTGCAAACTCTGTTTAAATGAAGACTTGGATTTTATAGGTCAGCTTGTAGACAGACTTAAGAATTCTATTTCTCAACAGAATATATTGGTCATCCCTTCCAAAAAACAGAGAGGTGGCATATCCCTTCCCTGCTGTTTTATGTTATATTGTTTAGGCAGCATGTTCCAGGGATCAATTTTGTTCAATGCTAATTGAGAAG
The DNA here is from genome assembly GCA_013396835.1 of Psilopogon haemacephalus. Lineage (NCBI taxonomy): Eukaryota > Metazoa > Chordata > Aves > Piciformes > Megalaimidae > Psilopogon > Psilopogon haemacephalus. The sequence continues at coordinate 954,720 of VWZI01022076.1, forward strand.
ATGCATTTGCCACAGGAATACAATTTAAAGATAGCGCTTGATGTACAAATTGGTAAGAGAGTTTGCTAAAAGCAATGTAGTAGCGCGGAACAGAAACAAGGACAAACAGAAGATGTTGGGCAGTAGCTACTTAGCTACCAGTCAATCAATTTGTCTATCTATATATGCAGTGATCTTGCTGAAAATCCTGGAACAGGTTTCCCAGGGACGTGGCAGGGTTATTTTTAGGGAGTCTGGGATAACCTGGAACCCCCTTGAACCACAACAGCCCCTATCCCTGGAGATATTCAAGGCGAGGCTTGAGTGAGCTTTGGGCAACCTGATCTAGTTAAGGATGTTCCTGCTGACTGCAGAGGGAGTTGGACTAGATGACTTTTGGAGGTCTCTTCCAGCCCAGACCATTCTGTGATTCTATGATAAAATGGGATGCAGCATATACTGAAATACTTGTCTGGCAAAACTATGTTTCATTTCTTAGCAGAACGACTGAGCTACAAGGAAGCCTTGCGGCTGAGCAAGAAAGATGACGAAAGTCTGTGACCTCCTGAAATATGATCACTGCTGCCGTGGGGGATTTCATATCTATTTGTAGACTGGGATCTATAATCGGGTCAAATTTCCCAATTCTACAAAGCAGCTTGCCTCATGCAATGCAAATGCATGAAAAACTGCAGCATCTGCTGTGAGTCTTGGAAAACTGCACCTCCTGAAATATGATCACTGCTGCCGTGGGGGATTTCATATCTATTTGTAGACTGGGATCTATAATCGGGTCAAATTTCCCCATTCTGCAAAAGAGCTTGCCTCATGCAATGCAAATGCATGAAAAACTGCAGCATCTGCTGTGAGTTTTTGAAAACTGCAGTCTGTGTAAACAGCAGTTTGGATACTTAGAGACCTTGTTTAGGTGCCTACGGCTCTAAAAAGCAGGACTGCTTTTGCGCGTGCATCATTTCCCTCACGCTTGAGAACCTGCTGCTTGAAATCATGCTCCGAGGTCCTTTCTTGTAACTAATAAACCAAAACCCTGGAAAGTGGAGTATCCTGACAAACTGTATGGACTTCACGCTGCTAGCAATAGTGAATCTCTCCAAAAGGGGTCTTGATCTTAAAAGCATTTTGCTTGGCATGTATCAGTACAGAGAAATCCATCACCATTTTGTAACAACATTGCATTGATAGCCCTGAACACTTCTTTAGGGCTACGTTATTCTTTCTAGTCTCTTCTTTGCACTAACTGTAGCGCGTTAAGGACTTTCTCAAAACTCTTTGTATCTTGAGTTGAGGGGTTTGCAGTCTGCCAAGAGAGAGATACATGTTGTCTTCTCAGAAAACCGAATATAAATAGACATGCAAGGGTGTGACACTGCAGCTCTGCAGAAAAAGCAAGGCATACAGGGCAGGAAAGAGATGAGACACCATCACATAGACCTCTGAGGGGAGCAATGCTGCTGGAGATGAGAGGATGTGTGGTGAAAAGAGATTTAGCAAGAGTGGTAAGTAGTTGGGGAAGAGCTAAGAAATTATTTGAATGTAGTGACTGGTAGCTTGGTTTCTTGATGAGATAAGAGATGAGTTAGCAGAGGGACATGAAGATTTTCAGATAGGGAGCTTGGCAACTGCACTTCATTTGGTGTAAACATGGTATGATGTGATGGGCTGTAGGAGATCTGATGGGAAGATGCTATGCGGGTCAAGGCAAGTGAGAAATGAGGAGCAAATGAGGGAGAATTGGACAGGTTGAGCTGCTGTGGAAGAGAAGCTACAGATGATTTGATACGACACATGTAGAGAGACACAAACGATTGTAAGAAAATAAGCACAGATTTTGCCCTGAAAGTGACAAAGAATCTGGTAGTTATGTTAGAACTAGCAGGGTTTAGCAGGCAAGATCAGCCACTCTGAGGTTTCCACATTAAGTACAAGCTGGTGGTGGGCTAGCTAAGATATTAGCTAGGGATAGAAGTAAGACGACCATAAAGGAGGAAGCAAAGCATCACAGCTGGATTCGGGTCCCACTGAGATGTAAACACAGGGAGTGATTTTAGTTAGAGCTGCTAGCTCTGTTTTGCAGTATCTTTATCAACTGGTAGCTCCTCACTGTTGAACTAGAAAGGGAGGCAGGGAGTGACATGTTCTAGTATCCACTCTTGTTACAGATCTATGCCTTCGTGATCCTTTTTTTCACTTTAATATCAGACTCCACATGTGGCAAGCACACAGATATTTAAGTGTAGCAAGCCAAAATCAGAATATGAATGCTCTCTAAATCCAATGAATAAATAATCAGGAAGACATGAATATACAAAAACATGACTGGAAATTTGCCTTTTTATTTAATTATACATTTACGGGAGAGCAACCTGCTTATGTCTACTTGAATTTTATTTTAATTTCAATGATCATCATTTCTTACCCAGTTTTTAAATACAATTCTTTCTTACTTTCAAAACATGAACTGTAGACATAAATCGTATGTTATCATCCACCTGGATGACTAACAGGTTATAACCTTTTTAAACAAAGCCTTAGTCATTTAAAGGCTTCAAGACCCTACTGCTGTAGAGCAGGAGAGAGAGATACATACATATATATATACATACATGCATACATAGAATGAGGTTGAAATACACCAGTTGTCTAGGATCAAGTTGGCTGCAGAGCTGGAAGATGTGAGAAGAAGTCTGTAGAGTTCTATGCACAAACTACATAGCCTACCTGAAAGGGTTTAGTGGAATATCCCACTAAAATAGTTGCTTTATTTCTGGAAGTTGACCTTGTATGATGGTGCAGTGATGCACTGAACACATGATCACGCTCCTGTTCTTTAAGGCTTTTGACACCACTACATATTGCATGGTACAGAAATTCTGTATCCTTAATAGAAAAGAATTTACTATAACTGTCCTAAATATCTTAAAACCACTCTGAGACTATCCCTTAAGACCAGGAGGCACAGCCTGATTAATTTTTTAGGGATCCTACATCTTGTGCTTTTACGAGCCTGCTACCATGCATCCTTTGACAGTTTAATATCCATACAGGGGTAAATCTAAAATACTTTAGATGTTTCAGATTTAAGTTTGAGCTGCTGTGTGCACTAAATACTCCTCTGTGCTGGGCAAGGTGGGGTTACACATAAGTTATTATCAACTATGGCCTCAGTGGGCTCACTTTTTAAAAAAATCTTTTAATCACCTTAGCTCTCCCCTTGCTACCTTCTGCAAATTGCTCTATTTCTGCCGTGAATGTATTTTTCTTCTTCATTTTTTTTTTTTTTTAAGGGGTTGGATTTTTTTTTTTCTTTTTTCTTAGGGGATTTACCCAAATTATGCAGTTCACACTTTTATTACTGCAAACTGTGGAAATCTCCCCACCCGCGCATCCTGCTCTGATACCAATGCTTATATCCTGAAGGTGGCAAAAAAATTTATAAAGTTAAATATAGACTTTTTTTTTTTTTTTTGTAGAAACCAGAGCAGAAGACCTCAACCATACCTTCACTCCACAAAAAAACCCTGTATACTTCTACAATGGGCAATATTTGGGCCTGGTTTACTGCCTGGGTGCCAGCTCTTTCTTTTCACGATGATAATAATTTAGCTTCCAAGCTTCCAGAAATCAAGCTGTTTTCTGCTTTAGCTTTATTTAGAGCGTGAGAAACTCTATTTAGGCTACTCAGCTGTCTTGCTTCTCTGGCAACTCATTATCACCCCAATAAACATGTCTCCAGTGGACCCCCCCCCCAAAAAAAAAAAAGCAAGACAGAAAGCTGCAGAAAAAGGGAAGAATTGCTCTGGTCTTTATGAGCCAGATGCATTCAGCTTTCCTCTAGGTTTTACAACTGCACTTTTGAATCTGTTCACACTGCTCCCAGTGAGCAAGGGAATTGCTCTTGTAGAATCAGAGCAAGATTCTCCTGTGAGCTGTTTGGGAGCCCTGGAAAAGTAGATGCCTTCTTCTGAGCATCTGCTAGGAGGATGTAGTGACTTAGCCATAATTCGAATGCTTGAAGCGAATCACTCCCAGGCTTACTCCTGTTGGCAGTAACATAGAGAAGATGATTTATACCGGTGAACTTGTACAGGGTTAGTGCAGGCTCTTCTCTGATGCAGGTACAAATAATCCTTTGCTCAGCCCTTCTCTCTTAGGCAAAAAATACTAAAAGGAAACCTTAGTTTCATTGGGTCATACTCAAATTTGGCTTTTGTTCCAGCTCCTTTTCTTAGTGCCTGCCTATTGTGGTGCTGTCTGCTAAGGTGTGACTTACACTTCTGGCAAAACTTCAGTGCTGCAAATCCCACCATTTATCCTGGCAATATAACCCAGGTCGCTGATGACTGAATAGGGATTACTTCTTCATGCCATACAGGCACATTTTTTTGAGACATATTCATTAACAAGTTAAAATAGGCAGTTACTGCAGGCTGGTAAAGACACAGCATTAATTGCAGAGCCACTGCAAGCAAAGATTTGCAGTAATGTCTGGCTTAAAAACAAGGTAAGAGTGTTGCTTCCAGTAACAATATTAAGGCTATGAGCTGGCTGATTCTATCAGAATGTGCCTGGATTTTGAGACATGGCAATTTAAAAACCAGTAGTGAGATACCTGCTTCATTGCTAAATAAGCATGCAGACTTTTTGCTGAGCTTTGAATCCGTTTGCATTGGCTGCCAGGACGTATAGCAAGAAACAGTTCAACTGCCATGTGCTTTGAGGATTGGTGCCCCAGTTTTCACATGATGGGAACATTAAACTCTTTTACTACATTCACAGGTGCACCTGGCAGCAGCTGACATTTTAGTCTGAGGAGTCAGAAAGAACAGGCAGCACAGCACTGCACTGCAAATTCATTAACTCCCAAAGTCACAGCAGGATACAGGGAGATGGGAATTAATCACAGCATATGGAGACATAAAGCTTGCTTAAGTCCTCTTCACCCCCCCCACCCCCAAGAGGCTCCTTTTCGTGTCTCCTTCTCCCTGCTATATCCTGCAACAAAGCCTGTAACAACCACCAAAAAAGGGAAATTCCTGACCTGATTGCTGTAAGATATAACACTCAAGCTAAGCCTAAAAAGAGATTGCAACTGAGTTTCACTTTGGGCTTATTTTTTTCAGACAACATGGGAAAACCCCACCACACTATAGAGTGCAGTAGCAATCAAAAATGGGAGAAATGTGTTCTCGACCCACAAGACAGCAGCACTGTTCTAAGACCGTGCCTGAAAATGGGTATTTATTGTGCTTGTACAATGCTTGGATTCAAATTCGGCTAGAATAACTTCTTTTAGCAATAAAATAAGCAATGGCACACACTGTACACAGTGCTGCTGAGTTAAGAGAACTGGAAAGCCTGATAATGAAACATGCCAGTTTGCCTAAAATTAATTATGAGGAAAACCAAAATAAGCTTAACTAAAGCAATAGATTAAGATGCTGTAGAAAATATCATTGTATCATTCACCATCTGCTGAAGGTGCCTAGGTTCATTATCTTAGTTTGGAGATGCTGTAGGAATTGTGGTGTATTGTTGATGGGTGGCTTGGACTGGACAGCATCCTTATTTCAAAAAGAAGCTGAAATGTAGCAGAAAGCAAACTGAAGAGTGCTATGCATGACACTCATTGCCATTCTTAATTTCTCATTTGGAATCACTGAAAAGAGAAATGTTAAATTTTCTCATTTCCCATAGGCCGTAAAGAGTCATCCACATGTCAGGTGAGAATCAAACCTACTACCAAGAATGAGACTGAAACCCTTTTTTTTTAGTTCTTTCACAGGTCTGACGTCTCTCTTGGCCAGTACACACAGACTGGGAAAATGACTCAAGATCACATTAAAAAAAAAAAAAAATGCTTGGCCTTCTGCTCTTTTCTGCTATTTGAAAGTCACAGCATTTTACATCCTTGTTGCACAGTTCACTGAGTGCAAGACACTAGAGAATCAAGTTCAGCTCCTGTTAAAATGAACGTGAAATCAAACTCTGGAAAGTCCACTAAACCCAAAGCAGTGTTAGTACCTCCCAGTACATGTGGTTTCTCATACACCTCTGGAGGCGGTGCTTTTTAATCCTTGCCTGTCTTTCAGGGTATGATGCAACAAGATGATATGAGACAAGATAAGAGCCTGCTGTCACAGAAATAAGGAGAAGCAGTCCTCTTGCCATCTCCCCAAACCCCTCCTTTTCTTCTGCCTATTTGCTCTCCTCTCTTAAAAGCTCAACCTGATGCTTATAGGATAGACAACTCAGTGACTCAACTTACTAGAAGAGCTGAAAACTTCATCCACAAAAATGACAGTGATGCTTTCTGGGGGATTTGGAGTTGTGTCAGTTTACTTTGCAACTCAGTGCCTAACAGTGATGGTAAAAGTAGCAAGAAGAAAGCACTGCAGAGCCAGAAGTCAGAGACTAGAGGAGCAGTGAAAGAAGAAATGGCAATGGTACCAGGAGGAAAGAGTAGGGGAAGAGGGTAAAGGAATAACACCACCCATTCCAAAGCAGAAAACTTTTTAGTTGCAGCATTGAACCACAATCTTGTCCTTGAAAACCATGATCCCAGTTTCATGTTTAAGTGCCTTGTTAAGATCTTCATCTCCATCCTGGAGTAGTTTTGCTTCTTCAGAATGATTACTTGTACAAGTTGAAGCAGTACTTAGAAATGACAATCATGTTTAAAAAGGGAAAGGAAGGGAAGGGAAGGGAAGGGAAGGGAAGGGAAGGGAAAGGAAAAAATAATTTAAAAGGTTAAAAAACAGAGAGAGAGAAGAAGGAAGAAAAAAAAAAGAGAGAGAGAGAGAAAAAAGGAGGGGAAAAAGTGCTATCCTGAATGCTCCTGGTTGATAGTACACAATTTTCTGCTACTGACTGTTAAGATTCACAACTGACACAACCACTGGCTGATGAAAGAAGCAATGTGGCAAAAATTATTTTGATTATATGAATAAAGATGAAAGATCTCTTAAATCCTCCTGCTGATCCCAAAGGATGTTGTGGCTTAATACAGAGAGGCTGAATGATTGCAGCCGGTGGCACCAGAGACTACCACAGCCCCAGTTCAATGCCTGCAACCAAAGAACTCCTTCACTCTGCAGAGGCTGCAAGTTCTGTACCTGGTAGAAAAGCGGCAACTGGTGGCAGCTTTTTAAACTTCTTCACCCTAAAACACTCCAGTTTTCTTAAGCTGCCTCTTAGTAACAGATTGTGCAGCAGCACAACTCCTTTTGCTTAGCCCAGGTCCAGTGCTGAAATGCTGAAAAGTGAACAAACCACCATGGGCAAACCACCCTGTCCTGTTAGGTTTCTCCTGCATTGTGACTACTGTGCCTGCCTGTTAGGAATTTCTGCACAAAGAATAAGAGCTTTCTGTACCCAGGCTCCTGGGTCTGAGCAAGCCATTCACACTTGTGACATTTCAGTCCATATGGATGAGCTTCTGAAAAGAACAGTGCATTAATTCACATCTTGGGCACCACCAAATCCTTAATGTAAGGAGCTTTGTCTCACTTTTTAAGTAGAAGAAATGGCCTCAAGGGCAGAAGATACTGCACCAGATATCAGATGGCATCAGATCAGTTATTCTAGAGCCTACAACAGACTGTGTGTTCAGATCACTTTACTGTTAGTTTTCCCAAAATCAAAGTTCTAAGCCATTACCAAATGACGAGGATACTCTCCTTTGGACAATAGCACAGATGGAGGATTAGTCACTTAAAAAACCCAACAAAACAAAACACAAAACAAATCCTTGAGCCTATATTTCATTGTTTTAGAAATAATTAAGAGGATCCAATGTAATTATCACTCAACTGGATTTTTTTTTTTGGGTGGTGAAATGATCGATCTGGAAAGTGAATCTGTATATGATAACAGTATGTGGGATTTTGTCAGACACAGGCCATTGCTGCCATCTGCTGAGGAAGAGGGAAAACAGAACAGAAACGCCGAAGTGCCCAAATTCCTGTTTCTGTTGGCCATCCCAGGGCGAAATTCCTTCAGAGGTGATGTCCGCATGCCCATCTTCACATGATTCACAAGAGGAAAAAACTTAAAGCCGCTATTTTAACTCCTCCTAAAACAAGTGGGGAAAAATAAAGGAAAAAAAGGGGAAAAAAGGCAAGCAGCGAAGCGCAGCTGTTACGGGCTTTATGTGGTCAGGTTTTGTGTATTCAGATGACAGGATGCAAACACTTTGACCCGGGTAACGCCCGTGCTTCTCCGATGTGTGAACGCACTACATACCCTATCATCACTAGCTACCACATAGAATGTTATCATGTGTTGGGCAGGAAAAGACTTTTGAAGATCACTCAGTCCAAACACCCTGCGGTGAGCTGTGACATCCTCAACTAAATCAGGTTGACCTTTGAGTGCTTCGAGGGACGGAGCATCTACCACCTCTCCGGGCAACCTGTGCTAGTGTCTCACCACCATCATCATAAAAAATGTTTTCCTTTTAACCATCCTAAATCTCCCCTCCATTATCCCTTGTCCTGTGACAAGAATCTGATGAAAAGACTGACTCCATCTTTCTTATAGGTAGGTCCCTTTAAAGCAACGAAAAGCAGTAATGAAGTGTCCCTGGAGACTTCTCCTCCCTGTGCTCACAGAGCTCATGATCACACTAACACGATCACGGTGCAACTAAAATGGTTAGCGTGTATGAACAGCGTTGGCAGATCCCCATCCAAGTATGTTCCTTCAAAGCAGTTCCTTCCCAGCCGCTGGGATGCACTGACCCCAAAGTCTCTCCGCACAAACAGCATTTCGATGTAGTGGGGAAGGCTCAGCGAGGCGCTCCTCAAACGCGAGGTCGGTGTGAGCGTACGCTTTAGGAAGAGCTCCTTGTGAGGAAGCCCCAGAAGAGCGGTTGATGTGTGTCCCCCGGGCGGGCCGGGACTCCGTGCTGCACCGTCCAGGCACAGCGCAGCACCCCGCGGCGACCTGTTCCGAGCACAGCGCCCAGCAGCAGCGCCGGCGGAGTCCACGCCACGCCCCTCACGCAGCAATGGGTTGCCTCGATCCTCGGCGCTTGGCACCGCCTCCCCAGCGAGACCCTGTGCTGAGTGGAGCAGGCTTTTGACTGATGTTGGTTATGACCAATCAGAGCGTGCCGCCCCGAAGGCGGTGAGCCCAGAGAGGGGAAGGGAAGAGCGCCGCGGCCGGAAGTGGGTGGCGGCGGCGGTGGCTGCGCTGAGCGGGCTCGGCGGGCAGGTGAGGAACGGCGGCTTCTTGGCTGCGCGGTCTGAGTGGGATTTCCTCCGCCGAGTATGTGGCTCAGTCGCCGGTGGGGCCTTGCTGTAGCGCACCCCTGGCTCCTCTCCCTCTCTCTCTCCAGCAGCGTCCTGGTGAGCCCTGCCTCGAAGCTTGGGCTTTCCCACAGTCTGGCCTAGCCTGGCCCAGCCCAGCCCACATCAGGGCAGGTCGGCGGTGGCTGTGGAGCTAGGCCGCGTACTCCTGAGGGCAGTACTTGCCCGTTGACGGTGTGCTTAGTTTCCCCCACTCGTGGGGAGCAATGTTAGCGGGCCAGGTCTAGGCTGAAGAGGGTCTCCCTTCTCTTCTTGTGGCAGCTCAGATTACAGGCTGGTCTGCCCTGGTTTGGGAAAATAATGCTTTATGTGCTTCTAGTGATGTGAATCCTTCTAAAAGTATGCTTTAATGAAAAAGTAACATGGACTTATTCGAGAGATTTCCTGTGTTATACACAATGAGATGGCTTTCTTCTGGCCTGTTTTCACACTGTCAGCATTCTTATATTGCCTTCGTTTCTCTTTATATGGTAAAGTTGTCCTGCAGTTTATTTTAACGTATATTTCTTGGGATTTTCTCTAGGTGTTTTTGGCTGGCAAAAATGGGTGAACCTCAGCAAGTGAGTGCCCTTCCTCCTCCTCCGATGCAATATATTAAAGAATATACTGATGAAAATATCCGTAAAGGCCTGGCTCCGAAGCCACCTCCACCTGTGAAAGACAGCTACATGATGTTTGGCAATCAGTTTCAGTGTGATGATCTGATTATTCGACCCTTGGAGAGCCAGGGCATTGAACGGTTACATCCTATGCAGTTTGATCACAAGAAGGAATTAAGAAAGCTTAATATGTCTATCCTGGTTAATTTCCTGGATCTTTTGGATATCTTGATAAGGAGTCCAGGGAGTATAAAGCGAGAGGAAAAACTGGAAGACTTGAAACTGCTTTTTGTTCATGTCCATCATCTTATAAACGAATATCGGCCTCACCAAGCTAGGGAGACACTGAGAGTCATGATGGAGGTCCAGAAACGTCAGCGTCTGGAAACAGCAGAGCGATTTCAGAAGCACTTGGAGCGAGTTGTAGAGATGATTCAGAACTGTCTGGCTTCCTTGCCTGATGATCTGCCTCATTCGGAGGGAGGACTGCGAGTGAAAGTGGAAAAAATGGATACTGATGATAACAGTAACTGTCTTGGGCAGAGTGAAATGCAGAGAGAGCGTTCTGGTGGCAAGAGAGATCAGGTTTTGGACAAAGATGCAGCTATGTGTAGCATTATTGATGAAATGACGTGAGGAAAACTCTGACTCATCAGCATGATGGGCAGAATGTTTGGCATTGGACAGGCAGACAGGGTGTTTATTGTGCACCTGTTGGAGGTTGTGAGTGACTGGGCAGAGGAAAATGTTTTCTGTTAGGCTTTGTTTGTCACTTTTGGCTTTTTTTGAGTATGTTGCTGTGTTATCTTTTTTCAGTTGCTTTATAATATGGAAGCCAGTCAGGGATCTGACCAAAAGGAATTTGGCAGTTCCTGCATTTCAAATAAGTGCTAGTTATGTATAGTTTCAGTGGGTCCTTTCAGGAACATGTAATGCAATACTAAAAATAAAATATGTGAAGTCTACAAGGTCCATTCTTTCCTATTTTTTTTTCACAGTATAACTAGAGAGAACCTAAGAATTCATTTATTATGGATATTATGTTGTGAAATTGTCTTGTAGAAACACCTTGTAGTGAATCTTAAATGGACTAAATGAATTTAAAATGATTGGATTTTGATTTTCTTAAATGTAAATTCCAATCAGCTTACCAAGAAAAGTATTTTTTAACACATAGATGCTTAGACTAGCTGATACTTCCTTTGTAGCTAATATATGTGTAAAGTGACTCATTTTGAAGTGCAGATGCTTTGTATTTGCCCTTTAGGTGGGTTCTGTGCCCAGCTGAGCATTTTTCTCAGGAGTGAGAATCTACCCTTGTCCTAATAGAGAACTTTTTAGTTGGAAAAAAACTTGCAAGTATTACATCAAATAAAATCCATATCAAACATTTTAAAAGAACGTTTAAGTTGGATTAGCCCAAAGCAAGAAGAAAAAAGTGATTTGATAAGGAAATAGTGGCTTGTTTACCTTCTCCTTTCAGGGAAATCCTACTCACATCTCTTTGTGGTTTAACAGCAAAGTATGGATGGTTTCCAAAATATGTACAGCACCCCATAGCTGAGTAAACTTTGAGTGAGAGGACTTGCACAAACACAGGTTTTGAATGTGATTTAATAAGCCATGTCTCTGATACTTGTGTTGCTTTTGGAAATATTACTTAAACAGGCAAAAGTGTTGTGTTTTGGAGATTGAGCTCAGGGCAGATTAAGATGAAAGGAACTGAAGCACGTTTATGACTCATTGGAGAACATCATCTGCTATTTAAGTGTGCATGACGTAAGTAGCAATAAAGTAGAAACATGGGGTTTCTTTTAGAAATGTAAAAATAATTTACAAAGTTAACAATTTTATCCTTTATTGAGCCACCACTGTTTCCTTCCTCCTCTCCAGACTATTGCTTGTAGGTGACTAAAGCAGTTCCAAGTAAGCAGAAGTAATTTGTTGCCCACTTTACAAATGTTCCTTCTGTCTTCAACCTGACACAACATTTAGTGCCTCCTGAATGAGAGAGGTCATGCACTGTGGAACTACAGTTTGCCAAGGGTGTTATAATTTTGCCCTTCAAAAAGAGCTATTGCAGATACTCAATGATTTTCTGTTGATTTTGGTGTCATTTTTAAGCTTTTAATAGTGATAGATTTGGGTACCATAGTTTCAAAGTAATGCGCAAGTTGAGTCCTAGCAGCAGCTAGCAATTGCAATGGACTTGTTTGTGAAACCACTGAAGCCAGTGGGGATATGCTTTCCCTTTCCAAAAAGTTTAATGAATAATTAGTTTATTTCAGATTATTATTTTCTGTGTTTAACGAATACCCTCAGAAAGCTGTGAGAGGCTTCCTGGGCTTTTTTTAAGCCAAAACAGTGATTTTTTTCCTCTGTTGACAGTTCAAAGCAATAATAATTTTCCTCTTTTGGTGTTACAACTTTGCTTTGGGAACACAATGTGCTGCAGCTGCGGTGGAAGCAAGGAGTTGGCACATGGCTGTCAGCCGGGGAAGTGGGCATTTTGCATGTTGGGTGATGTGACTTATGAAGTAGCAAATTTGATTATAAATGTTTTCCCCAGTGTGTTGGTCAACCTGCTCCTGACAAGATCTCTCCTCAGCAAATCCTGATTTTTATTTGTGGGTGTGATAGCATTTGAAGTATTCTGCTCCTGAAATGTGTTGGGTATGTATGTCTTAGGAAATGTGAAGTTAGCATCAGGTGTTAAACAGTACTTTGGATGTTTTCCTGAATAAATAAATAAAAGCAAAATCAAAACCCCAAAACAGAACAAAAAGGAAGAAAAAGTAAAAAGCACAGCCCCTCTAATACTCTGTCTGAACAAGCATAAGGATAACAGGCCTATGTTAGTTGGAAAGTTCCAAAAGGTTCTTGATACAGAGATCCAAGTGTGTGGCCAGTGGGAGAAAAGTGGAGCATTTCTAGCTCTGATTATATCAGGGCAAAATGCTTTTAAACAACACAGCTATAAAATAGTGCAATGAAGAGATGGTTTCAACAGTACATTAGACTTGTTTCAATAATGAATATCTTTATTTATGTCTTCATGAAGTATCATATGACTATGAGTCAAGAAAAATTGCAGATACTTTCAGGGCTGCTTGGAAAAAAGGTTATATTGGCACTTTTTCTGCATAAATGGTGCTCATCTCTTGCACAAATAGACATCAGGAATTCAGAAAACATTTGTAGAGACTCAGAAGTTTTATCAAGGAATTCCATACGGTCTGTGCTTGAGATGAAACCTAAAGTGAATGGGTTATCTGTGGCCTGTAGCTCTCACATCCTCCTGCTATGTGACCAGAACAACTTCCCTGGGGTTACAGCCAGCAGTCTGCATTGAAACTGCTGTAGACTCATGTGAACCAAACAACCTAGGTGAAGTGAGTAGAAAGGGCTGAGGCAGAGCTCTGGGATAACATTTTCCTTCTTAGCTGATTTTTGTTTAAGGTCTCAGATATGGCCCATGCAGAGGAGTCGTCCATGTGAACTCATGCACGCTGCACACACAGGGATGTGTCCTGCATGTTTGTCACCTGTTGAACCACTAGTATCATGGCACAGCTGTGGTGAGTGGCATCACCCAAATTCTGTCAGAGCCAGCTTGCCCTGCCTTTTCCATTAATGCAGAGCAGTTAATTTCAGGATCCTGCCATTAAAGATCAGTTTTTTCTCTAGCAACTGCCTGCAGGTTCCTGTTTCTCCAGAAACAGGAGGGAGGAGGAAGTCCTGCTTCCAGACACTGCATGCAAAACCCCCTCTTTGTCTCCCTTTCTCTAAGTTACCATTACAAGTATGCTGCTAGTGCTTGTCTGTCTCTTGGCTACATTAATTTATTGGATTTCCTTTTTGCTTAAAGAAACTCTGATGGCTGCAGGGGCTCTTAGTGCCAGGCATCTCTGTTGTTTCTGGTTCTAGCTCAATGTATGTTTTTGGGTGTGTTTTTGGGAGCATTTGTGTTGTTTCAGTTATTGGTAAAAAACAACTCCTTGCAACTTAAATTTGCCTATATAAAGCAGTGTAAAATTGTTTAGTCACTTCTGCAAAGAAATTTGTTTGCCTTAGATCAAAATCACTTGATCACAGCTACAGCTCTAGTCCAAACAGTATAAAAAGACTCCAGAAGAGTTAGATAATGCAGGGACAGAGTGGCCAGGGGACACCATTTCTCAAAAGCTCTCTTTCAGCAGTATTATGTCAAATCCAGCCTTGAGCCTTTTAAAGGCACCTCTGTATTCTTTGTGTGTTACTTTGTATAGCAGAAGCCTAGATTCAAACATTTTAAAGGGCCAGATGATGAAAGACTGTGACCGTCCTAGGATACAAGAGTGTAACACCAGGACAGCTTGCTGATACTGCCACATTAGAGCCACCAAAGCAATGCTCTGAGCTGCTTCTAAGTGTTAGAACCAGAAGCTGATGATTAAACGGTTGAGTACTTCCTCCCAGGAAGCTGTTATTTTCCTAAGTCCTTTCTGTACCACAATCTATTACTTAATCTCTTCCCCAAATTCTATCTGCTATGGCAAAAAGAAAAGAGAAAGCGGGGAGCAGTGTGGGGCAATGGATAACTGATGGCTGTATCAGCTCGGTGGTACTGACAGTAGTTTTGCCTATGGTAATCAGGCAGATCTGGAGAAAACAAGAAGTAGCTTTTTGAAGTGCTGCCAAGTGTTTTAGCCTTTTAGTCAGACCACAGTCAGCAGGACTTGGCTGTGAATGCTACCAGCAGTGCTGCTGCAGACTCACGGACTAAGCACCGGAAAGGCAATCCGGATTAGACCAAAGGGTATTCACGGATGTGTCTGAACACGTGTGCTAAGAAGTAAACGTAGAAGTTTACCAAAAAACTTTTCGTGAATGTGCCTGAGGGGTGAAGAAGAGTGCTGTTCCTTATCTGCAGCCACCATGTCTTATTTCTGCATGAATTGGATTTTTCTGATCCTGTTTACAGGTAATTAAGTAGTGACTAAATGAACAGGTGAAGGTGGATGGGAGGTAGCTTGCATCAATGTTTCAGAGGGTTGTAAAGAGAGATCTTGTGTTTAAATGGGAAGAATGTCCACATGGCACAGGCACTGTAGTGCTGTGCTATGAAACAGTAGTTTATGACAGTGGCTCAATAGTCTTCTGTTGGCCTTATTGCCTTTTAAACACAAAATCATGTTGAGGATATGATGGTCTTAAAGATGCTGCTTCTTGGGCTCTCTGTAGTCTTGTTAGCAAATGGTCTTTTGGGCATTTTGTAGACAATGATGCTCTGAGGTGAGGAGAAATTTAAACCTTTTAAGAAGAGATATAAACCAAGGTTATTTCATCTCAACAGGCTTTGTGAAGATGAATGCTTAGGAAGACAAAATATCAGGTGTGGGTTCTGGTAGTTTTTAGCCAATATGAAATTTTGTTGGTAGTTTATATATAATTTTTTTCCTGAGGAAGCAGTCTTCCTAGGAAAATATTGTTAAAGGCAAGAAAACAACAGGTTGCGGACAAGCATTTGAAGTTTAATGGTAGAGTATATTCTGCAGAAAGGAAAGGGATAGTACAGATATAATTTAGTTGTTTATGAAGCCTTTTATGATGAGTGTTGTGCAGAGCTTATTTGTTAGATTAAATAAAATACCTGATTTTCAGAGGTTAGTTTCTAGTATGCTATTGTGGCAAAGCCTGTAAATGCAGGCTTGTTTTTAACTGAGCTGAGCTGTGGAAAGCAGGTTTTTCCCAAGGGACAGCTGCACTCAAGCTATACAGTGCCTGGGAGTCGCTGCCACATGTTGGCGGACCTGCCTTGGGAGCTCCCTTCCTAATCACAGTCTGGGCTAGGCTTTTGCTAGAGATCGTTTGCTGCCTTTAGCTGCCACAGAGAATGATATCCCTGCAGTGTTTATATGGGTAGATCAAAATATTTACATGTATGGTCCCATGTTACTGAATTTCAAAAGGACTGCACAGTGCTAAGTTCAACCAAGTTTTCTTTGGAGTACAAGCAGGCAGGAAGCCTGCTGTGTAACCTGGAAGAAGGTGGTTACAGGATAGCTGTGAGATTGGATCTACCAGGGCACAAGTTATTTTGGCTGGCACTAAATATAGCTTTTATTAAAACCCTGCTGAAAGGAATATTGACTGAAGTGGTCCAAATACAGCAAAAGAAACACGAACAGGCTTCTGCCTGCTGGGTCTTGCTGTTTTCACTGAATGGCATGAAAGAGCCTTCTGGAAATGTGAAAAATTACTTTTAATGGAAACCAAACAAGTTAGAGACTGCATGAGGGAAGAGAATAAGGTAGTGAAAAGAGAGGGAAGAGAATAAGGTAGTGAAAAGAGAGAGTAGAAAATTTCTCTGGCAAATATCTTCTGAGAGAGACAACATCTGTCATTGGGGAAAAAAAAAAAAAAAGGAAACGTGTTCAGCAGTGATCATTCTGATGGAACCTGCTGTTCAGTGGCTTTTCATTGAAAGGGAGGAAGAATTTCCCACAAGAGCTTTAATGGAAGCCAGTCTCTCACTGTTCCCTTATAAATCACTTGGATTAAATCTGATCTAAGAGGAAAAAAAAGAGATCTAACAGACCAGACATGGCTAAAGGAAATCCATGAAGTTGTGCAGATCCAAACTTTTTTCTCTCTTCACCTCCCTACCTGGTTGCAGAGGCTGGAGGAAGTGGTTTTTTGGTGGTTTGTTGGTTTGTTTTTTTTTTTCTTTCTCCACCTATAGACACATTCTGAACAAATCACTGACTCAAACATTGTTCCTCACCGTGTCAGTCCTGCTGGCGTTCACATCTATTTGTAGAAATCTCAATCCAGCAGTGCACCAGCAAGGTGTTTGTGAGATGGGAGGTAATGGGTCGTGTCAGATACATGAGGAGCTTCCACTTGCATGCACTGTGCTCACCGACTGCATTTGTCTGTTTTTTTCCCACAGGTCCCGCAGTATCCAGCTCAGTAGTGAGAGGAAATGTTGGTCAGAATGTCACCGTGCCCTGCCTTTACAGTCTTGAGAAGACACAAGGTGTCACATCAATGTGCTGGGGTCGTGGCCACTGCCCTCCTTCTAAATGTGATCAGACCATTATCTGGACAGACGGATGGAAGGTGACAGAGCAGCACAACCGTAGGTACATGTTGAAAGGGAACCTGCTAGTGGGTGACGTGTCCCTCACCATCGTGAATGCCGAGGAGGCAGACAGTGGCACATACTGCTGCCGGGTGGAGGTCCCGGGGTGGTTCAATGATCAGAGGAATAATCACCAGGTGCTGATAGAGAAAGGTGAGTACAGAGGTATTTTTTTCATAGCTTTCTTAGAAGCACTGTTGAAGAATTTAAGAGCAAGGTCAGCATAGGGTAATTAATTCATCTAAAGCATTGTACCTGTACTCTTTTCATAGAAAATCATAGAATCATAGAATGGTTTAGTTTGGAAGAGACCTTAAAGATCATCCAGTTCCAACCCCCTGCTACAGGCAGGGACACCTCCCACTAGATCAGGTTGCTCAAGACCTCATCCAGCCCAGCCTTGAACACATTCAGGGAGGGAGCAACCACAACCTCCCTGGGCAACCTGTTCCAGTGCCTCGCCACCCTCACTGTGAAGAACTTCCTCCTAATATCCCGTTCAAATCTCCCCTTCGCCAATTTGAACCCATTCCCCCTTGTTCTGTCATTACAAGAATGCTGCTTCATTTTCCCTGCTGGATTCCAAAGTAAAGCCCAGGCACACGCAATCACTATAGACCACTTTAAAAATCAACTCTTCCTCTGATCTTTAGTTTTTCTCTTTGTAAAAAGCATAATAGTATATGGAACAAATAGCTGACAGATATGTAGTTGGTGCTGGCAAGATTTTATTATAGAAACACTTTCTCTTTTTCACTATTTAAATGCACACTAAGGTCAACTAAAACATATGTTGGTTTTGTTTTATTTTTTGACATCAGCTAAGATCTCAACTGCAAGCCCTCACACTTACACCTCTGAACAGACTTCAGGTAACTTTTATCCATGTATTCATCTCAATAGGATATATAAGCCATACTGCAGATGGGGATCTTAGGAAGGAAGCAAAATGATTGTAGAAATGGCTTGGCTAAAACTCACTAAACATTCCCATAGAAACAGGGATCAGAGCTTGGATTTAAATTCTGCCTGACAGTATGTAAAGAGCCCAACAGAAAGAACATGTATACATGAGAAGTTTGCTTCCAGGCCTTTTGCTTAAGTTGATGTTTTGTTGGTTCTGTGAGAGTTGTTTTTCTGGTGGCTGTTTCGTATGTTGTTTTCTTGGAGGTATAAAATCTCACCTTGTCTTCTGGAAATGCATCTCATGAACAGTAAACCACCTATCTTTAGGAGTTGGTTGTGGCCACTATTTCATAAATTTATTTGCATATCTGTAAGACCTGGGTGTGCCCACTCTTTAATACATCTATTTGTCACTCTATAACATAGAACTGTTTTATTTGTCTAGCTCAGAATTGCATCTGACTCTGGATCCCAGTCAACAGCAGATGAAGGATAATGGAAACAGGGCAATCATTTCATGATACAATGCCAAAGTATTCTTCCACCTTGGTATAATATGTCTCATGTCCTGTGTAGCCTATGTGTATTTAATAATATGAGGCTTCTCTTTTTAGTGGAAAAGACTGTGAACAATTATTCCTCCCACAGTTTCTCCATCCTACTTTATAGATTTCTATGGTATATCCACTCAGCTACATTTTTTTTTTAAAGTCCAAAAAAGATGACTTTAACTTCCAGTACAGAAGAGAGCTCATCGTGTAACAAAAGCTTATTGTCTGGATTTTCAAATCAAAAATCAGGGACACAGGGTAGCAGAGATTTTTTTTCTTCATATCAGATATTTCCTGCTAAGCAACTCCAAAATGTCACAACAGTTGCATTTCCTTTTTGGAAGAGGAAGTGAAAACTTTCTCAGACTATTTCTGTTCTTGTTGCAAACAACATGGCTTCCACTCTTGTGAGTCACACATTTTCTTAGCCCTTGGACATCTTCCTTAGCTGCTGGTGGAATGATTTTTTAATATTTTCAGAATGTAGCTTAATATGTGCATGCTCACGCAGAGGGGAAGTGGAAAAGGCAGGTGGTCAAGTGCCTCTAATGTAGGAATATTCCAGCAGTCCAAAGGACTCTTCAGAACAGTGCTTCTGGCATAAGGGCAACAATTTAAAATATCAAAGGAGCCAGCTGTGAACAGGAGATTCTGTTTTCAGGAGGGTTATATATAATCTGATTGACATATGGAGAAACAGAGACTGATGATATGGAAGATGTAAGTTTGTAATTCTGAACTTTAAATATTGCAAAAAGCTCTGCAAAATGATCTGCAGGTCCTTATGCAAAGATATGATGCTGTGGTTGATCTATTGTATGGCTGTGTGGGACTTTATAAGCATCCCTATCTTTGTCTAACTGTACCACTTGCTCTTTCAAGCTCCTGAGCTAACTTTAATCAGTTTGAATGAGATAAGTTTGCTTAGGCAGCCACTGCCTCTTCTTGGTTCCAAAAAAAGGTGCCTACCTTGGTAACTTTTTCCTTCTAGGCACTGTGTTGAGATAAAAGCAAGAGCTAAGTTTTTCCTGGAGGGAATGCAAACCTCTGAAAAGTGTGGCAGAGGCTCCAATATTCAGAGTTTTGTGCTGCCCCTGGAGACACCAATGCTATGCAGACCTGAGACTCCTGAACAGAGAGATACTTATAGAATCATAGAGTCATAGAATCAGCCAGGGTTGGAAAGGACCACAAGGATCATCTAGTTCCAACCCCGCCCTGCCATGGGCAGGAACACCCTACCCTAGATCAGGCTGAACAGAGCCTCATCCAGCCTGGCCTTAAACACCTTCAGGGATGTGGCCCCAACCACTCCCCTGGGCAACCCATTCCAGGGCCTTATCACTCTCATGGTGAAGAACTTCCTCCACATGTCCAATCTGAATCTTCCCACCTCCAGCTTTGCTCCATCTTCCCTGATAGCCTAAAAAGTACCTCCCCATCTTTTTTTGTAGGCCTCCTTTAGATACTGAAATGCCACAATAAGGTCACCTGGGAGCCTCCTCCAGACTGATACTTAAGCTTGGTGGTCCCAAGTTAGTAGCACAAATTCATCTCTGTCAAGGCAGAATGGTTCCCTGCACAAGTGATGTGTTTTTCTTGTCTTTGCTTAGCTCAGGGGAGCACCAGTGAATCATCTTTTACCACTGAAAGGATGTGGCCATCAGTCTCTGCTTCGGAAGCTCCTCAGACTGTAAGCATCTCTGTTGTGCTGTAGCATAGTTAGATGAACTGGACAGAAATGAGAGGTCACTGGGTCATCCCTGCAGTTCACTTGTACTCCTGAAGTGCAATTGCAAATTTAGTGCTTATGAAAGAGAAAACTGCTTTGTCTGCATAAAGTACTTCCTGCTAGTGCAGAAAGAGCTTTAGCAACATCTGTATTGCCTTTCAGGCCTCTGATCCCTGCTCAAGCACATTGGACTGCTCGGATGTAACTGCAAACCTGCAGGTATGGTAGGGTATGGGGAAGAGTTGGAACTGGGCAACCTGGCAGCACAGGGATGTCCTGCACTCCCTGTACAATGAAGTTCAAAGGGGCAGCTCTGTGTCTGTCCTACTGAGTTCCCCAGTGTGGATGGGAGGGTGACAGGCAGTAACATTACCCATATTTTGTCAGGAAGACAAGACAGCCAAGCTAGCCTTTGGGAAGGTCTGCTGTAATGTACTGCTGAGGCCATGTGTACTGCTGCATGTGCAGGCTGGAAGTCAGGAGCCATACTGTGCTTCAGCATCTTTCTAGGCTTGGATTCCTAATGAGAGGTTTGAACTTCAGAAAGAAGTTTTGCCTAAATAATGACCAGTGCAAGGAGAAAGCATATTTGCTTATTGGCATAAAGCCTTGAGCAACTACTGAATAAGCTGACCAAAAGATGGCTTATCAGAAGATATTTTAATCATAAAAATTAATATCTTTAATAATAAAATATTTAGTATCTTCACTAAATACTGTTAAATCCAAACAAATGTGATTTGTCGTAACTTCAGATCCTTTGACAATCTCAAACAACAATAATGTGTTTAACAGTGTGCTCAGGGAGGTGGTGGAATCACCCTCCTTAGAGGTATGTTCAAAAAGCATGTGCACATGGCATTTCAGGGCTTAGTGGGCATGGTGGTGTTGGTTTGACAGTTGGACTTGATGATCTCAGAGTTCTTTTCCAACCTTCATGTATCTGTGATTCTATGAGTCATACAACTGTTAAAGTGATTCTCCTTGAAATGAGTCTTGGACCCCAAACGAGGCTTCTGCTCTCAAGTGTACTTATACTGCAAGGTTGCAAGACACACAAATGACCTCTGGGTATTGTATGGGCTTCTTGCCTACAGTGTGGCTGATGCTCATCTGGTTTGTGTTTGACAGGACATGTCTGTATCACTTCCCAGGCAGCAGTATTCAGAAAATGGATTATACATTGGGATTGGTTTGTGTGCAGTACTTCTAGCAGGCCTTATTTTGGCTCTATTCCTCACTAGACGTAAGTACTTTTCACAAGTGGTTATTCAAGGTCCATCTAATCACAGCCATGGTAGAATGCCACAGGTCTTCCGCTTCAGGGAAGTGATCTAAGGTCTGTGATGGCTTCACCCTGTGCCCTGCTCTGTGGTCGTTTGCTCACCTCTTAGCCTCTGAAGCACAGAAGGGCAAGCTGCCAACCTGGTGCTATTTTTTACCTCAGACTCCTTAGCAACCAATCGACCCAGGGTCTGATGAGGAGATGCATAGTACAAGCTCACCTCTCCTGCCCTCAGTTGCTATCGTGTCCCAGTCATTCCCAATAATAGGAGGGGCACCAGTTTCATACAACAATATCCAGTATTCTTCTGTGTCTGAGACTCCCTGCATAGAAGCTTGTGGTCAGCCCAACTCATATGAATTTGTGCTGGTTTGAAGTAATTGGAGGATTTGAGTGAGAAATTGGACTATAGGCTGAGAAATGAGAACACATGGTGTCACTTCACTCACAGCTTTACTGAGAAAGAAAACAAATTGTTTTAAGAGTGGTAACCCAAATATAGATAAGTCTTCTTCAGGCCTGCCTGGGCTGTGGCTGGCTCCTTGCATGGCTCCTTTTCCCTGCCTTGTGTAGCTAATTCTCAATAATTCAACTAACTTCTTTCCTACTGCTAACTCCCCTGGCTGATCTACCTTCGTCTATCTGCTGCATCAACAGATGGTGAGATAAGATTGGGGAAGGGGGGAAAGGTGGTAGGGGTGGTTAGAAAACCCCTCTTAGGGATTTTGATTTCTGGGAGGGCTGTGGTGTTTCTGTATTACCTTTTCACTGTATATATCTGTAAATATCTGTTATACATTGTAAATATCTGCTTGTATATTGTGCATAGCTGTAAATATAAAGCTTCATTTATCAGCTTCCAGCTGTTCTGAGTCCTAGCCTGGGTTATATCAAAGGGTGGGGGGGCAGGTAACTGCTAAACCACTACAGAATTAGATCTCATGGAAATAATGGGGACTTCCTATGCCGAAAACATTTGTACAGTTGCCTTATTTAGTTTCTTATTCTTGAGCTTTCTTTTTGAATCTGTTACTTTATTGACTTCTGATAGCTTGCAGAAAATAATTTATTTTCTGGGGTTTTTTTTTTCTTTCTTTATTTTCATTCTGGATGGACCTTAGAGTTTTTATCCAATTCGAAGAAGAAAACTGACTTTTCAAAGTAAGTGTTCTTTTTTTCTTCTTTAGCTAGCAGGGCAAACTGGGTTGCAGCAAGAAAACGTTGTCAGTGTGCTGACTACTCCACCACATACTTTGGCTTGCTTTCATAACCTCAAGTTTATAGGAAACATTAGAAAAAACCTCCCTGCTACTTATCATTAATTAGTAAGCAAAAATGATTGTAACTGTCAGTTCATTACATTAGGGAGCATGCAAACTTCAAGTGTGGTTTATCCCGTGAATGGAAAAAATGATTCATTATCAGTCATGTTTAAATAAGTGCTTTTGCATATATTACAATTTTGCACTGAGCTGGTTGATTTAGTTATCTGCTCTTCTCTGTTCCCATTGCCTCTCCTTCATTTAACCATGTGGCTTTCACATTTTGTGCAGCTTCATTGCATTTTGGAGGCCAGGAGATTCAGGGAACCATAGTGCCCTAGAAGATGAGATCCATGCAGAGGAAAACATTTATATAATACACTAAGGACTGGATGCATGCTTGCCTTTGTCATCATCACTGGGACATTCAGTAGTTTGCAAAATGTTAGCTGCTTGGCAGCTAAATGTGACTGGAATACTGAAGCATTACTCTCATCATTTGAATAAAGCAAATAAAAGCTACACTTTTAATTAAAAAACGTTATCAGTGTCTTCCAGAAACAGAAACCCCACTGGCTTGAATGGAAATTTTCAGAATCTGCTTATCAAACCCTAAAAAAAGTTCCCATTATATTTATTACCTGCCTCAAATTATCTCTTCTTTGTTGGGGAAAAAAAGGGGAAGTGCCAGAAAGGCTACTCCGTCACTAAAGGAAAATCATACATGGTTTTGAGAAGTTTGTCTTTACCATGTTTTGCATTTGCCAGTTACGAGGGTCTAGGCCAACAGAGGATGGAAGCAATCTCACAGCTGCCACAACAAAGATGATGAGATTCGATCCCACTGGTCACAGCTCAGACTTCTTCCCTTCAACCAGTTCCTAACCTGCCTCACTACTCCACACCACACTTCTTCAGTTTAGCTGTGAGGATGCTGTGGGAGATGGTGTCAAATGCATTTCTGAGATAAATCACATCCACTGCACTGTCATCATCTGTCCACCTGGTTATGTCTTCACAGAAGGCTATATGGTTGGTCAAGCAGGACTTCCCCTTTCCTCTGCTCCCAATAAACTTCTTATCCTTAATATGCCTGGAGACAGCACCAAGGAGAAGTTGCTCCATCACCTTTCCAGGGATGGAGGTGAAGCTGACTAGTCTACAGTTACCTGGGTCCTCCTTACCCTTTCTGAAGACTGGAGTGACATTTGCTTTCCTCCACTCCTCAGGCATCTCTGCTTTCCCCCATGACTTACCAAAGATGATGGAGAGTGGCCTAGCAATGACTTCTGCCAGCTCCCTCAGCACCTGTGGGTGCATCCCATCAGGACCCATGGATTTATGGATGTCCAGATTGTTTAACTGATCCTTAAGCCAGTTCTCATCAAGCAAGGCAAACTCCTTTATTCTGACTTGGTCTGGGCCTGCTGAGTACAGTCCTCAGCAGTATAAACAGAGACAAAAAAGGCATTCAGTAGCTCTGCTTTCTTTTGGTCCTCTGTCACTAGGCCACCCACATCATTGAGCAGGGAGCCTACACTGCCTTAGTGTTAGTTTTGCCCTGCAACATATTTGAAGAAGCCCTCCCTGTTATCCTTGACCTCTCTTACTAGGTTGAATTCCAAGGATGCCTTAGCTTTCTTAGTTACCTCCCTACATCCTCTGGCAACAGTCTTGTGTTCCTCCCAAGCAGTCAGCCCCTCCTTCCATGATCTGTAAGCTCTCTTCTTCCACTTGAGTTTGCTCAAGAAGTCCTGGACAGCCTGGCTAAGGTAAGATACTGCGAGTGTGCTTGCAAGGACTCGTGAAGGAGGGAAAGGTTCTTTGTTCTATCGAGGAAGGAAGGAATGGAAAGCAAATTGAGAGAGGTGGCTCTGGTGTGCTTTGCATTTTCACTTTTGTGGTGCATCGTCTTGGAGCTGTCTGTTGGAGCAGGCCTTGGAAGTTAAAAATGTGGAGATTAATTCATGATTGACTGAGGAACTCTTTTATTAGGTGATTACTGATTGCTAGGCTAGGGAAGACAATGGAGGGAACTGGCTCTGCCGTTTTCTGTCTTCATGTCACATGTTGTGTTGTGCAAGAATGTACTGAAACCAGAAAGAACCTGCAAGCTGTGGTTTTGCATCTGGCTATTAGTAGCAAGTGCTAAACTACAGTGATTGACCCCACTGCAGACTGTGGCTTTTCTTCTGCTTGGCTGAGCATGTTGCTGCTGTGGGCTCGAGCCCATGACTGGAACAAGTCTGATCTGATCTCTGAGCCTGGTGTTGGAAAACACCTTGGGCAATTTCTGCTTTCTGCAGCTTTCACCAGATTGATTTCTACTGGGATCTTTTTGGCTTCCCAGTTTAAGAGGGACAGGGATCTGCTCAAGAGAGTCTAATGAAGGGCTGTGAGGATGATGAGGGGACTGGAGCACTGCCTGATGAGGAGAGGCTGAGAGACCTGGGACTTCTTAGTCTGGAGAAGACTGAGAGGAGATTTAATAAATGTTTATAAATATCTGAGGGCTGGGGGTCAGGAGAGGGGGGACAGGCTCTGCTCTCTTGCTCCCTGTGATAGGACAAGGAGCAATGGGTATAAGGTGCAGCACAGGAGGTGCCACCTCAACACAAGGGGGAACTTCTTTACTGTAAGGTTCACAGAGCACTGCAACGGGCTCCCCAGAGAGGTTGTGGAGTCTCCTTCTCTGGAGACTTTCAAGGCCTGTCAGGATGTGTTCCTCTGTGACCTGAGCTAGATTGTATGGCCCTGCTCTGGCAGGGCGATTGGACTTGATGATCTCTTTGGGTCCCTTACAACCCCTAACATCCTGTGATCAGAGTTAGACAAATATGTGACTTCCACAATTACCTGATTCCAGCTATTCATGCTCTTACGGAGTTGGAGGAACACTCTTGAAGACTCCTAATTGTGGGAATTGCTTGCCCATAAGTTTTTGGGTTTTTTAATTGTTAGGGATTTTTTTTTTTGGGGGGGTGTGTGTGTTTGTTTTTGTTTTTTTTTAATATTGTGGACTGATTCAGACTAATCTTAGAGAATTTTCATGCAAAATAAATATATGGAATATCTGATAAGCAAAGTCTTGCTTCAAGTTTCCTTTCTGGTGTTCAAGAAAAGGCTGGATGGAGCACTTCATGCCATTGGATAGGGCTGGGTGATAGGTTGGACTGGATGATCTTGGAGGTCTCTTCCAACCTGGCTTATTCTATTCTATTCTATTCTATTCTATTCTATTCTATTCTATTCTATTCTATTCTATTCTATTCTATTCTATTCTATTCTATTCTATTCTATTCTCTTGGTAAACAGACTGCAAAGGTTGTGCAGAGCAAGAACCTCGCCTTGGATATGTGGTGCAATATATACAAAACACCTGCAGGCAGAAGCTCTCTGCTTTTGCACTACTTTCCCTCATGTCAGTGGATCTTGGAACAGACACTGCAAAATGAGCCACAGAGATGGGCAGGTGGAGCTGATTCGCCCCCTGAGAAATGATCCAGCTGCACATAAACTGGCAGCATATTGAGCATGATAGGGCTGCAAACACTTTTTTTTTTGGAGGCAGTTCTCTGCCGTTCTTTTTCTGCCTGCTAGAAGCCACTAGATAGCAGTACAGGTGCAGAAAGCAAGCTGTGTTTTTCTGGTTCTTCCCAGGACACTTGGGTTTTGAGTGGCCTTTTTCAATTCACTGTGCTGCATTTAGTCAGGCCTTGCTAAAGAAGCAAAGCTAACATGATGCTGTTGTTCACTCTCTTCCTTCCCTAGCCATCTGCAGCACACTGACCTGCTCTGTTTTGACAAGCTTCATGGAAACTGCTAGCTGGATAAAGACCCAAATTTGTGTTCCAGGTGGGATCCAGCTGCTCCCTCCACAGGCATCAGCTGAGCATGAGCTTGCAGCCACTGCTTATTGGTAAGCAATGGGAGAAAAAGGAGAAACTGGGATCAGTGCAGGCAAAAAGCCTCCAGGATATTGGACACATCAGGTTTCATTAGTTCTGTTCACAGAGCAGCTGGGGCTGTGTTCACTTGGCATTGTATGGACTGTACCTGGTAGAATATAGAAGATTGGATATTTTAAGTGATTGCTGGTTAGCCTGCCTTATAATGCTGACAATAAGACACTGCTATAGAGTTGTGTCTGTCCTGCTGCCCTGGAGCATGTGAAGCTACAGAGCAGCGTAGTGGCATCATTTTGATTCAGAATAAGGTTGGAATAGTTCTAGAATCATAGAATCAGTCAGGATTGGAAGGGACCACAAAGATCATCTAGTTCCAGCTCCCCTGACATGGGCAGGGACACCCTGCCCTAGATTAGGCTGGACAGAGCCTCATCCAGCCTGGCCTTAAACACTTCCAGGGAAGTGGCCCCAGTCTCCCCTCGGGCAATGTGTTCCAGAGCCTCAAGACTCTCATGGTGAAGAACTTCCTCCTTATATCCACATTCTCCAAACTTCATGCTGCTGGCTACATGCTGGTGAAAGAAACCAGGCACCCTGGCTTTGCTGGTGCCTGTTGGGGTTCTACTTCTTGCCAGTGTGATGTAGTGGTAGGTGAGGATGCTAACGAAGGGTAGCCTCTGACTCTGATGTACTACTGAGTCCAACAGGTCTGCAAGTACAGGAGTCCATTGCTGGTGCAAATAGCTAATTCCACTCCAACCTTTCTGTGCTACTCAAGATTTTGTGGGCCTGTTTATGGTGCCACTTAGGCTTTCTGTTTTCCAGGTTTACTCAAGCTGAACTACCTACCTAATCCTGCTCTTGCATACCTGCCACCATTCTTTTTGCCCTTCCTTGAACCCTGTCTGGATCTAACTTATGTTTTGGAGTGACTAGAACTATGCATATGATCCAAGGTATGTTTGTATAGTGGTGTAATGCTATCTTCTGCTGTTTTCTACTGCTTTCCTAATATTCAGTTTGCCTTTTTTAATGCTGCCAAACAGAGAGGTGAGATTTTTGTGGACTTCACTACTCTTGATAAACCAAAAATCTCCTTTTTGAAGGGATAACATTGAGTTAAAGTCATCATCTTATCACTGGAACTTGAAATTGCTTCTCCCATTTGCACCATGCTACATTTATTTGCACAGAATTTTGTCTGTCTGCAATTCTTCGTTCCTGACCTTAATGCTCTGAATTACTTTTGTTTTATTGCTGATCTTTTCCAGAGCAGAACTTACAGATAACTTCTTTATCAATTGGTTAGAAAGCACAAAAAAAAAGAAGGTTTGAAAAGTATTTCTTGGAGATTGCATTACAGATCATTTGGAAGGACATATTTTTGGCAAGAGACCATTTGTGAGAGTGTTTCCAAGGCTGTCTTTGCAAATAGAAAATTACAAAGCTGGTGAAATAAAGAGGGAAGTCTTGAAGCAGAAGGCAGAATCAGGGGAAATTAAGGAAATGAAGGGATTAAAAAAGTGCAAGTTAAGAGAAAATCAGAGGTGGAGTCTAAACCAAATACTTTGGAGTGCAAAAAGCACAGAGCTTGCTCTTGCTGCTCAGCACCACAGAATGGTAATGTGCCTTTTGTTCCATGCAAAGGCAAAAGCAAAGGTATATTGAAATCTCTGGTGATAGCACTATGCTGAGTGTCTTGGAAGAGGAAGGTGAATGGAATAGAATGCCATAAAATAGCTCAGCTAACCATCTAGTCCAACTGTCTGTCCACTGAGCTGAACAAAACTCAGTGCTTGCTGTTAAGGGCATTCTCCAAATGCTTCTTAAACACTGACAGGCTTGGGGCATTGACCACCTCTCTAGGAAGCTTGTTCCCACGTTTGCCTCCTCTGGTGCAGCTCTGAAGCATTCTGACACACCCTGTTGTTGGATATCAGAGAGACTGGCATCTCCTTCTCTGCATTCCCTCCTCAGGAAGGCATTAGGAGCAATGAAGTCGCCCTTCAGCCTCCTTTCTTCCAAACTACCCAAACCCAGAGCCCTTATCAGATATTCTTTCCAGCCCTGTCACCCACGTTGCTGGCATCCTTTGGATATATTCAAGGACCTTAGCATTCTTCTTAAATTGTGGGTCCCAGAACTGCACACAGTACCCAAACTGTAGCTGCACCATTGCCAGATCCAGCTGGGGAATCACCTCCTGACCGGCCTCTATCCGGAAGTGTAGGAAGGAAGCAGTTGTGGTACATAAAATCTGGAAATGGAGAAATGAGACTTCAGTGGAGCTCACTCAGCTCCTCTGCAAAGCACACATTTCTTTCCTTCCAGTCACTGCCCTGCAGTGCCCATCAGCTAAAATGTCCCATTCTGTGGTGTTTCACTGGATTGTGGTGCAGATCCTTATAGGTGAGTCTTCACCTGCTTTTTTTTTTTTTGTGTTCTTGCTCAGGAAAGAAGAATTTGGTAAAATTAAAAGCAGTGACACCTCTTCTGTGAAAACAAAATGGTAAAAAAGGTTGTAATTGTATTCAGGACTTTGAAAGTTTTCTTAACTTACTGATTTAATACTAAATAAGATTTTTAAAAAAAAATTACTTTTTGCCTTTAAAGAATGTTTGTGGGTTTGTATCGGTAGAGGCTTGGTTAATTCTCTTGTCCCTGCAAATTAGATAATTTCTTTGTTGCTCTTAAAAGTGTGCTGCTGGCATTTCCTCTTCACCTATCTCCCCACGATGCTACAGCGTTGACAGAGTGTAGTGAATGGATATAAGAAAGGATTTTCTGGAACTCTGAGGGCTGTCTGCTGTTAGGAGCTGAGTATGGGAGAGCAGGGCTGGAGATTCTTCTCTTTTTACTTCCACATGGTCGGTGCATCCATTTGCAAATCTGAATCCTAAAAGAGATAGAAGTTGAAGAAGGTTAATTTGGCAGACTGGATCTTGCAAGAGTGGTTGCATTTCTGAATGGGCATCCATTAATGCAGTTTCCAAACTGCCTGCAGTGGCTCAGGAATGTGGTTTCACCCACTTCCAGTGGGACGTAAGTGCTGAGTGGGAGCTGTGCTTTGAAATCTTTTGGGCATTTCAGGAAATTCTGTCTCAGGTGACTAATTTTTAATAGCTTATCTGTGCCAGGATGAAACTCTACAATAACTGCTACAGCGACTGCAGTATTCTTAAATAGATTTGAGAAGCAGTGGAAAAGTCTGGTCAGCAATCAGATGCCCTGGGGGCAAGAGATGATCCCTGTCCCAACAAAGCAAAGTAGCACAACCTCCAGGGTGTCTGCTGCACAAGCGAAGCTTTATCATCACTTTGTTGTAGCCCAAAGAGTTCCAAGGTTTGGGTATCTTTTGTGTGCAGAAGAAACAGGAGGGCTCTTTCCTTGCCATATCTTCAGCCTCAAAATAAATTGGAGGTACTCATCTCCATTTGCTCTTATTTCCAGAAAGTTCTTACATGCAAAGCTCCTGAAGGGTGAGAATAGGTTCTTGTTACTTTCTCTTTAACTCAGCTATGTGCTGAGAATGAGTAGTTTGAGCCTCAGGAAACCAGCAGAGTGGGCACTTAAATGCTTCTTTTCTATTTCTCAGTCATTTTCTCTGCACTTTCATCAGTACAGAAGCTCCAGGAGGAAAGAATAAAAATTAGGGTTGATAGGGAAAATATGCCAAATATCTTCTATAATGAAGAAAAAATATTCCAGAAGCAGATCAAGAAAACAAAAATATTTTTCACCCAGCTGTCTTTGCTGGAGGATGTATATCTGTCCATCCAGTGGCAAGTCTGCAGGACAGAAGACCACTCAACAGCAGCTGTTGGTGTTGCTGCTTAATACCTGTCATTACTGAGGGTTGTTTCAAGAGAGACTATGCAAAATGTGCGTGTAGCTGTGTGATCTGAGCAATTATGAATATTCCTTTCTTTTTTTGGAAGATATATTTTGTATCTGGAGTCTATTTCTCTCTCATTTGGATTAAGAATTTAAAGCTGCAAACACCACTGACTTCAGTGGGACTACCCAGGCATAACTGATGCCCAGGGTGCCTTGGCTCAAATATGGATGCTGAGGAGGGTCATTGCCACAGACTCTAGGATGTTTCAGGAACCTCTTATATTTCTTTTTCTTCTTAATTTTAATTACTTCTTTTGGAAAATGTCTGTGGAAGAGGCTGCACCTGAGAAGGAAGTTATTTAGTCCTGGCAGAGGTTCATAATGGTTGAATAAAGGCTGCTGTGGTGTTGAAGCTTTCCATACTAACCTGCAGTGCAGGCAGATGTTAGCAATAGTAGCTTCACACAAATTAAAAGAGGATTTGAAACTGCAAAACCTGTAACTTTCTAGCACCAATACGAGTAGGAAACTGCACTGGAGACATTCTGGAGCCTTGTGTCTTGCTTCTTCCTCTGTGTATTTACGTACTTGTATATTTACTTTTTAAACAAATTCAGGGCTCTGTTCCTTTCAAAGAGCAATTTTGACTTGTTAAAATCTTTCTTAATGCTTTTAACTTTTCTGCTGTGCAGGACTGGGATGAAATAAGAACAGAAGCTAAGCCCATTTTGCCTCATGCAGTAGTGAGCTTAACTCCAGGAGCAGTTCAATATGGTCTTGGTTTTGCACACATCCTTGCTGGGGTGACTGGCAAACACGCACTGCCCATTTTCGTGATTAACCCTCCCATCTCCTTGGGACAGTTTTAAGGTCAACTGGAGGACCTGTGCTGTTCTGTTGTCACAGAAAGAGGCTGTTTGCCTGTTTTGCTGTAACGAGACAAACCAACTTACCTTCTCCGAGGACTGAAACAAGCAGCCACCTTACAAAGCCTTATTCTGTACTCAGGAACTCATTTTTGGGGCATGTCCTACCTCATTTTATCAGCAAAAGCTTCTGTCCTTCACACCACACCGCATGTTGTTTTGCCTGCCTCTACTCCTCTAGCATTTGGAGCTGTGGAAACCTGAACCAGTTGGCTTCTCTTGCCAATGGGATAAGCAATAATGAAGCTGAAATGCCATCCCAATGACATGTCATGAGACAGCCTGCCACAGACTAAAACCTCACCCAGGGAATAGCCCGTTAAAGACAGAACAAAGAGACATGGACACTCTTGGAAGCATCTGCTTGCTATCTGGGAGTCATGCCAAAAAGAAAAGGCGTTCAAACAGCTGGCAAAATAGAAATGTTTGGCAAACCAGGACTGCAGCTGGTGATAATAGCAGCAACTGCTCTAAGTCCTCTTTGAAGTAAGCAAGCTAGTCATGAGACATCAGATCTGAAGCGGAGGACCAGATCTGGATGCTCCCCAGGTCCCTCAGTTCCTGCTCCAGCACATGTAAATGATAACATGAGAAAAAAAGGCAGCAGGACAAGAGAACCATCACAGACTAGGTGAATGTAGATCAGAAAATATGTGCTTGTTCATAGGAACCTTTTTTTTTTTTTTTTTTAAACTATTTTATTTTATTAGTGCCTTTCATGAAGAAATCTTTTTAGACAATCTGGGAACTGAATAGGCAGGAATAATGTGTAGCAAAGATTCAAACCAGCCACCAAGGAGTGTGTTGGCTGTAAACACCAGCTAAAGCTGGTCATTAGGAGTCAGAGCACAAGGAAAAGGTGCATAACATCAGCATAACGTGAGCAGTTAAATCTTCCACACAGTGCTCTGCAAGGTAAATGGGATAGTTGGCAGGGCTTGCTCGGAGAAAAAGCAGTGCACTTTCTGAGAGCAGGTTCCCATCGTTAGATCCTACTGCTCTGCCAGCTTAATTAGGCCCTAATTTCACACATGAATAGGTGTTTTGGAGCCTGCTATTGAGGCTGTCAGAGAAAGGCAACCATAACAGTATTTTCTTTTTGAAGGAGGTGATGGTGGACTGAGAAAACCAGATGCATTTCACACCAGGTTTCTGAACAGCTTTCAAACTGTCTCTTAGAAGAGGAGACGGAATGGGTGCAGAGTTTCCAAATTCCATTTTCACAGGTCTAGTCTGCACTCAGGCTGCCAGCAAAAGGCCTCAGCTTCCCTCACCACTTTTTTGACGGTGACTGGGGCCAAACCATATGTGCTGATTTGAACTAATTGGAGGAGTTGCATGAGAAATTAGACTATAGGCTGAGAGAGGAAAACAGATGATGCTACTTCACTCATAGCTTTACTGAGAGAGAGAAAAAAAAAATGTTTAAGATAAGTCAGAGGGTCAGACTGCTTCAGACTGCTCTGGGCTATGGCTTTGCATGGCTCTTTCTCCCTGCCTTTTGTAGCTGAATCTGAATAATTCCACTAACTTCTTTCCTGTTGCTAACTCCCCTGGCTGATCTGCCTCTGCCTATCTGCTGCATGAAACAGATGGTGAGATAAGATTGGGGAAGGGGGGAAGGTGGTAGGGGTGGTTAGAGACCCCTCTTAGGGATTTTGATCTCTGGCAGGGGTGTGGTGTTTCTGTATTACCTTTTTACTGTATATATCTGTAAATATCTGTTATNCAAGCCATCATCTGCAAGCCCTTGCCTGTGGCTCATAGTACCCTAAGCCATTAGCTGCTTCAGAAGGCCTGAGGGATTAGTAACTGTGGCTTGCCTGCAGTTGTTTAGATAGAGCCATGCATTGGAGACTGCCAGTATTCAGCTTTCCCTCTTCTTCCTTGACAGCCCAGGCCAGGTCCGAAGCTGTTGTTAGAGGAGTGATGGGGCAAAGTGCTCGGTTGCCTTGCCACTACCGGGTGGAAAAACGCACGGATATCTCTGACATGTGCTGGGGCAGAGGCCCATGCCCAAATTCCAAGTGCAATGACAAGATTTTGCACACCACTGGAAACAGGGTGACGTTCCGAAAGTCTCAGAAGTACAATCTCTGGGGCTCTATCTCCCACGGGGATGTGTCTCTCACGATTGAGAAAGTGAAGGCAGAAGATGCGGGTACATACTGCTGCCGCGTGGAGATCCCAGGCTGGTTCAATGACATCAAGCAGAACATTCAGCTGGAGGTGGTCACAGGTGAGCTTGAGGACCTTTGTGATACAGCCAGCAGGGAGTTTAAAACTGGAGTTTTCCTTTGTTCATAGAATCATAGAATAGTTTAGGTTGGAAGGGACCTCAAAGGTCATCTAATTCCAACCCGCTGTGCCATAGGCAGGGATACCTCCTACTAGAACAGGTTGCTCAAGACCTCATCCAACCTGGCCTTGAACACCTCCAGGGAGGGAGCATCCACAACCTCCCTGGGTAACCCATTCCAGTGTCTCATCACCCTCACTGTAAAGAGCAGCAGCACCAAGAAGACTTTTGTTTAGTAGATGCCATAAGAAAGGCCACATGTGGAGAAATTTTACCTTGAAGGAGCTTTTACAAGAACCCCAAATTTCCCCTTCTTATTATTTTGCTGAGCTGCAGGCTAAAAGAAAAGTCCTACAAAGTCTGTGCATTGCAAAGAAGAGGCAAAAATATGGCAGCCCCCAGACACACAGCAGAAAGACAGACTTTTCCCTGACTTTTAGAGAGTGTTCAGGAGTGCAGTTGGTGTTGGCACACACAGCCCTCCTGTATATCTGTTTTAAAAGATGGAACAGGAGAGAGGGTGGGGAAAAAAAATCTATGTCTATCCCTGAGTTGAAAGGCAACAGGGTTTGTAAAAATGCACTGGTTGAAGATCAGCCAGAAGCTTGTAAATGGAAAAAAAAGGAAAAAAAAAAAAAAAAGGGGAAAAAAAAAGCTACTTTATTTATCCTATTTTTATTTAATCCATTTTTTAAATTGAAAAATCACGAAGTTTGGAAGTTTTTCCATTCCACCACACAATGTTCTGGTCCTTCCATTACTCTGAGAGGTTTGAGAGTTTGTGACCTAACAAAACAACCCAAAAACAAGCAAATAAAAAAAGCTGGGGAGGGCCTCCTCAGGATGTCAGGGGGGAATGGGACAAAGGTAGAAATAGGTAGATTCAGACTGGATGTTAGGAAGAAGTTCTTCAGCATGAGGGTGGTGAGACCCTGGAATGGGTTGCCCAGGGAGGTGGTGGAAACCCCATCCCTGGAGGTGTTTATGGCCAGGCTGGATGAGGCTGTGGGCAGCCTGATGTAGTGTGAGGTGTCCCTGCCCATGGCAGGGTGGACTGGAACTGGATGATCTTTGTGGTCCCTTCCAACCCTGAGTGACTCTATGATTCTGTGAAAAAGAAATCCCCAAATGTGCTCTGGCTGGGACATATTTTCTGCTAGTTAAACAGCCTTTTTAAGCAGCAACTCCCCTCTTTAATTTTCGGTATTTTACCAGCTAGATTATTTTTATTCATCTCTTGGCTGCCTTTCCTCAGGGTGGGTTGTGAATGCTCTAATCCAGATTTTCTCTCAACTATGCTTTTTTTTCCATGTAGCCCCTCCAGTGACAACAACCACTACGAGAAAGGCTCCTGTTTCCCCCAGACGTTTTAAAAGAACAACAACTGCTGCTCCCCGAGCAACCTCTGATCATCGAACAACAGCAGCGGCCTCAACTGTTGGTCCCCAAGCAACCTCTGACCATCAAACAACAGCAGCGGCCTCAACTGTTGGTCCCCAAGCAACTTCTGATCATCGAACAACCACCATACCAGAAGCAAAAACTGACACCACCGAGTCTCCAGCAGTAATCACACTGGAGGCCACTGCTGCCCCAACATTTGCTGTGACGGAAAATGATGCTTTTCAAGAAACTATGGTGGCAATTAGCACTTCTCCAGGTTTTCCAGCTGGTTTTCAAGCAGATGACATGAGGACTGGAGATGATGACGTGCTCTTCATATCAGAGTCCATCCCTCTTCCTGGAGGTAAAAAAAATAAGCAGCACCAATCCTTCTTCTTTTTTTTTTTTTTCTGTGCAGCAGATATGGTCTGTGTTAGCTTGACTCTGGCACCCTCCAGGTACTTGTGTTTGCATCTGGGAATTTTCCTCTGAGATGCCTGTAAGTATTAAGGAAACAGTATTGTAGATGATGCCAAACTGGGGTGAATGGCCAAGATGGCAGAGTCAGGCTTGTATTCAGAGAAGTTTTAACAGGCTGGAGAAATAATGTGGCAGAAGCTTCCTGAAGTACCATAGAAATACAAAGTCCTGCACCTGGGATGGACTAAGAGAGATTCACCCTCACTATGCACTATTTTTTTTTTTATTTTCTTGATTTAGGAAAGAAAATTGAAATGGTCTGCTGTAAAGGTTCATTTAGAACTCGCTCTGGTTGAGCAGTCAAGTCAGTGAGAATTCAAACCATGTTGAAAACTGAGTAGTGACGTTGTCACTGCACATGAAGGCTGCTGTTGTGGTGGTGATTTTCATGTTATCAGTGAACTATCATAATCCAAACCATCCCCAGGTTTCTACTTTAGCCACATTAGAGATTCTTTTTCACAGACTGATGTCTGCATACAAGGCTGATTTTTGTACTTTTTTGGGGGGTTTTCTATCATGTGAGGTTCTTTCTGACTTAAACCTCTGAGGACAGCTTCTTTGTGTCCACTCTTGTCTTCCAGACATAGCAACATGTGCCCCTGCTAAATTTGGTAGCAGATAATCTCATCCACATCTGAACAGTTAAAAACATCTAACCCCAGGCCATACTAATAACGTTATCTGGGTTGGATGAGCTGCAGATATCAAAACTGAGGTGCAGGTTTTTACCCCTTAGTTGCAGAGTCACGCAAGCAATTTCAAATGTCACATGAAGACCCTCCTAATTGGTGATCTTCAGAAGCATTCCTTTCTCACTTTCTTCCAGTGACTACTGAATTACTAAGTACACTTCCAGCTGCAGAGGATGCTGAAAGCGTTCACACTTCTCTCATGTTGGAAGCCCTGCCAGTTACAGGTGAGTGGGATAACATTGCAAGGTCAGAAGTTGCATGTTCATAGAAATGAAGTTGTCATAAAGTAAAGTATTGGCTATTCTTCAGAGAGCACCAAATGTGTACTGATAGCTCTTCAGTGCACCTGGAAATAAGAGTTATTTGAAGTCCACATAAAATGGTTTGAAGTCAGATGTAACAGCAGCTGAGAAAAGCATGTTTTTAAGCGTCCAAAGAAAGCAGATTTTGAGTCACTCACTACTGTCAAGCATATCAGGTCTGAGCAAAGTGAAGAACTGCTCTTTGTCATCATCCGAGATGAATTCTCAGATATCTGATTTGTCGTCACTGTGAGTTCATTGAGCTTTACATTTTAAACCTTCCCTGAGTGCTGTCTGCTTTGAGCCTCGCTGAATGTGTGGTTGCATGCTCAGGTCTCCAGTGCTCAACACACGTCCTTGGTTATGATGCAAAGCAGCAGGCAGTTACCACAGCTGTCAGTCATTCCTTCATGAGGCACTGGTATTGTAGTGGGTTTGCAGTGACCTGCCCCCCCACCTTTTAGAACCCCGGCTAAAACTCAGAAAAACACACTGGAAGTTAATAAATGAAGCTTATATTTACAGCAATGCAAATATACAAGCAAATATTTACAAGATATAACAGATATTTACAGAAATATACAGTAAAAAAAAAAGAAATACAGACACCACACCCCTCCTGGAGACCAAAATCCCCAAGAGAGGGAAACCAAACCCCCCCTACCACCTTTCCCCTTCCCCCCAGCTTTATCTCACCACTTGATGATGCTGCAGATAAGCTGAAGATCGGTCAGAAAGATTAGTGGCAGGAAGGAATGAATGGTTTTAGTAATTTTACTCTGAATTAGTTCAAAGGCAGAGAGACAAAGGAAAGAAGCTGGTGAAGCCTGCCCGACCCAGAGCCGACTGAACTGCGCAAGCACACTGGCTTATCTGGATGTTTTGGGAACATTCTAAAACAACCTTCTTTCTTCTCTCTCATTCAAAACTGGGTGAAGGGACATAGTGTTTAATTTCTCACTCTCAGGCAGCAGTCTAATTTTTCACACAAATTTTCCAATTAGCTCAAACCAACCCAGGTATACAAAAGTATATCCTGTATGAATGTGGTAATTCAGCAGTTCCCACACAACACCTCTCCCCCCCACCTCCCCAGCACTTTAAATAACCCAGGCTAGAACTCAGTCAGCTGGAAGTTAAGGAATGAAGCTTTATATTACAGCTTTGCACAATATACAAGCAGATATTTGCAATGTATTACAGATATATACAATGAAATGATAATACAGAAACACCACAGCCCTCCCAGAGATCAGAGTCCCCAAGAGGGGTTTCCAACCACCCTACCACCTTCCCCCCACTTCCCAGTCTTATCTCCCTATCTGTCTTATGTGCCAGATAAGCAAGAAAGATCAGCTAGGGGGGT
Source organism: Psilopogon haemacephalus (assembly GCA_013396835.1). NCBI lineage: Eukaryota > Metazoa > Chordata > Aves > Piciformes > Megalaimidae > Psilopogon > Psilopogon haemacephalus. The sequence continues at coordinate 992,685 of VWZI01022076.1, forward strand.
TAAGAAGTACGGAACTGATTAGCAGAGTTACACAGATCCAGCTAGAAGGCAGGGAGAGAGAGAGAAGCAACAGCAAGAGTGGCTCAGACAGCTCTGTCTTATCTGTGAGTTCCAACTCTTACACATTTTCAGTAAACTTATGAAGGAGACACCACAAATGTTTTCCTTTCTCAGCCTATAACCTAATTTCTCATTAAAAGCCTCCAATTAGCTCAAACCAGCACACTGAGAAATGAACAAACTTGCATGAACCCTGCCCTTTATGCCTCTCGGTCAAGTATAAAAAGTAGAATGGCTCCAGTTGTTCACAGCCTATCCAGCGCCTGCCCTCAAATGAATATCTAAAAACGGAAAGCTAAAATTCAAGGACAACATGTCATATTTGGATCTTGAGTCCTTTCAGTTTCAATTAATGCCAAGGATCTCTTCATTCTTAAAAACACACTATTTAGATTGTTTTTGCCCGCCCCCCCCCCCCTTTTTTTTTTTCCCTCTAGATCTGGAGGCTTACAGCAGAAACAGAGCTAAGGCAACTGTCCCCTTATGCCCTTGGAGAGGGCTCACGGGAAAGACTAAGTTGGTCTCTCGGGCGTTTGTGAGGGTTTCTCAGCCCCATCTCAGATGTCATCTTTCTGATAGGGTTCTTGATAATATTGTGTCAGTTTTGCAAAGGGTCTTACCTCCGGGAATCTGGGGGCAAGTTAAAACTGTGACCGTGACCACAAAGACAGTAACAGTAGAAACTGTACCACAGCTATGTGAGTCACACTCCCACCCGTGCAAGAACTTGTGTTGTGCTGTTTCTGAGAGCCAAACTGTCACAGTGTGTGAAAATGCTGCAGCATAGTCGAGCACTGTCTAGTGAAAGCCACAAGCCAAGGGAAGCTCTTAACTCAGTTCCCTCTTGCTCTGTGAACTAATGCACTAAATGGACCAACTTCAGCCTTACTGCAAAGATCTAAATCTTTATTTAGATCTGTATTTTGTTTACTGTCTCTGCCCTCTGCAGCATTTTGTTATGCTTACAGAAAAGAGAACCCCTTCACAGTAGACAGATTTTTTTTTACTGTCTTGCTTCATGTGCCGTTCCTGGGGAGCCTCTTTCCTTGATGAAGACTGGCGTTTCCCTGTGGTTCCTGATGTACAATGGTTTCTGCAGTTGCGGTGGAGACAGATTGTTCCCTTTTGGCTACAGGGAGTTGATTTTTCTCCTATGCAGGGCCACATTTTGCCCTCCTCATTCCCTGAGAGTTTACTCCTTGACTAGAGCAGTGACAACCACAATGTCCCTTACTCCTTCAGGTGACTGTGCAGTAATACTTTCATTCTCTTTTATTTTCAGGGATTTCACCAAGTTCAGATGACAAGGCTGAGAAACACGATGACAATGGAGATAAGGTAAAATTTCCTCTAAGTTTTGAGAGCATTTAAGTAAAAGGCAGAGGGACAGCAGAATATGCCAGTGAATTTTGATGCATTTATACTATAGGGGCAGTGTATGCTAACAATGGCTTGAACTTTTGTTTACAAGTAGCTCAGGAACCATTTATTCACCTTTCCTGTGGATAGAGCCAAACCTCACCCCCTGACTCTCAACTTGAGCTTTTGCTTACAAGTAGCTCAGGGACCATTTATTCACTTTTCCAGTTGATAGAGCCAAACCTCATCCCCTGACTCTCCTGTAAGAGCGGCAGCAGTAGCATCCTCAGAGTGTGACAAGGCAAAAGGCAACTTAGGAGGGTTGTTATACTTCCTTGTCTCTAATTAAGAGAAGGATGAGGGTCAGACATTATTAATGAATTCATGGTAAGTGGAATGGATATAGGCTGAAATACATCAGAAGTAGTTTTAAGTACTTAACAGGAAATTAATGTTATTTATCATGATCAACCTGGTGTGTTTTCTTTGGACTTTGAACAGGCAAGCTCAGAAAAGCATTGCAAGATCCAGCCCAGGCCAGATATTTCAGAGCTCTTAGCCACTAGGGCAACTCACTCCTGTGTGAGCAGGTCTGAAGTGAACACACTTCTAAAGCCTTTTCAGTTTTTCTTTCCTGCCTTCCAGTTTCTCAGCTATGCCACTCTCGTTGCCTGTCTCCTAGCGGTGTCCATTCTTTTCATATTGGTGCCCTCACTGCTGTTTTGGAAACGTAAGTATCCCTAAACACATAACTGATTAGTGCTTCTACTGCTGGCCTGGTGCAGATGTCCTTCTGTAGCTCTGGTTAATCTTCTGTAAATCTGCCTGGTATTGTATGGGAGATGCTGTTCTTACTCCAGGACTGTGTCACCATGAGGAGGGCAGGGAGCATGAGTTGGTGGAGATGCAGCATTAGGAAACCTGTGCAAAGAACCTGCTCACTCCCTTGCTACAGGTCTGGCTCACCTTGTTGGTCCTTGCTTTATAGTAAAGTGGTCCTGTACTTTCCTAGAATTGCTCCTGACAGACATTGATGCAACACACCAGAATGAGACCTTTCCTTCCCTGTTTAGCCCATAGAAATATTGCAGCTTGCTGGTTTTGCTTCTGAACTCATTTGATGAATTCATTAGAATTATAGATTTCTTTTTGCCATTGTGACATGAATATTATTTTGCTTCTAGGTAAACACACAAAGAAGTTTATAATGAAAAGGTAATCCATTTTGTAATTTCCTATTAATAGTTCCAGTGTCATTTTTCTTAGAGGCAGGAAGGTATTGGCCGTTAATTGCAGTGGGTGTAGTATTGGCTTGTGGTGCTGGCTACCAAAGTTGTCTCATCTGAGCAAGCTTCAGGTAGCATCACTCCACAAAGCCAAAGTGGCTCCTGGCTATTGCTTCTGTGTAGCAATGCACAGGCACCCAGAACACTGGAAATATTTGCATTGCTGTAAATATAAAGCTTCATTTATTAACTTCCAATGTGTTTTTCTGAGTTTTAGCCAGGGTTTTAAAAGGTGGGGGGGGCAGGTCACTGCAAACCCACTACAACAGCCCTTTCCTGTCTGTTAGAAGAACACAAACAAGGTAAATAATTCTCTAGTGTAAAAAGTAGGCACTGCACCATTGAAGTCAAGGGACTCAGTAGTTTCTGGTCTCTGTTTCAATGAGAATTTGCTGATGTTACAAATAAGAAAGGATGCTCTGAAGCAGCAATGTGCTTTTGGCCCATCCATAGTGAGCTGTGCTTCTCACTACAGCCTCCGACCAGCGGGAGACCTTGAAAAAGTCTTCAGTGGCCCTGAAGGAGAAACCAGCATGTTTTCCCTCTGAACTGCTCCTACATCCTCTGCAGGTGCTATGGAGAATAAAAAGGGCTTGTTTCATGCTACATTGAGAGATCTTTATGAGCCCTCAAAATATCAGTGGCCGTCAACCAAATACCAATGCTTCAACTGGGAAAAATGGAAGTCTTGATGCAAATTTTGCCGTTGCACCTTTAAAACTCTTTGCATGGAGAAGATTCTTTGGGGAGGTGATTATGCATTATTCATAAGTGTTTCCGGGATCTACCTTTTTCACTAATAGCCGTGCTACGAAATTAACTTGGGTTTTTTTTCTCCATTTTTACTAATGCTCTTCCTCGAATACAACTTACACCGCGAGAAACTGAAGAGAGAAGAAATGATGTAGAATGCTGCCTAACTTCTAACTGCCAAAAAAGAAAGAAAATTCAGTAAATAAAATTCTTATTTCTTTCATATAATCAAGGGAAAATATTAAGCCAGAAGAATGCTGTAAGTATAAATCAAAATCACAGTTTACTGAACGCTGCCTGTGATTCAGCACATTTGAAGGACCCTTGGAGATTTTGTTAATAAACTTTGTAATTTACCACTAGCAGTTGTATTTTTATTTTTTTTTTTATGCCACATCCGGAGGCGTTTGAACAGGATTAGTGATTCCCCAGGTGTTGAAATGACTAATGTGCTGTCTCAGCTCTCCAAAGATGTGCTGCAGCATTTCCAGAGGTGGGAATATGCCCAGAAGATCAACTTGCAGGGAAGTATTTCTAAAAGGGACTCCACACCCTCCTCTCTTTTTTAAATCCATGTCTCCCCCATCAATGTGCATAGGGGATCCCCTGATACCTATTTGGAGTTGCCTTTTGGTTCTCATGACAATGACCTGCAAAACCCAGTAGCCCTCATGGTGGTGTCTGCTTGGTGATGCACCATGCAGCCCCAGGGTGATTCACTTAGGCTCCCAGCACTCTGTTCCATGGTACCATAGTTCTGGTTGGCTGGGCTTTGTATGGGTAAGGCTGAGGCTCCCAGTTCCACCACTGCTGCCCATTTATCTTTCAGAGAACTTTCTGGTGAGAATCATAGAATCATAAAATGGTTTAGGTTGGAAGGGACCTCAAACATTACCCAGTTCCAACCCCCTGCCATAGGCAGGGATACCTCCCACTAGAACAGGTAGCTCAAAGTCTCATTCAACCTGGCCTTGAACACCTCCAGGGAGGGAGCAGCCACAACCTCCCTGGGCAACCCAGAGAAGCAGAACGCAGATCACGGCCATCCCTTCTGGTGCCTATGCAAGGTGAGTGAAGCTGCCTCAAGTGTTTCGCAGCATCACAGGCAAAAATGCTGTGACATCCATAGAGAGGCTTTGGAAACACCAAAAGCCATGAAGAAGAAGAGATGAAAGACAGCATTCACCTGCTGCTGCTTCTAGTTGGGCAGAAGGCCTGGGAGAGAGAGCATTGGTGTTGCTAAGGTAAGAATTTGTCGCCAGTCCTTCTCTGCAGCAAAAAACTGCACTCACACTCTCACCCCATCCTCAGGGGCAGCAGTGGGATCTGCCATCCCTGTTTCCAGGACTTGGGTGTTGCAGAGGTGGCAAACATGTTGTGGCTGGTTTGCTGCTCAGACAAGTCCCTGTGTCATGCTTAGTGCTGAGGATGAGGGTGGCTTGGACCTGTGGCTGCCTAAGCATGTGTGTGATTGGCAGAGGACAGCAGCCCAGCTCCACACTGTGCAATCTGACTTGGCCCCATGTTGCCTGAGCAGGAGGCAGGGCTGCTGGCAGCACAGAACTGTTCAGGGAGGTCCCAAATCCTCTATGCTGTCCTCAAGACCTGTGAATGCTGCCACAATAGCAGCACTGTAACTGTAATCTGGCCTTGCACCACTCAGCTGGGAAAACTGGAGCCTTCAAGTGGCTGCAAGGCAGATCAGCAATACATGGCAGAGGGAAGCTCATCATTTCACCATGCTAGTAGCATCCTTTCTGAGAGGGGTTTTAGGCTGTGTTTCAGCTGGGTTGAGATTTAGGCTTTAAAAAACCACACTGAGTAAGCAGCCTGGGGATGTTAATGAAGTGGGACTGGCTGCAGAAGCTGGGTTATTATCTATGGGATACACTGCAGAGCTTTTGTGTATCTTCTTGAGGTCCTCACTAACCCTGCTGCAATGATTATGGGAACACAGCATGGGAGAAGATTCAAATCCATGCCACTGAAAAATCTCAATGCCTGGGCTCACTGCTCTCTGCTAGGGCAGGTCCAGACCATGGCAACTTGAATACTTCATGCTCAGAGTATTCAAGAGCATATTGTGGGAATAGCATCTGATCAGAAGTAAACATCATGTGGCAGCTCTGGTCTAGGTTCAAGATCCTGCTGCACACCCTGGTCTGGTGGCATTGTGGGAGGCAGAGGAGAGTCCCTAAACAGGATGTGGCTGCAGGCTCCTAGGTTGGTCTGCTGGGCTGAGACCAATGTCTGTCCCATGCTGGTTAGTACAGCTGCTGCTACTCCAGTACTCAGCATGTGGTGAGTCCATGAGCCTGGTGCCTGTGACTGCTTCTTCATGTAAATCCCACAAAACTCTGTGAGAAATGAAAGAAGGGGGGGAAAATGCCAAAACCTAACAGTTTTGATAAAATCCTAAAACCCCCACACCCCTAAACCCCCAAACTAAACCAAGCGAACAAACAAAACCCAACCACAAACACTCCCTTCACTCCCTGTCTTTATTTTTTTGCCTTCAAGCAAACTTGCTAATTAAACCAGTAATTGCAATTTCCAATTGGCAGGGCTGAGCCAACCCTTTTGCTCTTATTAATTAGCTCTGCACTAATGACTTCCTTAGAGCAGGGCTGGCTCTTGCTGGGGAAGGTCCTAAGTGTGTTTGCTGTGGTCCTGCTTTGGGGCGCTGCACAAGGGCAGAAGAAATAGGAGTCAACAAAATAATCTGATCTGATTGACCATGTGGTAATGCAGTCCAGGAATACTGTTAGGAGAGTTCTGAGTGTAAGTTATGTCTCTGAGCTTTTCTTATTTATCTTTTTTAGCCACCACAATTGCTGAGGCTGAGGTTCAGAGTAGCAATTGGAGGCGAGGAATCTGGGATGGTTGTCTTTAAATGAAAATGCATTGAAGTAATTTTTGAGGAACTGACCCTGGCTGTCAGCATGCTCAATAAAAGGTTAAAGGGAATGCTTTAAAATGTATCTAGAGGAAAAAGAAATTATGTTTTCCAAAAAGCAGGAGAAGCCCCAGAATGTGTTTTCTGGGTCTAGTGAAGAAAAACTGGATGAAAGCAGGTTTTTAGAAAGAAAAGACTATCAGAGAGTATATCATTGGCATCTGAAAATGTTAGTCTTTATTTTTAAGACCTTTACCTTGGAATGAAAAAGAAGTAGTGCACTTGAGTAAACATAAAGCAGTGCAGCTAAGAAAACCTTCCAGTAAGCAGCTATGACCAACACACTGAATTTTCGCTGTGAAGTTCTATGGGGCTGGTTTTGGACAAACTTTGGCAAACGCTGGCCCCTGGCAGCTGTGAGATTTCTGCTGTTGTGTTGTGTGTGTGGGGTGGGGGTGGGGGGGGTGCAGGTTGCATTGCTACAACTTGTTGTTCCTTTTTGTGCTCTCTGAAGTAGATCTGCCTGCAAAGTCTTCCCTTTGTGCCTTCCCGGATTGCTGCTAACAAACAGAGCCATTGGCTTTATGACTGCCACGCACATCCCCAAAGCCTCCAATCATAGAATCAGTCGGGGTTGGAAGGGAACACAAGGATCGTGTAGTTCCAACCCCCTTGCCATGGGCAGGGACACCTCACACTAGATCAGGCTGTCCAAAGCCTCATCCAGCCTGGCCTTAAACACCTCCAGGGATGGGGTCCTCTACCACCTCCCTGGGCAACCCATTCCAGGGTCTCACCCTCCCAGACCTTTCATCCTGCCACCCTGCCAAGTGCTGAGATCTGCCATCGTCCAGGTTTGACTTCTCTCCTTGGTGCTCTGAGCTGCTGAAGTTATTGTGGCATTCACAGGCTTGCATCAGGAGCCTGTGGCTAGAATGAAGTTGGTTTTAATTTGTTTAGAGTCCATGTCAAGCCTAAATGGTATTACATCTGGGGAGCCTGGCTCTGCTCCATGGAGCTAGGTGGTTAATTAAAGAAGGATTTAGCTTTTGGTCCAAGTAATAATTTCCACTGGACTCCAGCACTTTGTGGACAATTGTCTGTATCAAAAGGACCAATTAAATGGGGTAAAAAAGGTCTGACATGAAGAGATAATGACTGAACTACCCTGTTAGTATGGAGGAGGTACAGAAAAGCAATTAAAAAGGGAGATCTGACCATTTTGAGACATGGGATTGGCTAATGAGAAAACAGGAGGAAATACTGGGGGTGGGGAGGGCAAGTGCTGAGTTAGGAATACAAATCCTTTAAAGAGAAACCAGAGGAATGAATTAAATATCATTTTGAGATTAATGAGAGACCTCTCTTAATAGACTTTATTGGAGCTGACTGCTCTGATGGTCCCTTTCCAACTCAGCAGCACATTTCATTACGTTTCCACGTTTGTTTCTTAGCTGGAATGTGCTTTTCTAGGCATTTTTTAAGGTTAATATAAATAAATCTCTGGGTTCCAAAAGTGGAATCTAATTGGAGCTTAAGAAAGAGAAAGCAGGAGGGAAGAGTGTGGCTGAGTACATAGGAAATTAGAAATAAGAATAAATAGCATCATGGGACTCGGGGAAAGAACAGAGATAACCACACAGTGTGAGATGAATGCATGAAAAAGTGGAAAATTTTAGCCTGGTAGAAAGAGGATCTGAGATGTGCTGCCGCAGGCGTGACAGCAGATGGCAAAATTGAGCTACAAAGACAGGGCAGAGGACGCACTGGAGAGATTAGAAGAGGTTGTAAAGGCATTGCAGATTTGCTGCCACCAAGCAGAACAAATGCAGCCACCTCCAGTCACCATGGAGGACCTGACCTGGTGGCCGGCTCCAATGCACGCTTTTGGCATGCTTGCCCTGGGCTCTGCCTTGTGTGTCCTCTAGCAGCACAAGTTTTCTGCAAGTCTCAGTAACAGGTGCTCCTGTTACTGTAATTGGCACTCTTGAGGCTCAGTCCCAGCTGGGAGCAGTGTGGCTTTGGTTTCTCTTGCTAATTTAAAGCATAAGCGCCAAGGCTCAACACCTTCTGCAGTCACTCTGTGGCAGAAGTGACTTGGCAAAAGAGACATCTACTGCTAACTGTCCTTTAGCTCATCTCAGCATCCACTCCCTCCTGCTGTCAAGTTCATAAGAAAGGGTGAAGGTAAAGAGCACTCAGAACTGATAGAAACACTGAGATTAGACTGGGGCTTCCTACCTAACACCTTTTGGTGGCAAGACTCATCTCCTCACCTCTTACCTCAGCCTAAGATACCTCAGCCCTAGCTGAGATAGGAGGCAACAAAGATGCTGAGGAGATGGATGAAAAATGGAGCGTGCAAAGGGCATTGGAAGGACTGGGGAGGAGGTTGTTGGGAAATGATCTCTGGTATAAGTGAGGATGATGGAAGAGTGCAACAGGCTGCTCAGGGAGGCTGTGAAGTTTCCCTCTCTGAAGATATTCAAGACCCTCATGGATGTTTTCTTGTGTGATTTGGTATAGTTGATCCTGGTCTGGCGGGGGGGCTTGGACTGGATGATCTCTGGAGGTCCCTTCCAGCCCCTGGCATTCTATAATTCTGTGGTAAGTTAATTTTCTTTAGTCTTTCAAGCATGGAACTGTCTCCAAAGGTTCTCCTCCACTGCCCCAAATGGCTTTTGTTTGTTTGTTTAAGAATGGAAGAAGCTGCATGGTGCTGCTGTTTCAAAAATGCAGATTTTCTTTTTTCTTTTTTTTTAAATACGAATACATCAAGCAAATTGAAAGGGGCTTGGGTGTGATTTTTTTTTTTTTTCACTTTGTTTTATTTAATACCCAGGAAAAGAGGTAGGTAATCCAAACCGGGGAGTAAGTCCTCATATTTTCTAAACCAAAAGGTACACAGGCATGGCTCTCCTCATTCATCTATGTGCATGTACTCTGTAATTCTGCTGATGTTAATGCACCTGGAATCCTTGAAGGTAAGCCCTTTTCATGCTTAGATGTGCAGCTGATGAAGATTCATGGCTTCAAAGTCGCTCTCTGAAGGAAATCCTTTGTTAGCTTTTACTCAGAGTACTAAGAGACTGATGCACAGAGGTGTTTTGACTTTAGTGGGACCAAAGCCATGGCTACAGAGTGCAACTGAACTAGTGTAAAGTTACTGGTAGGCATAAATAGATAAATGTGAAAGGACTGAAGAGATGTAAAGAGGAGAAACTTGGCAGATGTTTTTGTTAGAGATTATGAGTGTCTAGGAGCTAAGCAATGCCAGGTAAAAAGAATGTAAGCTTTGTCCTGAATAAGGAGTTGCATCCCGATAAAGTGTTACTTTAGCCAATTACAATTAGCCAATTGCTTGATATACACAGCTGTACTAACCAATTGTGCTGGTTTGAACTAATTGGAGGATTTGGGTTAGAAATTAGGCTATAGGCTGAGAGAGGAAAACACATGATGTCACTTCACTCACAGCTTTAATGAGAAAGAAAAAAAATAGTGGTAACCCAAGAGTTTTTCAGGCCTCTCTGGGCTGTGGCTGCTCCTTGCATGGCTCCTTTGTCCCTGCCTTGTGTAGCTGATTCTTAATAATTCCACTAACTTCTTTTCTACTGCTAACCCCCCTGGCCGATCTACCTTCGCCTATCTGCTGCATCAACAGCTGGTGAGGTAAGATTGAGGAAGGGAGGAAAGGTGGTAGGGGTGGTTAGAAACCCCTCTTAGGGATTTAGATTTCTGGAAGGGCTGTGGTGTTTCTGTATTACCTTTTCACTGTATATATCTGTAAATATCTGTTATACATTGTAAATATCTGCTTGTATATTGTGCATAGCTGTAAATATAAAGCTTCATTTATCAGCTTCCAGCTGACTGAGTCCCAGCCTGGGTTATATCAAAGGGTGGGGGGGCAGGTAAGTGTTAAACCACCACACCAATTAATATTTGACACAACGTAAAAAGCTTTGACTTTTAGAATATATAAGCTGGTGCTTTGCCCTCAATAAATGGACATCTTGCTTGTGTCAGGCAGCGTCCCATCTCTCCATCACTGTTAGCTCTCAAACACCAGAGCTGGTCTCATGCCTAACTAAGCCAGCCAGAGGTTAATACACACCCCACAATCATCTGCATATTTAATAGAGGGCAGAGAATTTCTGTGGAGAAATCTATAGCTTTTAATCCAGTGACGAATCATTTATGGGATTTTGGATTATTCACTTTGCACTGAATTAAGTTGTCTCCCTTTCACAAAGTGAGGATCCTCCCCCCCCCCCACTCCCGACATGGCCTGCGTCACAGAGCAGGCTGCACAGTGATGTGATGTATGCTGCTGGGATGAATTATTTATTGGGCGTTTTAGATCGCTTGCCCAGCAATGGAATTTTAAATCTGTTCATATCCGTTCCTAAGTACATAAAAAGGATTTTATGTACATGAAATTCATCTCTCCTTCTTCCTCGCTCTCCCTCCAGTGCACTAGTGAATTATCCATGACGTTTGGGTTGGGTCAGTTTTGGATGCAAATTTTCCTTTAGACGGTGCAACGACAAGAGGGATGTGGACATGCTGGAGTGTGTCCAGAGAAGGGCCATGAGGATGATCAGAGGGCTGCAGCACCTCTGCTATGAGGACAGACTGAAAGAGTTGGGGCTGTTCAGTCTGGAGAAGAGGAGGCTCCCAGGTGACCTTATGTGGCCTACAGAAAAGCTAGAGAGGGACTTCTTAGGCTACCGTGTGGTGACAGGACTACGGAGAATGGAGCAAAGCTGGAGGTGGGGAGATTCGGATTGGATGTGAGGAGGAAGTTCTTTACCATAAGAGCAGTGAGGCCCTGGAATGAGTTGCCCAGGGGAGTGGTTTGGGGCCACATCCCTGTAGGTGTTTGCAGCCAGGCTGGATGAGGCTGTGGGCAGCCTGCTCTAGGGTAGGGTGTCCCTGGGCATGGCAGAGGGGTTGGAACTAGATGATCCTTGTGGTCCCTTCCAACCCTGACTGATTCTATGATTCTATGAAAATGTCCTAGTGTGGGGGACAGTGTTTTGGACCTGGTGTGCAGGATGTGTTGTACGAACCCTTTAGATCTCAATTGTGTCCTATTTAAAAAACTGGAACTGAAATAATTTGGATTTCTTGGCTTGTACTACACATGCTGTAGTCACATTAAGCCCAAGGGAGCTGTGTGCAGAGAACTTAACAATGGACATTAGCGTGGGGGCTATGGAAGCTCCCAAAGACTGTGACTATCTAGCACTGTTGTGTTTGCATTTTTAATGTCAGCCTATAAGCATCAGCTCATGCCAGGTCTGAGCTTTCCCAGGACACTCCTGTGAGCTCTGCTTCAAGGACAAGGGGAAATCAGTCTCTTGATGGAGTGGTGAGTTGATGCTGCTTTTGAATTCTACTTGGTGTTTTATGTCCTTGGTCCGTTACCTAATGGAGAATATGATGAGGTAATTATGGAAATACACAAATTGCAACCTCATGAATACCAAAGAAATTCGTGGTGATCCATGCTAAAAGAATGCATAAAAATGCAAATCATTTGTAAATGGGGAGCAGTAAATCTTGTTAATATTGATAACTGAGAGTTGTTAATTGCATCAGGTCTGGATGAGTTCTAAGCAAATTCCTCTGAAGAGATGTTTTTAAGGCTCTATCCTGTGAACTGTGTACCATGAGGTTAAGGGGAGCTCTGACTTGGATCCACTTAGTAAGTGGTTGCCTTTGGCTCCTTCCATAGTCAAGAGAGGGAGGCTGGAACTGGTGCAGAAGTTGATCCAGCCCACTTAAGGAAAGGTGTGAGATCCTCTTTTGTGGGAGAACTTCTGAACTCAGCTGGGCACTGCTAACTATCAGCAAGATCCTGAATCCATTTCATAGGGACTCACATTATGTGACTTTGTGTCTGCTGTATGGCTTCGACAGTACAGTTAGGTTAAACAGGGCTGTAGAGGAAAATTCCCTGTGTGTATAAAACCTTGTTGCCTTGTCAGATGGAAAGGTTCTGTCCTAGCTAGACCAGTGCTGGAGAGTGTGGCTGTCTCTGAAACCAGTGACAGGGAAGTGAAACCTCTCCAGTGCTGAAGAGGAACGCAGCTGGTTTTAAGCTCACTGAGAGATGATTAATGTGAGCATACAGATTACAAAGTCCACAGAGATCCTGTTACAACAATGTCACCTGAATGGTCTAAACCAATTTTGATACTGGAAGCAAGATGCTGGGAAACTAGAGGGCTTCCTCCCCTTCTGCAGCATAAACCCCGCTTGACTGGTTCTTTTGTGGGCTAACTATGGGGTTAGGATTTGTCTTCAGGCTACTCTCTGGGTTTTGCCATGTCACATTGCAGCTTGTTTGGGTTTGCTCCCAGCAGCATCCTGGGGAGGAAAGGCAGAGGAAAATCCATCTGTGTTCAGAGTTTTGCCTTTTTTGATCTGTTGTTGTGACATGTCTTGGGCGGGTGGGGTGTTAGGAGTGTGCTGGGTTGAGGTTCCCCCCTAGATATCCCTTCACTGAAGTGTTCCCAAGCCATTACCAAACTCTTTGTTGGTTTCTTTTCCTTTACACTTTGCAAGACTTCTCAGTGACTGGATGAGGGAGAAGTTCTTCACCATGAGAGTGGTGAGACCCTGGCATGGGTTGCCCAGGGGTGTGGCTGGGGCCAGGCTGGATGAGGCTCTGGCCAGCCTGATGTAGTGTGAGGTGTCCCTGCCCATGGCAGGGAGTTTGGAACTAGATGATTCTTGTGGTGCCTTCCAACCCTGACTGTTTCTATGATTCTATGTCTGGTAGGTTCACATTTATCAGCTTGCTCTTCCCTCTTTAGTCCATTCATTTCCTGTCTGCAGCTGAGTTATTCTACAGAAGAAATTAATTTTATAATACAAAGATACTGGATGGCACTTTCAGGCATGATGCCTGCAGCTTCATAAAACCTGATGGAGGAGAGAGGAATATTCCAAGAGAAAACGAGGAAGGGTCATGATTTATTGCTTATAAACAGCTCCCTGGATCTTATTATCTTTGCTGTGTGGAAGCCTGGGGATCTAGATTGAGCTTTATAATTCACATCGAAATTCATTCTATCACATGTCTCCTGTAAAGTCACATTCTTGAATGATACAGCAAACCCTATTAAACAGGTACTCATTAAACCACAACACCTTATAAATCCTTCCTGAGATTTGTTGACAGTGCACATCAAACACAAACCATTAAGTGCTTTTCATTTTCCTGGTAGTCTGCGATCATAATGCATTACATGACAAAATAATGTGTTTACATGACAGATTTAATGCTTGATCTGCTGCATGAAATGCTTCTGAGCACCAGAAGATAAGAGAAAAATGTAACATTATACTTCCAAGTGTCTATTAATTCTTAACTAATAATAAATTACGGTGGGATGTTGATAGAAATGGATGAGAGAGACACATACACATGGGAGGAATTCATGAGGATCAGCGACACGGCAATGAATACTAAATGCAGACATCATAGCCAGAGCTAAAATGAAGCATTTCTATGTTGGCAAGAGTGCTTCTAGAGCCTGTGGACTTGCTGCTGTTCCATCTGACTGTATTTCCTCTTCTGTAACTGGCACTGGTTTGTAGTGAAGGTCATGGAAGGCAGATTTGATTTTGCTTGTCCCCCCCTCCAAAGTTTTGCCAGCAAGGAGTCCCTGCTTGCTCCAGCCTGGGAATTGGCCAGGTCCATGGGCACCAAGCCTGGGGACATGAGAGTTCCCTGTGCTCCCTAGCAAGCCTTCCTACTAGCTCTTTGTGTTATGCTGGGGCTGAAAGGGTTACCCACTTGTCCCTTTTAAACCTTGTGCACAGCACGGCTTGATACAGTGAGTTGTTTTTCTCCTTAAGTTGTCAGCCTGTGCCCAGCCTGACAGCTGAAGGAGCACTGTGGGACGGGTTTGTGGACCATGATGCAGCTCTGTGGACCTTGCAGCTCCGCAGCAAGCCTTTGTCTGCATGGATGCTGTGCAGGGATGATGAGGGACATGAGCAATTACCAACCCTCCTGCGGTTGGGAAAAAACAAACAAAAATCAACCCTTGCTTGCAAGTGTTTGTTTGCAAAGTGTCTCCTACCACCAAAAGAAAGTAACCAAGTTTCTGTGTTTGGGGTTTTTTTTGTTTTGGTTTGGTTTTTTTTCCGCATCCAAAAAGCTATTTTCCCCCCTCCTGGGCTCCTCAGCTGGGAACTAAATCCATTCCTGTATCTCTTGCACTGATCCATGCCACCTGTGCACAGTGCTGGGCATGTGACTTTCCACCCTCAGCCTACTCCAGGCTATGCAAATCAAACCTCAAGGGGAATATTGCTGCCACTCGAATCAACTGTTGTGTTTCAGCAATGCTTTGGCTTGGGTATTGCTTCCTAATTGTCTTCCAAATACAGAACTGATAGATTTAGTCTCAAGGCTCTCTGTGCCAAATTTCCTGTTATTTCCTTTTGAAGTCTTCTAAGGAAACTGTTTTTCCTTGTTTGCTTTCATCAGAAATGATTGCTGGTTTTGGAGCTCCTTTATGAAGGAGTAGTTCTTCGACAGGACTCGTTTCTGCACAGTGCTACTAGTCCTCAGACAACTCTTTCCCTCCATGCATCCCTATTTAATTCATGACTTAGTTGACTTCAAGCCCCAGTAGATGACTGCCAGGGCTTCGAATTTGGAATTTCAAGAGTGATATTCAGGCACTTCACAAGTCTAGAGTGTGAGGGCAGCTGGGTCTATTAATCTTTTAAAAGAACCCAAATCTCTGCTTTTTTATTGCGAGCAGGAGCTAAGGAGGAATTGGTGTGTGGGAAAACAATGCTGTAATAATGACATACAATCAAAGGGAGGGTAATAAACCTGCTAGTTCTCTATATTTACTGGGAGAGTTTGCTGGGGAGCAGGAGCTGAGGCTTGCTTTAACTACAGACAGCTTTCCCCTTTCCCTTTTTATGGCTTTTTCAATCACTTTGCTCATCTGCTGCTGGAGTCTTTTATTTGCTGATAAGGGCTGTTAACCAGTTGGAAAGTCAGACCAATGAAGTTATGTAAAATGCAGTGAACAGTTTTTGGTAGGCTGGAGTCATGATGCCAGAGGAATGGAGGAGATGGGAGGGCTACTCCCTCTCCTGTAAGAAAGGGAAAAGTCCTGAGGAGGGGAAAAATTGCAGTGAACCACTTATCTAATCTTTTTCTCCCTCTCTCTCTAATCTATTTATCTAATCTATCTACCAAGCATGCCAGAGTTCAATGAAGGTCTGGATAATACTGTTAGCCATATGATGTAGTCCTGTAAGGAGCAGGAAATTTCTCTCTGTGATCCTTATGGGTCCCTTCCTACTTGAGATATCCCTATGATTCTGTAATTCTCTATGTACACATACCTCTATCTGTCCCTTCTCCTTGGCATCTGCTGGTGAGACCATGATTCTCTTTTTCTTATTCTGTTCCCTCTTTTTCAGAGCAATTTGTAAAGCCTCCTTGAATGAAGAAATGAGTAGCAAATGCTGATTGGCAACGGAGGAGGGTTCTCAGACTGCCTTGCCCAATGCAGTGGTGTCAGCAGCTTCTCTTAGTGAGGAAACGACCAATTAAATTCCAGGAAGGCTTGGAGGTACACTAAAAGCTACTTTCAAACTTTGTGGTACCTTTCTTTATCTAGAAGCAAACAATGATGCAAATGGGAAAAATGCCTCATTTTAACATTGAAGTTTTCCTTTGAGCAGTCTTCAGGATTGTGTCTCTGCAAACCCGGATACAGGCAGCAGTGCTATGGCTGCAGTATTTCCTCTGCTAGCAGAGTTTCTAGGAGCAGAGCATCAGACCTGCCCGAGTCCATGGGTGCACTGACAAATCCCAGGCTTTGCTGAGAATTCAGATTTTCTTGTTTATAAGCCGTGCCTGGCAGTGTGATCTTATTTCATGGCATTTTGCCCCCGAGACAGTATTTCTAACCTCTGGAGCCCTGCATATGATGCTACTGCAAAATTAAAGAGGAGAGTGCTATTAGTTTGAGTTCTTAGAGAGATATTCAGCATGGAAAGCTGGAGTGTAGGGCACAAGGTCTTGTGAGCCACGGTGAACTTGGCTTTATTTTTTTGTTTGGGATTGGAAGCTTTTCAGGCAAAGGCAACAGCAATTCTGAGTGTGTTTTGTTGTGCTTCCTCGGCCTTTATTTATTTATCTATCTATTTATTTATTAATATTTGTTCCCTTCTGAGAGAATTAAAAATTAATATGGAGTGTCACATCTGGAAGGTCATGTACATTTTTTTGGTGTATATATATATATATATATACACTTATACATATATATGTAATCACAGAATTATCCAGGCTGGAAAAGACCTTTGAGATTTGAGATCATTGAGTCCAACCTATCACCTTCTAATTAACTAAACTATGGCACAAAGTTCCTCATACAGTCTCCTTTTAAACACCTCCAGGGATGGTGACTCCACCACCTCCTTGGGCAGCCCATTCCAATGACCAATCACTCTTCTGTGAAGAATACCAAACCCATACCCAAATGACAACCAAAAAAACCTTAACAAAAACCCCAAATCCAAAACCCAGACCATAAAACTTTACCCAATATCCAGCTACTATCTTTCAGGTCCCTCTAGCAAATTGCTAATACAACTCAGTCAACCTGAGTGCACTTTGAACAGTTTCTATGACTTTATAATATTAAAAAGGATTCCAATATGCTTTAGCTGACTTTGTGTCCCCAGAGCTGTGGATTCTCTTTCAACCCTGTACTTCTCAGCAAGTGTCTTGAGGTCTCAAGCACAGCAATATCTAGTTTAAAAAAAAAAAAAGAGATCCTGGAAAAGCATGCATTCTTCTCAAAGTATCATCTCAATGTGATTCAGCACTTGGAAAATGAGAAACTTTGTGTTTTACAAATGCATTTTGGTTCCCTTTAGCTCTTTCAGAATCTTTTTGCCCTGAAACAGATTGGGTGGAAAATAAATCCTGCAGTACCTTCTTATAAAGTCTCCCTTCTCTCAGATTGAGTGTGGTAGAAAAGCACCTCCCTCCCTCCTACTTTTAGTCCTGAGAGATGTCCTTGTTCCCAGAGAGAAATATGAAGTCGAAACTGATGACTCTGTCTGGAAGTAGCCCACTGTAATGTGGACAGCTCCTCCTCCTCGGGGCAGAGCAGCAGTGTTGGTAGCCTGGGAGAAATATTGCTGACTGCAACAACCAATTCGGTGGATTTTTCTTTTCCTCTCTGGAAGCAGTTTGTTCAAAGCCCTCTGCAGTCAGAGAGCCTGAGAGAATAGTTTCAGAAGGTCTAGGAAAGGATTTGCTCCGTGTTAGCCGGCAGACTGCAATCTTTGGTTTAGAGCAGTTAATTGAAAACCGGGGAGGAAAGGCTGTTAAGAGGTGTAATGTGAATCTTGGCTCGAGGTAGTAAAGTCCAGCTATCAAACTAGGTTTTTCCCCTCTATTTCTTTCTTGAAAGAGGTGCAAGTTCAAGGGACAGAGATCTGAGAGGTTTTAGGTGGTCATAAAGCTGCTCGGTAGTGATGGAACATCCCCTGCTTGCAGAGCAAAGTGGGTGCAAAGGGGCTTGCTGCAAAAGCCCAGTAGGTGTTTGACCCAGCTTTTGTTAGAGTAATGGATTTCTTCTACTTCTATAAACATATGTTTATATGCTATTGTGTCTGCTCTTTCTCTCTCTCTCTGCTCTAGCAGTCTGGAATTTGGGTCCAGTGCATTGTGACATGGTTGCAGCAGAGCAGGTTGGTGCCCTGACCCTGTGCCTTCTGCTGCCTCGCAGGCAGTGCTTGCTGTGCTGGCACTGGGTAGATTTGCCTAGATGCTTCATAATATGGAACATCACTTTCCAAACTGTGGACTTTTAACTGTGTATAATGGCACTGAAGGTCAAACTCACCTCAGAAAATGTTGGTGTGAATCCTTTTAGACAAAGTGCAGCCAAGGAGTCTGCCCATGTGTCTGCTGGTGTGTGCAGTGGGTTCTCTTTTCTACCCTTTGCAGGAAGGATTTGAGACCTCTTTGGCTGAAGTTAGATTTTCTGATGGAGAAGCATTAAAAATTGATTTTTTTAAAATTTTTTTTTTTTTTTTTTTTTTTTAACACTGTCCCCTNNTTTTTTTAAGCAGGCTCCACTACTTTTCTGCTGGGGCTGCTTAAGTAGATCTGAATTTAAACACCTCCTATTTACCCGTAAATTGTACTAACCTGGTAAAATCCATGCTACTTTCTGCAAGTCTGTTCCATTTGGAAATAAGATACAAATCTCCTGACTTCAGAAAGGTTTCCTTAAAAGCACTCATCTGAGGCACAAGTGGGGACAAAGGGAGCTAGAAACTGGGACCCAAAATTTTCTGTGCCTCCTCTTCTGCAAAGCAGCCAGACGATACCAAAATCTACCAGTGTTGCTTTCCCACATTAAATCCCCCCAGCTGTCAGAATTTTTACTTTTTTTTTGGCACTCCTACTTGTGAATTAATAAAATCCAGAGTCTTAACAGGCTCAGGTGCTCTTCTTCTGTTGCACCATCTTCAAACGCCTCTGAGATCCAGCAATGAGACACACAAGCTGGATGTCCCCTCCAAGGGGCTCGGCCTGTGACTTGCTCCCAGGGCGAACCTGTGCCTCAATACTGAATTTCCTATAAAATGTAAATGTTGCTACATTCTTTTAAGACATGACCAGAGGAAGTAGAGGGCTGATGGCAAAATTTCTTCCTTTTTGAAGTAACCCATGAGTTACAGTGTGTGCTCATGCATTGGAAATCAGAAATTCATTTCTACCCTTCTCCTGAGGGCATCTAGCTCCACTTTTCCCAAGAGGGTGGCCGAGTCAGTGGCTGCTCTGGAGTAGTGACACTTTCCTCCATCATCTGGAGCTGGGATACTGAAAGGAAAAAAAAAAAAAGAGAAAAGAAGCAAATTGCTGCTAAGCTCTGGGAGTGTAGATGGTGCTGCACAGCTTCCTCAGGACTGGTACAGCCANAAAAAAAAATGAAGAAGGAAAAAAAAGTTAAAATATTTAATCCTACTGGTGACAGAGAAAGTAGCACAGGAAAGGAGCATGATCCACAGAAAGGGAAACCTGAGCTCCACAGGACTCTACCCCACAGTCACTTTCTCCATTCAACACCCCTTCAACAAAGCTTTTGGACCAGGAACAAAGTTCTTTTCCCTCTCTGTGAATGTCTTAGCAAGCAGCTTATAGCCACACAGATCCCAATTCCCTTTTGCCTGTTAAGAAGATTGCAGGTGGATCATCCCTCTGGGTGGTTTGGCTTTGGCAGGGTCATTTCCAAGACAGCTGCTAATCCTGGTGCAGTGCCTCTCTTCCAGGCCCTTCACTCTGGGACCTGGATCCACGCCAGTAGCCAAGCACCTTTACTCAACCCCAGAAACTGGCATGCCTGAATTTCAGATGCAGGAGGTACTTTCATCCAGCCCCAAGTGTATGCACACAGGAATAAGTAAGCTACTTGATGAACTGATTAAAGATTTATAGTTCTCAGAGTATATAGCTGTCTTTTGGGGCAAATCCTGGATCAGAAATCCATCTCTGTCCTCACTAATCCGTGTATTATTCTGTCTCATTACTTTGTATTGATCCATTTTCATTTCATGTTGCAGCATTGGGTGGGTGTCTGATATGGCAATGCATTATTTAACTGTTTCCTGCCTGTCTTTGCCATTTGGTGGTGCCTGGTAGCAAGGTTGACTCCTCTCTATTTATTTAATGATCTTACCTTGATTTTTCCTGCTGGTTCATTTGCTGGTCATGTTCTGCCTGAGTCCAAAGTGAACTCTTTTGTGCCTTCTCTTTTCTCTCTGTTTTACTACCTGTAACATTTTATCAGGAGTTGGGTTTGTCTCCTGACTCTCCAATTGATGCAAGCCATATATGTGGTGTCATTTCATGGGAATTAACAGAGGGAAATGGAGAGCAGGTAGATATCCTCTGCTATCACATACCCATAGGCTGCCATTCAAACAAGGGAAGTACCTGGAGTATTTAGGGAGCTTTACCAGACAATGTGTACCCAGATTGAGTTCCATGCAAACCCAATGTAGTAGGATCAGAATTCTGCCTATTTTCTCTCTTCATCTGTGTATTTTTGACTTAACATTTCAAGTCAGGGATTCCCCTCCCTCTACGGAAGGGACAGTGAAAATTAATTTCCAAATCTGGGTTCTTAGGCATTATTTGAATACAGGTAGAAATCCTTTTCTCCTCCCAGAGCCCACCACACCCCTGTGGTGGTTTGGCAATAATCTGTCACTTTGAAATCATAGAATCATGGAATGGTTTAGGTTGGAAGAGACCTCAAAGATCATCCAGTTCCAACCCCCTGCCATAGGCAGGGACACCTCCCACTAGAACAGGTCAGTCAAGGCCTCATCCAGCCTGGCCTGCTGGGCTCTTCTCACAGATAGTTGGAGAAAGGACAAGAGGGAATGGCCTCAAGCTGAGACTGAGGAGGTTTAGATTGGACATTAGGAAAAAGTTTTTCATGGAGAGAGTGGTCAGGCACTGGAATGAGCTGCCCAGGGAGGCGGTTAAATCACCAACCCTGGATGTGTTTAAAGGTCGTTTGGATGTGGTGCTTAGGGCTATGGTTTTAGCTGAATCTTGTAGAGTGGGTTTATAGGTTGGACTTGGTGATCCTGAGGTGCTTTTCCAACCTGGATGTTTCTGTGATTCTGTGAACCAACATCCTGGGTTTGTCTCGCCAGTGGCACAGCTGGGAGTATAACTCACCTTCTTCCTTCTGCTTGCTCCTGTGTGATTGAGCTGGAGATGTCCCCCTGTCTTTCTGTCTTTGAGTCAAATACTTCCTCTGATTAAAAAAAAAAAAAA
>VWZI01022076.1:1013935-1025417 GCA_013396835.1 Psilopogon haemacephalus
AAAAAATCTGTCAGGCATTCATGGAGGATGTTCCCATGGTTAATTTCTGTCTTTGATTTGCAAAAGAAAAAAAAAAATTAGAAAATGGCTCCTCATACTTAGCTTGGCTTGATCCAGTTCCTGCTTCCAGCTATTGGGTTTTTATCCTGCCCCTGTCTGCTAGATTAAAGGGCTTTTCCTTAATAGAAAATCATGTGGATACTTTAGTGACCTCTTAGCCTTCTCTGAGTGAAATCAAATAAACGGAAACTCTTTGGTCTCTTACTGCAGGGTAAGCTTTCCTGATGAGGGTCAGGGCACATCAGTGGGGTCTAGGTCAGAGCTCACACACAAAAAAAGAGGAAAATATTTGTGTTCTTGGCCCACTTTCTGGAAACCTAAAATAGATGAGCAGTGAGAAAGGATTGGGCACTTAAATACATTTCCTCTCTCCCCTCTCCATGATTCAAATTAACGGGGAACTAATGGATGAAATTAATCAGGTGCTGGTTCATCCATCTCCTTCATGAAAAGGCAGGTGAACATTAAACTGCATTAAACACTGCTTTCTTAGGAGCAAATTGAGATTCCATACAAATACTGTTAATTAAAGATTGAGAGCCAATTACATGAATACATACAAGAGTGATTTGAATATGGATGCTACAAGACTGAAGGAGGGAAGAAGGAAAACTGCCCATGCCCCTAAAAGCCAATTTGAACATCTAATGCTGCATTTCATACTTGATAAAGGCATTTAGTGTAAATGAGATGATAAGTCCACTGCAAAACAGGACAAAATTATTAAAGTAGGAAGTCCTTGAGGTGTATAACTTGCCAAGAGTGGATTACTGGGAGTGTATTACTGGGAGTATCTGATAGGAAGAGCTGTACTGGGCCCCATGCCATTGGCAGGCAGGCAAGCAAGGGAGTAGTCTCTTTGCATTTCTGATCTTCCCTCTTTCTTCTCACTCTTCTTGATGTTGCTGACTGTGTGGCTAACAATCCCTGCTCATAGCCCTGCTCTGGAGGTCTGCAGATGAATGTAAATAAAAAGGCAATCTCTGCCCAGCAATTCTTCCAGTCTATGTGCATTTGCTTGTCCAAAGCGACAGAAGGAAAAGACAGTTTAGCAAGAAGCTGGTCACAGGAGCAGAGTCCTGTTGAATAAACACAGCATAATTTAGCCCTTAAATAATAGGAGATTTGGGATATTCTTGAATTATGCTGGGTGAATTTCATGGGTTTAGTGACCTCTAAACAAGGATTAAAAAAATAAAAAAAAAAAAAAAGACTTCTTATCTACAGCCACAAATAAGACACAGCTTCTGGACACAGAAGATGAAGGCATTGTAGTTTCAGAAGCTATGTATGGAACTTGTATTTGCAGGTTTTTTTCATTCATTATAAAACATTGATAGGATGAATTCAGTGTCTCCATTCCCCTCCGGAACTGACCTTCTCCTAGGAACGGGCTGCTGAAGCATTTAATATTTAGATAGCTGCAAAAACTACCTGCAGCAAAAACTGAAGCAAGAAAAAGGGAATATGGCATCAGGGCTTTGTCGCAGAATGCCTTCATTGCCCTTTCAGTTCAGGTTAAGGAACATTAGGCAGCAGAACCCCCTCAGATCTCACTTGGCAATTGCAGAGCTGGCATTTCAGTGCTCATTGCTGGGATAGCAAAGGTAGGTTTGGCTCTGCCTCTCTGGAACTGAGATATCCAGCAACTGAATACAAGGAAGTTTTGCACGTTTCTTTGAAGTATCTGGCTGTCATCATATCCTTGCTCAACAGCTGTGAGGACAAGAAGGCTGTGTTGGCTCATACCAGGCTCTGGCCAGCCTGATCTAGGGTAGGATGTCCCTGCCCACGGCAGGGAGGTTGGAGCTAGATTATCCTTCTGGTCCCTTCCAACCCTGGCTGATTCTGTGATTCAGAAGACTAATGCAACAACATCCCACTAATACAATAGAGAATGAGATGATGAGAAAAAAAAAATGCACTGAGTGATCACAGGAGTATCTTGTTCATGCGATAAGCACTAAACCATAATAGCCAGAAACAGGTTAGAGCCCACCCTCCTATCCTAAATTCTAAATCCTGGAGGATTTAGTCTTTGTCTCAGGTCTCCCAGAGGTGGCATGTTGGGACAGAGGAAAGTTGAGCTGTGTCTTATCCATATATTTAGACTATCTTACACCCAGGACAGAGGGGAAAGTAAAATTTGGTTTGACTGCTCAGGGAGGTGGTTGAGGCCACATCCCTGGAGATGTTTAGGGCCAGGCTGGATGAGGCTCTGTCCAGCCTGATCTAGGGTAGGGTGTCCCTGGGCATGGCATGGGGTTTGGAACTAGATGATCCTTGTGGTCCCTTCCAACCCTGACTGATTGTATGGTTCTATATAGGTACTGTCTCTGCCAGGAAAATACAAGAATCTGTGAAAAGAAAGGCAGTGTCTTTTGGTTTGCATTGTGCAGAAGAGAATAGGTGATATCACTGGAATGCTAGGGATGATGACAATGGAGAAAAAGGTGGGATGGAGCAACTCCTTCAAAATATTTGGCCATTAGGTGACATGCTTTAGCTGTGTTTCCATCAGTCAGTCCTGGACAACAGCAGGCAGGCACAAAGTCTTCTTCTGGGTGAGCCAAATGTAACTGTCTGGTTCAGTTTAATTCACACGGGAACTTTACAAGAAATCCTCTGATCAAGAACCTTCCACTTCATCCAATTCCTGATTAATTTGATTTCCCACTTAAATGCGACTGAAAATTCAGGAATCAGCTCCCTTGTGTTGAGAATAATAACCACCCATACATTTTGCTCGGCTTAAATCTCTTTAGGTAGGTATTGTGAGATAATTCGATCGTCAGCTCCAGGGTGTAGCTATTTAATTTGTGCAGAGGGTGGCATTTCAGCACCGTGGAAGGCAAAGGAGTGGAAAAAAAAAACAACCTAAAAACCCAAAACAAAGCAGTGTGTGCAACAAGAAGGATAATCAGGGAACTTTACTGGTATATCTGCCTCTGCCACTGATCTCTCTAATGACTTTGGTCAAAACACTCTGAAAGCAACACAGAGTAACACTCTCCCAGAGTCGGAGAGATGAGTTTGCCATTTTCTGGCAGGGGAGTGTGTATAAGCACATCTGTTCTGCTCCTTTTCCACTGTCTTCTGCTACTATAACAAAAGATGAATACATGCTTGGCCGTCCCTCGAAAGAGCAGCATTGGCTTCTTAGATTGCATCCACGTCGCAATGACTCACTTGAAAACGATGGCTGGCATGGGAAAAGCAATGACATTAGGAGCATTGGAAAGATTTGTGGCAAACTTACATCTGAGTTCTAGGGAAGTAACTACATTAGCACTAATTAAAAACTATATTTTAGATTAAAAAAACAAACAAACAAAAAATCCCAAACAGTAACTTATGGATGGTGCATATAAAAATCTCTGGTTTTCGCTCCTGACTTAAGATTTGGTTTGTTGCTGCTGCTGCAGTCAGCAAAAGGAAAGCTCCTGGTTTTTGCAGTGTGCCTTGCTGGGAGTGAAGAGGGTAGTGGAATTGTGGAGATAAGAAGTGGGCTGGTGGGGGAGGCATTACATATTCCTCTTTAAGCTTTTTTTAATATCTGTGTATAAGGGACATACAGCCTGCAGTGACCTCTCCCCAGGTGATGGAGTGCCTCTGCTCAAGGTCACTTACTTATGCTTCTGTTGTTTGCTCTGGAGCCCACCTCTCTTCTTGAATAATTCACCAGCACACTTAGACCCAGGCACCCTCTTTAATGAGCTGGGGAAGCAGCCAGGACTCAGAGCTGCAATCAGCTTCAGATGTCGAAGTGCAGAGCACAGAGCTCCAACGTGTGCTGTGTCGTGCAACGACATTGGTCTTCCAGCAGCTTGTACTCAGCAACAGACTCCAACAGGAGGCTGCCAGAGCCCTTCCAGTGTTTCTTCCTCTTCAGCCCTTCAAGACAAAGTTTGTAAGAAGTAAGAGACAGAAATTTAATTTCTGCTGTGAGGACACTTTTATGCTTCTGTTCTGAGCAACCTGATCTAGCGTGAGGTGTCCTGGCCTGTGGTAGGGGGGCTTGAAGATAGATGATCCTTGTAGTCCCTCCCAACTCTGTCAATTTATTCTATTCTATAAGGGCAACCAAACATCGCACTGTTGACCTTAACGAGCTTGCAAATACTTGGGTCTGCTTGGCTCTTCTTGTGTGATCCTGAACTAAGCTTGCAGTTAAATGGGATTTGTGTTCTCCTGGTGTAATGATTCTGCCTTTCAGTTGTTACTCCTGTTGTTAGTAGCACAGGCTAAGATGGGATTGTCAAAACTGGGAAATTCTTATTTCTATTGTTAAATGAGCTTTAAAGAGCAAGGTTTAAGTCCCACAAAGCTATAGTTTTGGGTTGGATTTTTTTTTTTTTGGGTGGGGGGGGGGCGTACTGATAAGTTGAAACATTTCTTCTTTTCTATAGTGCAAAATAAATACTGGCATGAAGAGCTCTGAAGCAGCTGAAGTGTTGCATCTTGACATTTTCAGAATAGAAGACAGATGTTACCAAGATGTTGATGGGATGGCCTGTGTTTTTCTTTAATGAAAAATCATTAGTGAGCAAATGTCCACAGAAGGTCTGAACTTTAATGAAATGGGATTTTTTTTCTGGTAGAGGATGTTTTAGAGAACCTCACTGCTTGCTTTTACTTGGCAGTTAATTGGCACATCCTTTCCGTGCATATGTCCTTGATCCTGCTCGCCTGATTTGATCAGAGCATCTTCCTCCCAGAAGACATTGCTCTGCACATAGCTTCGTGTCACATCCCCTGGGCTTTTTGCTCTGTGGAGATGCTCTCGGAGAGCTGCACAATCTTCCCCAAGTGGTGCAAGGGGATTTGTGCTGGCCTGTAAATGAAGGTGAGCTGTGTCTTTAGAGATCAGTTGGCTGTAGCCTCCGTGCTAGGGAGAAGCTCTCTCTTGAGGACCGGTACAGGAGGTTTATGATCAGATGCCAGAGCTGAGGTGAGCCCCAGGGGCTATTGTGGAAATCTTGTGCAACAGCACATACGGATTCCCTCTGTCACCGTGTCTTGCTGTAAAGCCTGGGCTTTAGAGATGAGAAGACTGGGATATGCTGGGCAACTTACAAATGCTCTGCACTGTCATAATTCAGGAAAAAAGAAGGAGTAAAAAACCTCTCTTTGTGTGTATGTAAAATCTGGTCAGGCTGGTGTCTGTGTTGTGCACATTCTTCTGTGCTGCCTGTGACTACAGAGTATAATGCCGATTGACCATTAATTGCTCACTGACTGATAGAAAGCACAACTAAGGTTTTACTGTGTAAGTCTGCTTTCACTGAGTAAGAAAGATTAACATAAGCAAATTGATATTAAACAGAGATTCAGGGCAGTAGCAGCTCCAAGTGCAATCACTGCTTATTTTTCTGAAAGCTAAAGGCAGAAATCACAGTCCTGCAGGTCAGACCAGGAGTAGCAGTGCTAGGTCTTAATTTTAGCTCTTCTCTGTCTAGGCAATAGCAAGAGCTCAATGGAAAAAAAGCCATCTGAGACCTAAGGGGACAAAAAGACATGCTCAGCAGAGGTGCTGCGTGAGCAGGTGGCTGACAGTGGTAATCTCATTCTCACTCCTCTCTGAAATTATTCAGAAGTTTTAGTCTTTGCAGTAGCTTGGAACTAGACGGTCCCTTCCAACTGAAACCTTTCTATGAATCTATGAATCATTGTGAGCCCAGCATTTCCCCCTAGCTGCTGGAAGTAGAGACGAGCCAGCTGCAGGGATTGAAACCCCGGGGACTCTGCTCACCGCTGCAGGGATTGAAACCTCGGGGACTCTGCTCACCTGTGGGATTCCAGGGCCAGGCTGGCTGAAGCAGGCTGTCTATCCAAGCACAGCTGGGCACCGGCAAAGCCACTGCTGGGCTCTGCAGATGCAATTCAATATCTGTGTGCACACATCTGGCTGTGGCTCACTGTGGATTTTGCTGCGATCGTCACCGTCTGCCCTCACGCAGGCAGTGTTGCGGGAAAAGAGTAACACACAGATCCCCGCATTTGAAAAGCACTGAGCTCGCTGTCTCTGCATGGGATCATTTCCCTGGAAGGTAGACCTATACACAAGGAACAGACGAAAATTCTTGCTTGATACTCGTCCTGCAGACCCGGCTCGCCGAGGCTGGTGGAGGAGAGGTTTTAGGCTCCTTTTAGTCTTTCTGCTGAAGGTGGCAGCACAGCTCCTTTTCTTCTAACCGTCCCAAATCTGAAGTGATGAGTTATTTGCTATGGTCCAAAGGGCAGCAGAAAAGCCTGACCAAATTTAACTAAACCAGAAGGGCACAAAAAGGATTTTGAACAAAAAGTGAGTGACTTGCTTGCCCTGCCCATCCCTTCTCAATTACTGAGAGCAAATAACTTGCATGTAATGGCTATGGGGGAAGAGGCACGGAAAAGAAATCAGAAAAGTCTTTTTTTTTTGACAAAAACAGTGAGCTGCAGGTGGGAAAAGCAGATGAATTCCACAGCATTTGCACAAACACAGTCTGTGCTTGGCTCGCTCAGGACTTCACAACTTGCCTGGCAGCTGACACCAAGCAGCAACAATCTGGCACTCAGGGCTCTGTGCTGGGAACCTTTTCAGGCTTAATGTCCACCTCTTGCACCACGGCTTGGAGGAGCAGCTCTCCACAGTACCAGTCCCTCAGAATACATGCCAGCAAGGTTTTTTTTTTACTGTCCATAAGGGCACAATGAGAATTAGACCTCTTGGCTTCTTCTCCTTCAGCTTGAGGTACTGGGTGTGTGATGCAGAAGATCCCCATCACAAGGGTAACGTCAGTAGGGCTGTCAAGGTTGGACTTACCTAGCACTATATAGGCAGCCAGTTTTCTTTCATTTCTTACAGTCCAGATGAAGATTTGTTTTCTCTTGTGAACTGTGCTGGGGTAGTGGAAGGGAGGGAACCAGCAGTAGTGGAGCAAATGCTCCAGGTGAGGTGAGGTGCACCTTGAGGGAGGTGATTCTCCCCCTCTGCTCTGCCCTGGTGAGGCCCCACATGGAGTACTGCATCTAGTTTTGGACCCCCTATTACAAGAGGGATGTGGACATGCTGGAGGTGTCCAGAGAAGGGCCACGAGGATGCTCAGAGAGCTGCAGCACCTCTCCTATGAGGACAGACTGAAAGAGTTGGGGCTGGTCAGTTTGGAGAAGAGGATGCTCCCAGGTGACCTTATTGTGGCCTTCCAGGATCTGAAGGGGACCTACAGAAAAGCTGGGGAGGGACTTTTTAGGCTCTGAGGTAGTGACAGGACTAGGGGGATGGAGCAAAGCTGGAGGTGGGGAGATTCAGATTGGATGTGAGGAGGAAGTTGTTCAGCATGAGAGTGGTGAGAGCCTGGAATGGGTTGCCCAGGGAGGTGGTAGGGGCCACATCCCTGGAGGTATTTAAGGCCAGGCTGGCTGAGACTGTGGGGAGCCTGATCTAGGGTAGAGTGTCCCTGGGCATGGCAGGGTGTTTGGAGCTAGCTGATCCTTGTGGTCCCTTCCAACCCTGACAGATTCTATGATTCTAGGTAGTGCTCAGGTAGCAGAGGGAGGTGGTGGGAACTTCTTCTTACCATCTCAAATAAGTCAGGAATGATGGATAAGTGTTCAGGATGGATCCACCTTGCCAAAACTGTCCAGCAGATCATAGTGGGTTCAACAAACCCAGCAAAACTTAAAGACATAAATGTGTGGGGCTGAAGAAGCTAAGGTGTTTGGGGTTTATCCGAGGGAAGGTTAAGCGGTGACCCAGTCACAGCCTGTAACTAACAACAGAGGGCAGAAAAGTTTTTTAGTTAAAGTAGGAAAATAGAAGTAAATTTCGAAGGCTGCAAATAGTAGCTACATAAATGTAAATGGGAAATAAGCTCTGTGAGATGCCATACAGTGGCTACTCTGGGCAGGTAATAGAAGGGTATGAGTAAGATACCTGCCTGTATGCAATGTCATGTGCCCTAATCTAAAAAGTCCATAAAAATCTTCCTGCAGTTTAGCTTGATTCCATGCAGCACAGGATAAGTAAACAGAGAGGAAAAGTATATGGATTGAGTTGATGGAAATTTACTTTTGACTGATTGAAACTGAGGTGACATAAAGCAGATGGAATTTTTTCTCACCACTGCTAGCTTAAGGAAATGAAATCTTTCATGATGATCCAATTTTTTTATTAATTTTCCTATAAAGAACACAAAATATTGTGGCTGTGAAAGGGCTGAATATGAAGCAGAAGTAAAATATGTACATAAACCAGGATAACTGACAGCTTTAATACATTTTCAATTTATATGTGAATATAGACACAATTCCCCCTTGCATAAACCAAACAGCTAGCCACAGGGTATAACATGGGAAGCATAAAATCAAAGACACGTGCAGCACTTGAGCAGAGAAAGAGTTGTAGAGTAGTGGCAGAGGGCAGGTACTGACTGTTGGCTTGATGGGCTGAGCACCTCCCTCCTTCCACACCCATCTCTGCAGCAGGCATCATACTCTCTGTGGCCCAGACAGGCACAAAGCTCTGGTCTTTTTGTGCGGTGTTGAATACTTCCTTCATCAGTGGCTCAGATGCTCTGCTAGAATCAGAGAAATCATCAAGGTTAAGGAGTTGATTGTAATGGGAAGGGAAAGCTGGGATGGCCAGACCCTAGCTGTTTCCTAGCAGCTCCCAGACTGCCCAGAGAGGCTACTTCAGGATTGTTCTAAATTGCAAGTTCGATCCCGTGTGCCTTTGGGCAGACTGGTGCCGTGAAGCCACCCTTACCACCTCATGATGCCTCCACTTTACCCCAAATTCCTGTGGTTTTTTTTGTTTTGTTTTTTAAGGAGAAGAAGAAAAAAAACAACCAAACATTAAAAAAAAAAAAAAAAAAAAAAAAAAAACAAAAAAACAACAACAAAAAAAACAGGCATGAAAAATAACGGACAAGGAGGAACAGAATAAGAGAAGGAGAGAGGTAAGAGATCAAAATGTTGTGCACCCCACAGCAGCAGCCTGTCTGACTCCCAGGATGCCTGGCTTGTGCCCAGTGCTGCCTGGTGAATTATTGGCATGCTCAGGTCATGCTGCTGATCAGCACCCTGGTGTGGGAGCTCAAGCTCACACCGAGGCTCTCCTCTGCCAAGGCTTTTTTGGAATCTATGTAGCTGCATGACACAGAAAAACCTCATTAGGAATAAGACCAGCTCTCCATAAAGGCCAAGTTCTGATGAGTGGGTCTTTTCTTCTTGTGCCACAATGAGGGCTGCTTGAATTAATTTAACACAAGCAACAACAAAAGGCTCCCAGACAGCTCTGCACTCTCCTTCCCCAAATGGCAGTTTATTCCACTGTCCTGTCCCATGGTTTTCAGCAGAAAATTAGCAAATATTTATCATATGCCACCGGGACTTGCTGCAGCTGCTCTTCATTCCTCCGGGATGGCCTCAAGCTGAGAACAGGGAGGGTTTAGACTGGACATTAGGAAAAAGCTTTTCCTGGAGAGAGTGGTCAGGCACTGGAATGAGCTGCCCAGGGAGGTGGTGGAGTCAGCAACCTTGGATGTGTTTCATAGTCGTTTGGATGTGGTGCTTAGGGCTATGGTTTAAGGTGAATCTTGTAGAGTAGGGTTATAGGTTGGACTTGATGATCCTGATGGTCTTTTCCAACCTGGATGTTTCTGTTATTCTGTGACAGTTCTTATGCAGCAGAGTTGCTGCTGTGCCAGCTGCTTCTCCTCCTAAAGTGGTCTGGTGGCTGCAACATGCTGGAAGAAGAAAGTTGTGCTATGCCTGCAGTAAAATATCTCCAAGGAAAATGTACTAGGGATTTCACACAGCTTTTGAGGAACATCCCAGTCTAGGTCCTCTCTTTACATCATAGAATGCTTTGGGTTGGAAGGGACCTTAAAGATCACCTAGTTCCAACCACCTTGCCATGGCTTTCCAGCAATGCCTCAGTCTAGATCTTCACCCCCCCACACATGACCATGTCTTTCCAGCAATGCCTCAATCTAGATCTTCCCCACACACACACCAGACCATGGCTCTCCAGCAGTGTCTCAGTCTAGACCTTTCCTAGGCATTTCCTACAGCTTTCCAGGAATCTCTCCACTCAAAACCTTTCTATGTAATTTTCTAAGTATATAACAGTCACTTTCTAGGAATCTTTGCTTTGGAAGGTTTGGGCAATTTTCCCTGGTTTTCCAGGAGTTCCTCATTCTAGAGTTTTCCTACCAATTCACTTAGTACTCTCCAGCAATTCCATTGGACTAGGAAGTTCCCTGGTTCTTTTCAGGTAATTTTCTCACTGTCTTTAAACACATGTTTTCTAGGAAGCATTCCATGGCTTTTGGTGACTTCTCCCCATGTTCTCTAGGGATTTTCCTGCCCTTTCCTAGGAATTTTCCTTTTGAATTTTACTAATTCCCCCCACACTGCTTTCTAGGAATTCAGTAGGTACTTTTCAGTTTGTGTTCTACAAAATTTATCTAACTAATCAATTTAATTTAGAAGGGATCTATTGTTTTCTAGGAATTTTGCTGATGATGTCTTGGCATTTCCCCACCACTTTCAAAGCATTTATTGGTACTTTTCAGGCATCTATCCTTAGGTGTCTAGGAGCTCACATGAAACCTTCTAAGAATTTCCTTACTGCTGTCTAGCAGTTTTCTGCTGTGTCAAAGGACTCCTTCAGCTGCTGTCTACAAATTTGTGCTTTCTGGGAATTTTTCCTCTCCACTTCCTAGGCATTTTCCTACTAATTTTGAGGATTTCCTCCACTCCTTTCTAGGCATTTTCCTGCTGCTTTCTAAGAATTCATTCTGCTGCCTCATTTTTGAGGCAAAAATTCTGCAGTTCTGCAAAAATTCCACTCTTTGAGCCTGCCCTTGCTGTGCTAATGGTGTCCAGATTGTCTGTGCTCAGGTAAACCAGAACATAGCAGTAGCATGGAGAGAAAAATATGGCAACTGTTACATCTTCATCCATGGTGATAATTTGATTCTGCTACTGCAGTTTCTGACTGTCTTATGTCAAAGCTGAGATTTGAGGAGAAACTTCTATAGCTCTAAAAAGTTGATTTTTTTTTTTTTTTCCCCCCCAGCAGAGCAACACTTAAAAGGAATTTTGTAATTAGAATTGCTAATGTTCGTGTGTGGTAACAGCCAAGCACGATGCAGCCTTTCTGTTTGGCACAGCACTGATGAATTGTTAGGAAAAGGAGCTGATTCACTTTGCTAAATTAGAACTGATGCCACAGGCACTATGAATGTTAACATCCATGTAATTATGCAAAATATTTGTACTTTTATCTACCTTAAGTGCGGTACAAGTGTACAAGACAGCAGAGGCTGTCAGAAAAACACCCACAACTTACCTAAAAGAAGAAAACTTTCTTAACTCCTTGGTTCCCAGGGGAAAAAAAAAAAGAAAGAAAAAAGGAAATTAAAAAAATAAAAAA
>VWZI01022076.1:1025433-1039306 GCA_013396835.1 Psilopogon haemacephalus
AAAAAAAAAAAAAAAAAAAAAAAAAAAAAAAAAAAAAAAAAAAAAAGAAAAAAAAAAAAAAAAAAAAAAGAAAAAAAAAAGAAAAAAGAAAAAAAGTGGAAAAAAAAAAAAGAAAAAACCCAAGGTGTAGTGACAGGCTCCATCTAACTCTGCTTTCTGTAGAGTATCATCAGAAGCAAAATAATGCAGAATTCAGAGGCTGGGCTCTTCTGCTGCCTGTTAATAGGAAGTTCTGGGAGCAGTGCTCCTTCCACTGCAGCATGAATTATGCAGCCCAGGGAAAACAAGGGCTCGCTGTCCTGGTGAAGTAAGATGTGAAGAACCATGAAGTCTGCACAGGGGAAATGGAAGAATAAAGTATGACCCCGATAAATGATGTATGGAGAAGTCAGGCACACATAACAGTCCCTTTTTAATGCCTCTTGCTGAAGCAGAATTTGAGGTTTGGGGTTTGTTTTGTATTTTTAAAGCCATTTCCAGGTAGCGACCACCTTTTCCTGTGGAGCCAGAGGACAACTCACCTGTCTGAAGTTGCTCTCAAGAACTGATGGTTTTATTTTGTATTTCTAACACCATTTCTAGGTAGTGACCACCTTTTCCTGCGGAGCCAGAGGACAGCTCACCTGTCTGAAGCTGCTCTCAAGAACTGATGGTTTTATTTTGTATTTCTAACACCATTTCTAGGTAGTGACCACCTTTTCCTGCGGAGCCAGAGGACAGCTCACCTGTCTGAAGTTGCTCTGAAGAACTGATGGGTTTGTTTTGTATTTTTAACACCATTTGCAGGTAGTGACCACCTTTTCCTGCAGAGCCAGAGGACAACTCACCTGTCTGAAGCTGCTCTCAAGATCTGAGAGGGAAGTAAATCACATATAACATTATGGAGGCCATTGATTGACCTGTTCTGCTTGCTGGCTTGAACTTCTTGTCTCAGTGCTAGGACTTGACACAGGACAAGACAGGTAAGTGCCTGTGGAGATACACCAGCATGTTTCACCCTGACAGACTCTCTCAAGCTGAACTAATTGAAAGGATAAGCATGTTTAGGAGTGATAGTGGACCCATGCCACTTGTATTCACATTCCTGTGAATACACTCAAACCTTTGCAGGTCTGTAATGCCATTGGATTCCTACTTATCCCTATTTGGGGGAAGAAAAAAAAAAAGTTAAATCTTAACAGTTTAAACACTGAATCATCCCACACATTCGGAGCTGCCAAAGGAATTGTAGGAATAACCCCAAATAGATGATTTAACTTTCAGCTGTTTAAGGTTTTAATCTGAATTTAATTACATTTGAGGAGTGGAGGTGGTGGTGGAGGTGTTACTACAGAACACTAAAGCTTCAACACTTGCCAATTTCAAGGTGACTTCTCAAAGGAGAAGCTTCCTTAAGAAGGGTTTCAAGGTCAGTCACATTTATTTTTAACAAAAAAAAAAAAAAAGAAAAGGTTATTGAAAAGGATTCTGATCAGCAAACTCCTTGATTCTTCGCTTTGGTTTCATACATTTCAGAACACTTTTTCATACATTTCAGAGCACTTTTGTCACTTTTTTTCTGCTCATTATTTATCTAAGGAGCTCCGTGCCTATGCTGGGAGAGATGACCTTAGTATGTTAAAAGCTGTTCAGGTACCAATTCCTTTAGCAGAACAAGCATCTTCCTTCCTTGGCTGACATATGTATAAAACCATCAATCCGCAGCAGAACCCCACAGTCCTGGGAGAGATGCTGTTTGTCCATCAGGCTTGAGAAATAAACAGCTCTTCACCCATATTAACATGGTACAGAAAGTCAATACCCAAAAGCTCTGCTTATGTTGCAGGAGATGGGGTCAGTGGTATAAAAAGCTTGGCTGTTAATTCCCCTTTCTGCTTTTTCTGATAGCTCTTGGAGAGAGGTGTTATTAGTGAATCAAAATGTTTAATTTAACCTCCAAATATCTTGAGAGCCTTGCAGGCTTTGAGATTCTCTGCTGGATCTCACTGTGGAAAGGGATTTGCTGTTTCCTTATACAAACGATGAGTTTTAATTCCTAATACTGGTGTTATCAGCAAGGTAAATATCAGCGCAGTGTTGCAGTGGTCAGGCCAGGTTCTGCCATACCAGGAGAGACGTAAGGAGAACAGACATCTGCTACTACCCATGACAGAAGCAGGATTTAGCCTTTACATGTTCTGAGTTTGTTCTGGTGTTTCTGGTTTGGTTTTTTTCCCAAAGGGAAAGCAAGAATTGGTGAGTTTGAAGTGCCAGCCTGTTCTGAACCAGTAAAGCTGTGTTCCAGCACATCTCCTAAGCCATCTCATTCACACAATCATCAGCTAATCCTTTCTACTGGTTGTAATGATCTACGAAGCTTCAAAGCCATTTCTTTTTCAGGTAGTACATTAAACAAAATGGGTTCTGCTGTAGACACTTTACTACTCAGCAGAAGCAGTCATGTTTAAGTGAGAAACTGCACTAAGCAGGACGTAACCGTAACAGCTATGGAACATCAGTGGTGTTTGCTGTCTCCTCTCGTGAGTGATGGTCTCAGGGCAGGCATTTGCATTGCCTGGTTGTGGTTACAGCCTGAGGCTTCACAAGCATAACTCATCGTGTTAGAAGAACTAACTTTTTCCTTTTCCTAAGATCCATTTGATCATTTTATATGAAGGTTATATAGATGGGATTGCTGGCAGAGAGAGCACTGGGATGTGGCATGGCCAAAGAGGAATGGAAATGATCTGTGTCATGGTAGGCTGCATGATTGTCCTTTTCCCTGATATTGGAGAGAGTCCAGAGGAGGGCCACGAAGATGATCAGAGGGCTGGAACACCTCTGCTATGAGGACAGGCTGAGAGAGTTGGGGCTTTTCAGCTTGGAGAAGAGAAGGCTTCAAGGAGACCTTATAGCAGCCTTCCAATATCTGAAGGGGGCCTACAGGAGGGCTGCGGAGGGACTATTCACAAAGTCTTGTAATGACAGAACAAGGGGGAATGGGTTTAAGCTGGCGGAGGGGAGATTTAAACGGGATGTTAGGAGGAAGTTCTTCACAGTGAGGGGTGGCGAGACACTGGCACAGGTTGCCCAGGGAGGTTGTGGCTTCTCTCTCCCTGGAGGTGTTCAAGGCCAGGCTGGATGAGGCCTTGAGCATCCTGATCTAGTGGGAGGTGTCCCTGCCTATGGCACAGGGGGGTTGGAACTGGATGATCTTTGAGGTCCCTTCCAACCTAAACCATTCTATGATTCTATGATTGTCCAAACAACTCACAGTGATGAGGCATAAACACAGTTTATTTGCTGTTCTGGTGAGAGGCTGACTGGCAAACTGTGCAGGTGGTTTCTCACAGATGGATTTCAACCCTAGAGGCATATTAGTGATGAGCGTCTGCATACCTATGTGTGCATAGAGGACAAAGTGCTGGTTTGCCATGATAAACCTTTTTAGCCTGTGGAGAACAGGAAAAATATTTTCTTTTAAAAACCCTCACCAAACAAAATCCAGGGCAATTCAGCAGCGTCTGTCCTCCAAAAGATGGGACCTGACTCAAGGAGAAAGGCTGGCTGAAGCTGGTGAGGCATTGCTCTCTGGTCTGCTTGCCTCCTTGCTGGGTCATTTGCTGGAAAGCAAAGAGCTGAAGTGAAATGAGGTAGTTTCCAGTCACTAATTTCAAGCGCTAAGAATTGCAACTGCTGGTGGCTCAGGAGGGTTGACAGCGCAAAGCTTGAAGTGCAAATTATCCCACCCTTTAAGCAAGATGCCCAATTTTAAAGCCAACAGGTTAATACACCAAGATTTAGCTTGGGAACAGTCTCCAAAGTGGTTTGTAGTTCTTTCTCATGCTGCGATTGGGTGAAATATTTCGTCAGTCATGAAGTCTGTTCTAAGTCCAAGAGAACCGCTGAGAAAGAAGCAGTCTGCATGTGATGAGAGGAGTTCCTTCAGACTTGCTCTATATTTACAACTCTTCTTTCCAGGACTTTTCCCATTTCAATTATCAGCCAGGATGCATAAGAAAAATGTTTTCTCTGTGTCCTACGCAGGTTTGGGACAGTGTAGAAGAAGACTGAAAATCAGCTGAGCAATGGCTAATGCACACGGGAGGTATTTGATTTGTATCAGCTATCATAAATAGCTTGAGCTCCAGGATGTGAGTCAGATGAGAAACTGCCAAGCTTCTGTGTCAACATCACAGTGGCAACAATGAAAGAGAAAGGAGGAGAGACTACCACAGAGAGCAAGCTCTGGAAACAACCCTTCACAGCGTGGCTTTCTCCATTGTTAAGACAAAGAGGGAGCAGCTAACTGGGGAATTATTTTCCTAACAGAATCTCACGTTTTGCTCTCAGTTACATGTCGGCTGCTAGACTAAAGTAACTGGAATAACACTTCCATCAGGAGAAGCTCAGATAGCATGGCTGTGAGTGCCAACTGGTTGGATCAAAGCAGGATGCATAGATGACAGATCAGTGCCACTGAAAGTGCTTTGCAAGTCACAAACACTTTCACCTGTGCCTTTCTTCTGAACCAGACACTAAACGAGATAGCTTTAGAAGTCGTCTTCCTAGAGAGGTTGTTCTTTTGCAGAAGTCTTCTGGTTGCCTTACTAATGCTTCAGAGATCCAAATCCTGTTTTCTTTGAAGCCAACTTTGCAGCCACAAATTGTGATCCTGGTTACAAAATCTTATTTATCCCTGGAAATTCAGACAATACACATTTCTACCGCAGCTGCTACATGATTAGAAAGAATTTTCTGTGTCAGACTTTTAAAGATGTGCTGGCCCCGAGTTTTCAGAATAGCTTAATGACACCTGGATGTTAGCTCTGAAACATGGCTGGAAAAATCTCTAGGTAAACCTAAGCAGCATGTCTATAAATGTTTCATTGCTATGAATATTTGCTGAGGTTCTGTTCTCCAGGCCCTAACTATAGAGGCCAGGAAGTAATTTTTACAGTTCCCTTTCATATTTCACCCAACTAACACTCAAGATGAACAAAACTGTACTTTTTACTCTGATGTATCTTTTCTTTTCTTGGGTTTTTGGTTTTTTTTGTTGTTGCTGTTTGGGTTTGGGATTTTTGTTGGTTCATTTTTGGTTTGTTGCAGCACAGGAGGTTCCACCTCAACCAAAGGGGGAACTTCTTTACTGGATGAGGCACTTAGTGCCATAGTTTAGTTAATTAGAAGGTGCTAGTTGATGGGTTGGACTCTATGATCTTGAAGGTCTTTTCCAACCTGATTAATTCTGACTCAGATTCTCATTCTGATTCTGAAATGCAGCAGTGTGTGGAATTGTGAGGATCTTCAACCACTTTTGTTTAGGAAGCTCTGGAGGCAATGGTTCATGACAATGGTTTCATGTAGCAGAAGAGTTTATCAACGCCTCAGTCAGTGCAGAAGTGCTGATGTACATCCAGAAAATGGAAGCATTGACCTATACATAAAAGCGACATGCACGAATTTTCAGAAATCAAAGTTCAGCTTTATAACATGGATCATCCTTTTCTTTTTAGCATCATATGGAAGGTAAAGTCACTGCCTGATGGGCTGTAGCTGACAATGAAAATTATATGGTCTGAGAGCCTTTCTGCTTAAGGTAGAAGGTCAACTTCCATGGCAACAGGAATAATTCCTTTTTATAATTGTTCAGGGTAAATCTAAGTTGCTTTTATAAGTTTCAGCCAGACGCCAAGTATAAAGGCTTGTGGATTGGACAAGGTGGGAGGCAGATTGTCTCTCCATAGGTGTCTCAAAGCTCCCTCAATGCAAGATTGCAGCAAAGGACGACTGCTGCAGGTATCTTCTAGTAATGTTCTCTATGTCATTTCTGCTCTTTCTCAGCTTCTGCCTTTCCCAGATTTTGTCTAAGCCTTTCAGACAAACAGCTTTTGCTTTATCTAATGCTCAGGTGAGTTACAGATAGAAGGATTCTGTGTTAACCCCTACGAGAGAGCTGTAAGGATGCATTTATAGAATCATAGAATCAGTCAGGGTTGGAAGGGACCACGAGGATCATCCAGTTCCAACCCTTCTGCCATGCCCAGGGACACCCTACCCTAGATGAGGCTGGACAGAGCCTCATCCAGCTTGGCCTTAAACAGGGATGTGGCCCCAACCACCCCCCTGGGCAACCTGTTCCAGAGCCTCACCACTCTCATGGTGAAGAACTTCCTCCTCACATCCAATCTGCACAACATGCTGCAAACATTTGGCCGCCGTGAAAGAGCTGCAAATCTCCCAATATGATAGATATTGGAGCAGAACTAGGAAAAGCTTCAGGTTGTCTGAAGTATTGAGATTGTCTGAAGCCTGGTGTTGATTATTTCACTGTGTGTTAGAGAAGAATCTCCCAAGAAATGCCATAATCCCAGAACAGAGGTGGCTTATATGGGACTGTTCCAAGCACCAGGTTTCCTGGCCTTCATGCATTAGTCTTCAAGCCAATCTTCCTCAAAGAGTTTGCTCTAATTTTATCATCAGACTGAAAACTCACTCACCAGGGTGGCCTGAGTTCCACTTTGCAGCTAAAAGCCACGAGTAACAGCACTTTGCTGAATATTAATGTTCCCTCCCACATGAAGCTCCTCCAAGTCTGTGCCAGCTTGTAGCTGCTCTGATAGACAGAGTGTGAGGTATTGGCAGAGACAAGAGGTTTCGGGGCCCCGAAGTGAGAAGTTAATCGCTTTTGCCCTACTCAACTATCCGTCAAATGTCAGTTCCACCTTGGTGGTAACTCAGATCTGTCTACATTCTCAAGCTAGAGTGAGGTGAACTCAAATGAGCCTGAGTCAGTGTCTGTATGACCAGGAGTTACTGCTCCCTATGCTGCTCTTCACATTGGTTTCATGTCTAGACAGGGATTGGAAGAAGTCTGTTTCCACATTAACTTTGTGAAACTTGCTTGCCTTTATCATTTTGGAAGGCAACTTTTTGCATCTGAGAGGTGTCCGATCTGGTGTCTGAAGAAGCCACTGCAGGAAATGTCAAACCAACATTTCCAACCTTCTGCCAGTTACAGGGCATATAATCAGAGGAAGGCATCTGTCAGTCTTTTGCCAGCTGCACAGCTGGGAAATACAAAGTTGTCCCAGAAAAGTTGGTGAACTGAGGCATTTTAACAGCTATTTGCTAAGCAAACATTGGTAATTAACAGAGAACTTAGAACATTGCCTATCAGGTGTTCCATGTGCCTGGCATCTCATTACCTAGCCTACAAGTCATAGCTGCATTTCTTACTTAGTGGCTGGCTGAGAGGACCATCTTAGGAGGTGTAACAGGGAGAAAACAAAGGTATTACACTAACATTTGGAAAATAAAGGCAGGCCAAAGCAGTCTTGAATGGAGCATCTTCTGCACCCATGACTTTATGCTCTTTTCTCCAGGTTATCTCTCTTCTGGGGCAAATTCCAAGTTTCTGGGAGACGGAGTTAAACTCAAACTTGTGTTCAGTTACCCTAAGGACCGTGCTTAGGGTAACTACTACTACTTAGTTGTGCTGGTTTTTTCCTTCCTTTGTAATGATCCAAGTCTTACAAGTCTGAACACTGGAGATCTCCCAACTCCCCTGTTTCTTGAGAAGTCATTGTTATTTCTGGTACCAATGCTGATAGCTCCTTGCTTCCTCATTTGTCCCCAACAAAGGGATAAAAGGAATGCTTCATCTGGCCAGAAAGGGAAGATGAATGAGAGGCAGAGATGAAGGTCCTTCTAGTTTGATGCTCCTCCAAAAGTGCATTAGCCCCTATGTTTTGTTCCCTGTGTTTGACTTTTTGACTTCCAGTATTAATAAGTAGGGAAGGAATTGTCTTTCCAGGAAGCCACTCCATAAAACTTATCTTTCTGTGCATGAAAGAAGATGGAGTAGCCAGGCAATATACCAGTGGTGATATTTACTTGTTTTCTAGCTTGTTCTTCCTTCTTGATAGTGTCTTCACATCTGCCATGCAGCAGCAGATGCCCAGGACATAGAAGCTTGGATCAGTGATCAATATTTAGTGGTTAGAGACATACTCTTCCAAAGATTCAGAATTTGCTTATCTTCAAAGATAAAGACCTGGAGATCTCAGCCTCTCAGCACTGCCTGTGGCTCTCCCTTGTGTAGGATTCAGGTGGCATTCACTAAGCACATTATTGAAGATGATGCATATCACAAGATGAGGAAAGATCTCATTGCTGTCTACAACTACCTGAAGAGATGTTGTGGAGAGGCTGCTGCTGGGCTTTTCTCACAGGTAATTGAGAAAGAATGAGGGGGACTCAAGCTGAGACTGGGGAGGTTTAGATTGGATATTGAGAAAAAGTTTTTCACAGAGAAGGTGGTCAGGGACTGGAATGAGCTGCCCAGGGAGGTGGTTGAGTCACCCATCCTGGATGTGTTTAAGGATTGTTTGGATGTGGCGCTTGGGGATATGGTTTAAGGTGAATCTTGTAGAGTAGGGTTCTTGCTGGACTTGGTGATCCTGATGGTCTTTTCCAACCTGGATATTTCTGTGATTCTGAGTGTTAAGTTGGGTGAGACTTGTATCTAGGCAGCAGAGTCTCACTCTAGCCATATTCCCAGCCTGGGATTTGACTGAGGGCTAGATTTCTTTGCACAGGTGGGAATTACTCCCTCCTGAGAGAATAGCAGATGCCATTGACTTCCCACCCTCTGGAGAACTGACTGCTGAAGAGGCTGTAAGCATCAGTTTAGGCTGCATGCACTTGCCTGTAAATGGAGCACTTGCATAAGGGATATTTTCAGTCTGCTTTAGCCTCTCTCTCTCTCTCTCTCTCTCTCTCTTTACACCTAATCAGCCTTTTCATCTTGTGAGAAATAATTCGGGAGAGGTGTCAGGATGTCAGAGGCTTTCTGAGACAGCTCCCCGCCCAGCCAAGCCAGAAGTAGCTTCGCCTCTCAGGCAGACTGGGACATAATCCATCCCATCTTCCACAATGACTATAATCTTAGTGCTGTTTATTCAAGCATGGCCATGCTACAATTAGAGCCAAGGGCTTTACACATCCAAATGATGCCACTGGCAGAGCCTGTGCTCCAACCAGCAACCTGCCAGCACCTCCTCTATAGTTTGTGCAACCACTAGCCAAAGTGCTTTACTCTGGTATTGAACCAAAGTGGAAGAAAGAGCTTTTCCAGTCTCACCTCTGACTTTCATACACTCCCTTTACTCCTTCAGCACACTTTGTCTCTGGGCTTTTAAACAACTGACATGGCTCCTTTTCCATATAAAGCTTTAAAACTCTGACTCTTATGGGAATGCTGAGTAAAGTTCTGAACACCAGAAGAAAAGAAGAAAAAAAAAAAACTCTTAACTCTTCTCCAGGCAGCATGTGGAGAAACAAAATAAAACCAAAACCCAAACCAAATGAAAACCCCCACAAACAAGCAAACCCCCCAAAACAAATGAAACAAACAAACAAACAAAAAATCCCCCCAAATTTCTCTCATGTTGATGAACAGAAAACCCCATCCTGCTCATGCTGGTGTGGTCACCTCCACTCCTGAGAGTGAGCTACTTTGCATCCTGCCATTAGCTGCTTCTCCTGAGGTATGTGAATGGCACTTCATAGACATGGCACTTTGGGCCATGGTTTAATGGCCATGGTGGTGTTAGGTCAACAGTTGCACTCAATGATCCTAGAGGTGGTTTTCAACCGAAACTGTTGTATGACTCCATGAATGTTTCCACTCAATCAGACCTAGTTGTGGCACTTCTGGATCAGGGAATAAAATGCCAATGGCTATTCTTTCAGCTCTCTTTTCACTTGAGCCTTCCTGGGATTTTTGCGAAGGTCAACAGCTTCTTAAAAGGCTAAAGCTGAAACAATGTTCCCTGGAAAATGCAAATCAAAGCTAGCTGTTAGCAGTCTAATGCAGATGGGCCATTTTCTTGTGCCAACAAGCTTCTAATGCCTGTAAGTTGACCTGCTGATATATTAAAGACTTGTAGTTCCCTGCTCCAGCTCCGAGTTCTCATTAATCACAGCGTGGAGCTCTGCAGGGCAGGGATGTCTGAATGGTGCAGGGCAGCATCAGCCCAGAGATGCTGAGGGTGAGTGTTGCTGCCTGGGGTAAGATGGTGCAGGGGGTTGTACACACCTGACATTCTGGCCTGGGTTTTGCTGAGCAGGTTTGTCTGCTGCTGTTTTGGTGGAGGGTGACTGCCTTGCCTGTGCTGGGCTTCTGTGTATTTAGTGTCAGCAACAGTCTCTAAATCCTTTAACTTCCTCCAAGTTGTTGTGGTTTTTTGTTTTTTGGTTTTTTTTTAATTTTTTTTTCAGTGTAAACTGCAACCTTTTAATTCTTCTCCACTACAAGCAAACTACCCCACAAGATTCCACTCAGCTCCTGGGGTGAAAGGTAGCCAGAGAACTGCTCTAGAGCAATGCACCGTGTTTAATTTCTCGTGGATGCAAAAAACTCCAGGAGCTGGAATTCTACACCTTTGAAGGGTGTATAAAAATCCAAGGCGAGAAACCACTCCCTAATCAATTTTGCAGTTCTGCAAGGATCATAATTTAAAATTACCATTTGCTTATCCAACTGCAACCGAGTGTTTTAGAAAAGCAGTACCTATGAATGAAACTCAGCACAGCGTAAACCCAAGTGACAGTTCAAGTGTCACTCTGTTGTGATACCTTCTGAGCAGTGTGTTCTTTTCTGGATGTGGCCTTAGAGCATTTGTTTCTAGATTTGCCAGAGCAGTTCTGGATTTGCAGCCTGGGTATTGCATGATTTAATGCAGGTGCAGATGCTCAAGTGCCTTGGGGTCCTGCACAGCATCATGTGGTTGGCTGGTAGTGGGCTGAGGCTGGTCAAGTGGTGGCAGGCTGTGCTGGTTTGAACTAATTGGAGGATTTAGATTAGAAATTATGCTATAGGCTGAGAGAGGAAAACAGGTGATGCTACTCCACTCAGAGCTCTACTGAGAAAGAAAAAAAAAATGTTTTAAGAGTTGTAACATAAATATAGGTAACAGGGATGGAATCATAGAGTAGTTTAGGTTGGAAGAGACCTTAAAGATCATCCAGTTCCAACCCCCCCCCACCATAGGCAGGGACACCTCCCACCAGATCAGGCCGCTCAAGACATCA
Source organism: Psilopogon haemacephalus (assembly GCA_013396835.1). Lineage (NCBI taxonomy): Eukaryota > Metazoa > Chordata > Aves > Piciformes > Megalaimidae > Psilopogon > Psilopogon haemacephalus. The sequence continues at coordinate 1,036,513 of VWZI01022076.1, forward strand.
TCCAGCCTGGCCTTGAACACATCCAGGGAGGGAGCAGCCACAACCTCTCTGGGCTGTGGCTGCTTCTTGCATGACTCCTTTGTCCCTGCCTTTTGTAGCTGATTCTTAATAATTCCACTAACTTCTTTTCTGCTGCTAACCCCTTTGGGTGATCTACCTTTGCCTATCTGCTGCATCAACAGATGGTGAGGTAAGATTGGGGAGGGGGGGAAAAGGTGGTAGGGGTGGTTAGAAACCCCTCTTAGGGATTTTGATCTCTGGGAGGGCTGTGGTGTTTCTGTATTACCTTTTCACTCTATGTATCTTTAAATATCTGTTATACATTGTAAATATCTGCTTGTATATTGTGCATAGCTGTAAATATAAAGCTTCACTTTATCATCTTCCAGCTGTCTGAGTCCTAGCCTGGGGTATATCAAAGGGGGGGGGGGGGGGGCAGATAACTGCTAATCCACCACACAGGCGCAGTGAATTCCTGGTAATTCTTCATTTCCCTGAGGTGGTAGGAAGTGAATTTAACATTTCTGGATTCTCTTTAGGTCCTCCTAAGGCAAGAGTCAGGCATGTGTGATAGAGCTTGCTCTTTCAATTCTGTCAACAGTAAAATAACAACATCCTCGAGTCCTAACTGCTCTCATAAATTGAGCAACTGCGGTCAGGTCAGACGCAGTTATTTGCTGGAGTCAATGTAACTTTACAACTGTCTGGCAGTGAATTCTGGTGCACATGACACCGAAGCCATTAGAGCATTAGATCAGCTTCACATCTGACGGAGGCAGCTGGATTCTCGGCGGTCCCAAGCATGCTGCATTTATTTCTGTTGCATCCTGATTTCTGCTGCGCCTGAAACTGCTATTACATGTGCATTGGAGCTTCCAGCCTCCTGCCGGCTGCACGATGGAATGGTCTGGGCAATGTGCACCCCACGTAATTATTTTTTTTTATGTGGTGAGATGAAAACATAAAAAGACAGACCCTTTCATATGTAATCAGGGGTCATTTTGTATAGGCCACGCAATGTTAATGGAATAGAGCAGCTTATAAATCTTTTAAAATTGCTATTTATTAATTAATTGTAATTACTTGAATTAATTGTTTACCCTGAACTGCCTGCCATGTCCATTCCTGCACCTTCCAAGGCTTATCTTACAGTCCCCTTTGCTTTCATAGCATCTTTCTGCTCTTACCCTCACTTCCTGGGGGCAGTGTCGCAGAAACTGCAACAAATCCCGAACAGCCCAGTCCAGGCCAACCTGATTGCTCTGCTTATGGTTTCTCTTGAGCCTCTCCTGCCTATGTTCTCATGCTAGCTTCCACATCACCCCCTCTCTCTGCCCCAGATGCTACTGAATGCAATTCTCAGCTCTGCCAGGAATCCAGCCAGGTTTGTTTGTGCCCATGATCCATGTTTACATTTGAGAAATAGGGCAGCAGCAGCCCATTAGCCTAAGAGCATGCTGGCAGCTTCTTGGCCAGCATCAGGACTGGGGCTTGGCTGCAGCCACACAGTCAGAACAGGTATCTCAGCTGAGGAGAAGGATAAAAAGACCCACAAAAGCATTAATTTAATGTCATGCTAAAGGCCACTGCTGGTGGAGCCTTCAGTGCTGAGCCCGTTCCAGTGCTGGAAAGAGGCAGTGTCTTTTACAACGCGGTTGTAAAGAATTCATTTAAAAGCAGGATGTGGCCTTTTTATCTCCTGATTTCGTTGTTCCCATCAGCAGCCTTTAAGCAGCAGCTCACTGTACTCATGCTTTAGCTTAGCATAAAACCAGAGTGGTGGGGCAAAGGTGTGAGGTGGTGGGTGACCACTCCTACTGCAGCTCCAGCAGGTGTCTGTAGACCCCAAAGTGTTTCTGTCGGTCGCCTGGCACTGGATGCATGATGCCACTTGCTGCTGCAGTGCACAACGTGGGGTCACAGGGTATGTTGGGATAACCTTAGCACACCAGGCTGATGTTTGCTAGGAACTGGATTTTTTTTTTTTTTTGTCTTAAATGTTCTTAGTGTGCAACAGCTTTATAGCAAACCAATTACAAGAAGGATGTGGACATGCTGGAGCGTGTCCAGAGAGGGGCCACGAGGATGATCAGAGGGCTGCAGCACCTCTGCTATGAGGAGAGACTGAAAGAGTTTGAGCTGTTCAGTTTGGAGGAGGCTCCAAGGTGACTTTCTTGTGGCCTTCCAGTATCTGAAGGGGGCCTTAAAAAAAAAAACTAGGGAGAGACTTCTGAGGCTATCAGGGAGTGACTGGACTAGGGGGAATGGAGCAAAGCTGGAGGTGGGGAGATTCAGATTGGACGTGAGGAGGAAGTTCTTCAGCATGAGAGTGGTGAGAGCCTGGAATGGGTTGCCCAGGGGGGTGGTTGGGGCCACATCCCTGGAGGTGTTTAAGGCAAAGCTGGATGAGGCTAGGTCCAGCCTGATGTAGGGTAGGGTGTCCCTAGGCATGGCAGAGGGGTTGGAACTCGATGATCCTTGTGGTCCCTTCCAACTATGACTGATTCTATGATTCTGTAACTCATCATGTGTACTGCTAAATGCCTTCTTGCCACAGGAACAGCACGCTCATGTCCCTTGTCGTCACCCCAGGCAGGGCTGTGCTGCCAGTTTATGTTTCCTTTGACTGCTAAAATGTTCATTGCAAATTAATTCATAAATAATTCATTGGATGCTGCATTCTGTGCTTCAAAGTTCACCGTGTAGGTGGTAGGTTGTGGGTTTTCTTGGAAGTGACAGTGCCTTTCTCCTCTCTCTTGCCTTTTTTTTTTTTTTTTTTTTTTTTTTTAGAGTA
>VWZI01022076.1:1039342-1066785 GCA_013396835.1 Psilopogon haemacephalus
TAATCATTTGTGTGTATGTGTGCAGAGGTCCCACAGCATTCACAGCCTGTTGGTTCCACTATGGTTGTTTTAATGTCTTTATAGCAAATGACAGTTATTTTCTAATTTAGTTATTATGGTTCGAGGTGATGGTATTGCCAAAAAAAAGCCCCAACAACCTCTGTTTTGAGATTGGGGTTTATGGAAAAACCCAAATGCTTTGGGGAGTTGTTACAACCAACACAAAAATAACACATTATTCAGAAATGTATCTTCCTCCAGCCCCATATACACAGACACACACACACAGAGTCTCTCTCTCTCTTTTTCTACCTCTCTCTCTTTTTCTACCTCTCTCTCTTTTTCTACCTCTCTCCCCCGCTTCCCAGTCAGTCAGCTATTATTCCTAAGCCTGCTGAAACTGGAAAGCAATGATAAGTTTTTCATCAGGCAGGTTTGTTTGTTGGGGGCGGGGGGTGGGGAGTGTTAAGATAAAAGCAGCCTTCTCTCTGGGACCAATCTCAGCTCTCTCACTGCTTATTTCAGCCCTGGGGCCTCCTTGGTTTGCTAGCACAAGAGCATTGAAACCCATATAAATATGTCGTGTGGGACGTATCTTGTTTCTTCTGATAGATCTCCTCAGTGTGGCAAAGCAGATGTAATACCCACACTCAGTGAGTAAAAATCCCATCTCAGTCATGATCAGCATCCTTCGGCTGCCTTGGAGCTCTCAGCTGCTAAACTCAAGTTGTGGGATGAGTTTAGGCCAAGTAATATGGGTGTATTTTTCGTTTTACAAGGTGCTGAAATCCTGAGCAACGCTGAGGGCTTATGGTTCCCTGTGTACTTGTGGGCTACGCTGTCATTTACAGTATTTCTGTTTCCCAGCCTAAGCCAGGCAGTGGCATGGGAATGGGGCTGTCGAGGAACGAGAGGTGGGACCTGGAGCCTCCAGAGGGGTCCATTCCTGGCAGGGGCCCCAGCTGCCCACCAACTCTACCCAGCAGCTGCATGCTGCAGTGAATGGAGCACACAAACCAAGGCAGCAGAGCTCATTTCAGAGGATCAGAAGGTGTTTTGTGCTTTTCCCCTCCCTACACGCTCCCACTGAATGGAGTGGAGCAGATGGCCGCACGCATTCCTCAGCGAGGAGGCAGTGAGCTTGTCTGCCTCCACTGCCCTGCTGCTTATGAGGCTGAAAGCAAAGTAGGGTAAAAAAATCAGCCCTGAAGGAGTGAAAGGGAAAACACCGCAGTGGATGTTACACAGGTCTAGTGGATGGCCTGAAGCAGAGCTGTTATGTGAAGGGTTATTCACAAACCCCAATTTTAAAGCGTGCAGATCGTATCAGTAATGTGCATTACAATAGCCCAATAGTGTGAATCAAATATTTAAAGACTACCTATATGCTGCTTTTTATTCTGAAATGACTGCAGAAAAGAGCCAAGTTCTAGCTGCTGGCCAGACTTCTTGCTTTTTCTCTATTAAATGAGGCCATATAATTTTCCTCTGGGATACATTTGGCACTGGAGCTATTTGGGTCTGAACCTTCATCACTAAATTCAGGAAGATATTTCTGTTCGGTTTAAAGAGAGAAGAATCAAGGTCACAGAAGTGGAGGGGGAAAAAAAAGGAGCAGCTACATCTCACCACTGATTTCTGGACGCTGTTCATAAAAATAAAAATAATCACTTCTATTTAACAACTGAACTTCAGCAGCAGTAGTTTGTCTGGACTAGGCTTAGATGAAAAATACAAAACCCCAACTACACTAAGGTTTTAAACTGCTATTATTTCACAGAGGATGAAATGGACTCATTTAATTTGAATAATTCATTTATAATTTTTTGTTGCTGTTGTTCATCTTTTCTGTTTGCCATAAAGCCAACCAGATCCTGGGCTGCATCAGGAGAAGTGTGGCCAGCAGGTTGAGGGAGGTGATTCTTCCCCTCTACTCTGCCCTGGTGAGACCCCACCTGGATTACTGCATCCAGTCTGGAGTCCCTATTACAAGAGGGATGTGGACATCCTGGAGCATGTTCAGAGAAGGGCCATGAGGATGATCAGAGGACCTGAGCATCTCTGCTGTGAGGACAGACTGAAAGAGTTGGGTCAGTTAGGAGAAGAGGAGGCTCCCAGGGGACCTTATTGTGGCCTGCAGTATCCGAAGGGGGCCTACAAAAAAGCTGGGGAGGGACTTTTTAGGCTATCAGGGAGTGACAAGACTAGGGGGAATGGAGCAAAGCTGAAGGTGGGGAGATTCACATTGGACGTGAGGAGGAAGTTGTTGAGCATGAGAGTGGTGAGAGCCTGGAATGGGTTGCCCAGGGAGGTGTTTGGGGCCACATCCCTGGAGGTGTTTGTAGCCAGGGGCACTGTGACTATGCTGCTGTTAAGGCTGATTTTCATAACTGCTCACTCCTTAAATCACAACACATTTACAGGCAGCTGAGGAGGAGTCTGCTGGTACTGGGGAAGGATCTGGCCACTGCCTATTGAGGCAGTGCTGGTGCTGCCCATGCAGCTACACTGAGCTGCATCTCCTGAAGGTGCTGGGACACTCTTGCCAACCTGCTTCTTAACGGGGGTTAATTCATTAATTATTTCATCGTCAGTTTGTTAGGAACTCCAAATTCCAGCCAGGAACTGCAGCTGAAATTCAGCTGGAAGATGTATTTTTTTTTAATATTGGAAATAAAAGACAAACAGACCAAAGCCCAATGAGTGAGAAAAGCACTGTGCAAGCCCATAAAAGAGTACTGAGTGAACTTACTTGAAGCTTGGTAAACAGTAGCTCCTGCAAACTGGTAAACAAGTGTCCTCATAGCCTGGGCTCTGGCAGTGTCTCAGCTGTGAGGACTGGGCTCGAACTCTCTCTGCACTTGGAAGGCAGGCACAGCTTTTCAGCTGGATTGAATTCTTGCTCTCCGTTCAGATAACGAGCCTCAATCAATGCTCTCGTTTACTGACAAAATCCAAGGCGAACAAATTCAGATTTAAAACCCAGCTCCTGCAAAATGCCCTCAGAAGTGATTGCCTGCCATGTGCAGCGTCACTCATGAGCATCTGATTAGTTAGCCAATTAAACTAAAACTGATGGATCATTAAAGCAGCCTGAGGTTTTTCAAGAGGTTTTCTGTGAGTTGGTTCAGGCTCCTGGTTTTTCCAAATATTGTAATTTCCCCACCCTTGCACACCCCCAGGCTGACTTGAACTTGTGCTCCCTACAGTGTGTGAGAATGGGATTCTGCCTCTCTGTTTCCTTTTGGAAAACCTTGGGTTCCTGCTGGTTTGCAGCACAAGCAGCACCAGATCCCCCCCTACGATTGAGTCATCCTCTTCAAGAGCTTTATGATGCTCAGGCCTGCAAAACTTCTTGGCTCTGAGTCTCTAATGCTGGGGCAAGGGTGAGAAGTTCAGCAAACTGTAAGCAAGACAGTAACTCAACTTTCACCAAAGGGAAGATTTCTTGTTTTGCTGACAACAGGTTTTCTTCCAACAGCCAGCCACAGAGATTCTGTGGCTCTGCAGCATTTATGACATGAATAAATCCTGGGACATGTTGCTGTGAAATGGATCACTGGTGTGATCCAGTCTGGCATACCCTAAAGACATACAGATACACAGACAAGTCTAATCCATATGGAAGTTTGAGATCTGATTCATGTTTGCCATTTCCTCCCCCACCACCAAAAAAAGAAAACCCACAAACCCCAAACCATCCAACAAAAAAAACCCAAAAACAAACCAAAACCCTCAACATCTCTTTCCTTCTTAACAATCATTATTTTATTAATATATTTTACAAGATTGATTGCAGTTGAAATCATTTAAATACAAATTTTTTTTTTATACAGAAAGTGTAATAAAGTTAAAATAGTTCCTTGTGTAATTCATAGCATTATTGCAATGCTTACAAAATTTTGCATAGAGTGTGCAAGGATTGATGTTATTTGATACAAAAAAGCTTTATATTTTCCCACACAACCACACACATACATAAATTAAAAAGAAAAATAAAAATAAAAAAAAACCCAAAAGCCAAACAAATTTCCTAATGAGAACTGTGATAAAACTTAAAATTCATTGTGTCCTGTTGACATGATCCAGGTCATTGGTAGTTGTCAGAGTAGAGGTCAGACAAGGTATTTCACCATCACAGATGAAAACTGCTATAGCCTATGGGTCATGCCTTTTATCCTACTGCTGTAGATGAAAGAGGTTTTGCTTCAACTCACACTGAATGCTGCTTTTCCATTGGGTCTACCTACATGGAGCATTTGTGGTTTAATATCAACAATTCTATTAGTGCTTGTGCACAAGGAAACTAATTGAAATAAGGGGTAGGGAAAAAAAAAAAAAACCCAAACAAAACCCCAAAGGAATCAGAGTCAGATCCAGCGTGACGATCCCTTCCCTGCTCCCACATTACTGCATAGTGCAGATCCAGACCAGGATTGGGCTTTCAGCTCAGGGAAGGCTCTGACCTAGGCAGGAATAAACACAGTATGTGATAGCTGCTCAGATCTGCTCTTTATGAGCTCTCTGGCATGCTCGCACTTTGCCTAGCAAGGGCAGAATTTGTTCATCTTAACTTCTGTGCTCATCCTGATAGCTCACAAAAAGTTAAGTGAATACCTTCAGCAGCACCCTACAAACTGTGCAGGCCTGCCCTACCACTAATGGGACCAGGATGCCCCTGGCACCTGCCCAGTAAGACCTTCTTCATGCATAACTCACCAACATGGATGGACACACTTCTATTTTCAGGCAGCAGCCTGAGCAGGCAGTGACAGGAAGACTTTCCACAGTTCTCTATCTGCTCTCATGAGAAAAGGAAACCCCAGGCTGATGCCAGAAGCACCTGGACTGTGGTTTAGACAAGACAGCTGAATTCTTCTTTTGGATTTCAGAAGAGGTGGTAAAATTTTAGGGCCAAAACCTCAGCTGGTGCAGGCTACCAGAGAGTTAAACGGAGGCAGATCCTGATTTACACCAGTGACAGAGTCAAACCCCCATGCTGCGAATGGACTTGGTGCACTGCTCCTCCAGCCCAGTTTTCCAAGGCAAGCATCATGCCTTGCTTCTATTTGTACTGCAGAGGACCTGGTGATGGAAATAAATAAGAAAGGGCAAAGCCACCCACCAGCTTCCCTCACCCAGCAGGCTTCCTGAGCAGAGACAATGTACCAGGGTACCATCCCCATGGCATCCTCTTGGATATTGTACTAACAGGACAAAGCAGAGGGAGGGCTTAAAAAAACTATTCAGCAGCTCCTTCTGGAGTTCCTGCCAATGATTTCCAGATGGCCAGAGGCTTGTTAGAAGGAGCAACCAACAACTATCAGCATGATTTATACCACTCAGAGTACAGATACATATCATCTGTAAAATCACTGATATGGCCCAAGTGTTTCATTATCTGCTACATCAATAACAGCACCAATACCAAGTGCCTGAGCCCAGAGGAAGACTCAGATGAAGACAAAATGATCAGGTTTTGGTTTTGTGAAGGAGCTAACTCCCTGCTCCGAGGCAGCTGCCCTAGAGCAATCTAGCTGTGGTGTTGGGGTGCTTGGGGTGGTGTTCGCAGCTAAGGGAGCATAAGGGGAACTCTAACAGCAACACTTTTTCAACCAGGAGCTGACCTCTGATAAAAAATAGAACCACCCACAAATAATTATTCTTTTGCTCTCCAGTGTGTGCCTGCCTCAGGATGTTTCAAGGACTGTGTTATGAGGAAATTTTTTTTTAAATATCGAAGAACCTACATTGCTTTAGAAAGTGATAAAGCATTTAGCGGTAGCAGGCTTTGGAAGGCTTTATCTCCTACTGGTGATTAAGCCTTTTCAATGGGGCAGAGATGAGAGTACAATGCAATTTAAAATTCCTCTTACATGCAAAGTTGCACATGACCTGTCTTTGCCACCAGCCTATTCCTACAAGAGAAAAACACACTGGAAAAGGTGAGACTTTCCATTTGGCTAGGATCTGATGAAAGGCTCCAAAAGGCTCTTTTTTAATCTCAGAAGAAAAGTCTGTTTAACTAAGGCTGCATGTTTTTATCTGAGGCGTTTGGTAGCAGGTAACAATGCACAGGCAACACTTTTGCCCAGATTTCTCTTCTGATATTTTTCTCTTGCTGGCAGAAAGATTCAACCAACTAAATACAGGACCAACATATGATTACATATCACTTTGCAGTGGACATGGCCTGCCTGTTTTTTAATACTGATTGAAACTAAACAAAGCTCACTCTGTGGAGGTGAGTCACCTCAAGGGAAATCTGCCTTCCTCTGAACCCATGGCTACCAGCTGGTGGCAGAGAATCCCAGTGACTGCATGGCTTCATGCTGTAATAAGGTGAGATGATTCCTGGAGTAGCACCAGTGCTAACTTTCCCGCAGGAATTGCACTTGTGGCACATTAATTTTTCGAGGACTCACACCTCTAGTTTAAAGTGACTTGGATGGGGAATCTCAGTGGTGCACTATGAGTCTAGTCTATTTTCTTCTTCACTTTGGATAGCTTAAATAGCCATCCATCTTTTCCCGTGTATAGAAAGCCTGTCGCTCTTCACAAGGGCACAATGCAATTGGAGTGGCAGGACAAGAGAGTCTGGAATGATGAAGCCCTAGGGCTGTATGTGCATAACCATGGGCTTCTCAACCACAGCAGACTTAAAAGCTTTCTAAACACAAGCTATTCACTACAATTTTCATCAAAGCCCCAAGCCACTGTGGTTATTGTGGATGGAAACAACAGCCTAGCAATCTCAACCAGCCCAAGCTGTAAGTGGTTTCAGTGACAGTAATTCACCGTGTGCCATGAAAGATCAAGTATAACTGCTAGCATATTTAGTAAAATGGATATTATTAATTTAAAGTATAATAGTGTAAACAGACAGAGAGCCTTGCTGCATTACAGTGATTAGGGTGGTGTCTCTTGCCATTCCTCTCCTTTTCCTCCTACCTGCCCTGTTTAATTCCTTCCACTCTTGCTTGAATAAGCACATCAGTGCCATGTTAGTGTTTAACCCTGCTCCACTCGCGGGCATAAACTCAGCTCCATAGGCCGTGGCAAACAAAGCAATTGCTGTGCAGAATTTACCTAAAGGTCCCAAATTTCACCCTAATGCCTCTGCTAGACACAAGCTTTGTTTTTAGGGGTATGTGTGACCGCAAAGTGATAAACCGAGGATTCGGGGGCTGCTGGCCACCTGCATGCAGCATGGCTGGACACCAGCTACCCAAATATTACGCAGCAGTTTCAGAACTGAGGAGAAAGGTTAAAATGGGGAGAGCAGAACTGGTGCCAGGAGTGCGTTCCTCAGCAGCAATGGCAATAAAGAGGCTGGTATTTTCACATTCCAAAAGCACCAATCCAGTGCTTGGCAAAGCTTCCCAGGAACGCGCCCTGTGCTTGCTGGGGTGAATTCTGGATGATGACATTTCAAAATTTAAAATGTCAGCCATAAAAGAAAGAACAAAAGAGCACAGCCTCTAACTATTTTTTTTTTTTTGGTTGTTGTTTTCACTGTATGCACTTTTAAAGTTAAATCATTACGGCACAGTTCTTCTTCTTCCCCGAGCAGCCACTGGATTTCCTCATCTGCTAATGCTGGAGTGCAGGTAAGTGAACAGCCAGTAGTATTTACTCCATTTATTTATTTATTTATGGAGCATTTACTCCATATTTCAGCCCAAGACGAGGCCTTTTAGTCATTTGAGTTGTTTCTTCACATTTCAAATTTCAGGTTACCTTGCCCTATGGAGACATTTTAAGATCTTCCACACTATTTCTTTCTCTTCCCATTAGCGAAGTTGGAGTCCTCCTGCCACTTTACTCTCTCAAATGCAGCTTTATGATAAACCTGAATGTTTCCTGCCCAGTTCAAAAAAGCACCATGAAAGTTAATGTAAGGGCAACTAGAGAAGGGATGAGTTTCTCTAAGTCTTTGGTCTTTGTCTCTCTTTTGCAAATGGGAAACTTAAAGCCGTAACAAAAAAAAAAGTCCAAAGAAAACTGGCTTTTGGTGTAAACATGTCTAGGTGAGGGTGTACACACACACACACACACACACAGGTGGTGTACATATATTTGTGTGTTGTGATAACAAGAGCTAATTTCCTTCAAGAACATCTGTGTCTGCAAACTAGGTACGATGAGAACTAACCTGACATCTTCTCAAGTTCCACAGGACTCTCTCTTTAACCTTGGAGCAATTTCTAGAGAGTTTTGTTTTTTTTTCTTTACTTAGACCACTTTTTAAAATACTGTCTATGGCAGATGGTATTTTTAAGCTTATGTCTTAAACTTCTTTTGTTTGTGAAACATGGCATTTATGATTAAAAAGAAAAAAAAAAAAAAAAAGCCCCACACTTCAAAATACAACTGTTTGACAGCACATGCCTGAACTAACCAAACACAAATCACTCTTGCACATGCTTAGTTTTCTAAAAGTGTTTATGTGGGAGAGAGGCCTCATACATATTTTAGGAGCTGTTGGCTTCCCCTTTTGATGACTTCTTTTAGTGTTAACATTTCTTTGTACTCTTAAGCTACCCATTTCAAAAGACTCACTCCGTAATATACTTCAAAAGTGAAAAAAAACAAACCCAAAAAATCCAACAAACCCAAACTGAAAACAACCACAAAGAAACTTGGAGAATGGATACAGTTGTTCAGTTGGTATTAGGATCTGCTGCTTTTACTAACGTAAGATTCAGATTGGATGTCAGGAAAAAGTTCTCCACCACGAGGGTAGTGAGACACTGGAACAGGTTGCCCAGGGAGGTGGTGGAAGCCACATCCCTGAAGTTTTTAAGGGCAGGCTGGATAGGGCTCTGAGCAACCTGATCTAGTATGAGGTGTCCCTGCCCATGGCCAGGGGGTTTGGAACTGGATGATCTTTGAGGTCCCTTCCAACCCTGACAATTCTGTGATTCCTTTAGAAAAGGCATCTTATCTTCACTCACCTATGACAGCAGAGGGGTCATACACTACATATGGATGAGGTACTGGTGCCAAGTTCCTGACTGATGCGTTTAGAGCAAATTTAACAAGGTTTCAAAGCCCTGTGAAGTTAAGAGCTACAACACATAAAAGCATTTATGAATGCTGCAGTATTCACGCTTGCCCAAGGTGTAGTGACATTATACTATTACAGTCCCTTGATTAGCATCTCAATGGGGTTTTAGTGCTTCAAGCCTCAGAGCAGACCTGCAGCAGGGGTCAGTCCCACAGCCACCCTGAGGGCTGCCAGCACTTCTGCTGCCCTCATAGCCCTAGGTTGTCACCTATCCAGCTCCTGTCCCAACCCAGGCCACAAAGTCGTGGGCATCTCTTGCACTGAGCTCAGCAGAAACAAATTCAGCATCCACCCCACCCTTGCCTTAGCATTAGGAGGTAAAACTAAACTCTGATTTGAGACAACCTAACCTCCCAATGCCCAGTCAAACAGAACTGCAGGCCTGAATCACCAAGAAATACACAAACTCTTGTCTGGTTTTGGTGTCTTATCGATGGCAGGCAGAGCATACTGATGAAATTCCAGCCAAGGAGGCTCCAGTTTAAATGAACTCGGGGAAAACCAACCCTACAGGTACAGCAACTGGGAAGGATTTCTGGGAAGGTGGGAGGAAAGGGACTCTTGTGCATTTGCCTTGTCTAACAGGTGAGACAGTCACTCCATAACAGCTCCCAACAACAAACTCAAGCAGGAGATAGCTGGATGAGTTTGCATGCTGCTTTGTAAACAAAATGCCTGTGTTTTTTTTCCCCCAGGATCTCAGACACACAGTCCTGTCTGCTCTGGTTTGCTGCTCGCTGAGCAGCAGGGGACTAATCAGGTGGCCAGCACAAGTACAGGCAGCATCATCTAACCTGCTCTCTTAAAACTCAAGTGGGCCTCAAATGATTTAGGAGTCTCTATAAAGGTTCAAACTTCCTTGCAATGACTCCTGGTCTTTCAACACAACATCAATTTTTATGCTTTTTAACATGGAAACAAGAGGGTACAATACATTGAAGCAATTAGAATTCCTTTGTGTAGACACAGTTAAGGTACCCTTTGCTCATCTCGGAGAAGTGTCTGCAGTGTGGCACAGATGCCTAAGATAGTTCCCTAACAGCAACCCAATAGAAATTCAGACCAAAATAAATGACTGAAAGACCTTAAGCAATTTTATGGCCTCCAGAATAGGTGATAACCTCATCCAAGAGCCGGGCTGAGAAGACCAGCCACTCACAATTAATCTGTTGGGATGGAAATTCTCCACAGAGCAGCCAGAGAGTGCATGGCGATGAGGACCGAGTCATGGGCATCTTAGGAGCAGAGCACAGAAATCAAGATGCACCATCCCAGCTTGGTCAGTCCCTGTGTCCAGCCCTGCCTTTCTCTCCAGCATTAGCAACCCCAGGGATTGGAAAGTTAATGTGACTCATTTTCTACACAGGGTGACTGATGGCTTTAAACTGAAAGAGGGTAGATTTAGATCAGATCTAAGGAAGAAATTCTTCACTGCAAGGGTGTGAGACACTGGAACAGGTTGCTTAGAGAAGTCATCCATGCCTCATCCCTGGAAGTGTTCAAGGTCAGGTTGGATGGGACTTTGAGCAGCCTGGTCTAGTGGAAGCTGTCCCTGCCCATGGAAAGGAGGCTGGAACTAGGTGATCCTTAAAGGCCTCTTCCATCCAAACCCCTTCTCTAATTCTATGATTCTCTTCTTGCAGCACATGTCATCACAACTGCTCACGTGGCATTTGTTTATGAATAGGACCATGCTATGCTTGCTCTAAGAGTTGTGACTGGTATCAAATGAAACAGAGGAAAGAAAATTCTACAGTAAATGTAGGACTATGAATGGGACTTCAGTCGTGGTCCCAGAGGTAACGTACACAGACAGCATTTTGCTATATTTAACATGGTAAAAAAAAAAAAGTCTGTATCACTCTAGATGCCCCTACAGTCTTAATGCATTTCATTAATATCTGTTTTAAGTTGCACAACCAGTTCCCAAGACACCCTCCTTTCCCTTCCCCCCCCCNATTCCCCTCTTTGAACAGAGATGGTAAAGTCCTGTGTCCCAATACAATTATTATCCTGGGTGACCCTTTGCATTCAAACATTGACTCAAGACATAAGAATTACAGGAACCACTCATTAACAAATAGGTTGAATTCATTAGTTAATCAGAACGCATCAGTGAAATAAAAGTAGATCAATTCGATCCTATTTCAGGAATCAATTTTAAAGGAGTGCTGCTTTGTTAGGCAGCAACAGATCTAATCTAAACTCCATAGAAACCTTTCCTTTGAGTCCAGTCAGATTTGGGCTGAGATAGAACAATTAATTGAAGAAATAATAATAATAATATTAATAATAATAATAAACCAACCCTGGTACTCTCCAGACCACAAGAAAATAGGTGGAATCTGTTAAAAATGGAAAGGGACAAACTATTTTGGAAGATTTCTGTCAGCTACGTTTTTATCTTGAAGATAGCTTGAAGAATAGCAGCTTTGCTTAGATATCACTATGGATGGGCACAGATCTGACACAGTTGCATATGAGGTAATACTTTCAAAAGCATCTCAGTGGCTTAGAAACCTTTTTGTCCTTGGAAGTTTTACTGCAACTTGGATACTTTGCAGTAATTAGCAGATTTGTGTTTTTTTAAATTCTTTTTTCAAGGCTTTTTACATGCATGTGGATGCAGTTATGGGTCAGAATTCAATGATCTGGTCTCTTCTTGTTATTTTTTTCAGAACTTGAGTAGTGAAAGTAATGTTACCAGATAAGATTTCATGGTTTATCCTGCCTGTAAGTGACTCGTAGACTTTAAAATAAGGAAAACTTACAACCGGGAAAAAAAATTAATCAACAAATTTTGTGGGGCTCAGGTTCTAGAGGAACCAACATTCAAAGCCCTTGCTTTCCAGTAATCCACCTTTGTACCTGTCTTTATAAATCTTAAAAAATATCAGTTTCATTGTCAGCATCTCTGAAAATTGCAATCTCCACCGAATCTAAGTGAGCTTGGACAGTATACCCTGAAAAGAAAGATGACAAAAGCTCTGGTTCAGCACCTGTATTCCACACTCGCTTTGTGTGAATTTCTCTGTTTCTGTGGGCACGATAAGGTCATTTTCTCTGTTTCTACAGGCATTGGACAGGCAACACCCAAATTTTAAATCTTCACACCACATCTTTTGAAAATCAAAGATGCTAATGGGTCCCGGACACCAGTTAACCAAGGAGGTTCCAGATCATAATTTTTTTCCTTCCAAGAACTAAATGCAGTGGCCAATTTTGTCAGCACACAGGTGACCTTAGGGTAGGGCTAGAGCTAATGTGTCATATCTGAATTGCACAAGGCAGCCTCAACATGCACAGGCAAGTCTCAAACCTCCCTAGTAAAATGAATAATTATTCCAGCAAGATCTGGATATTTCTTCTGCCCAAGTGCAATCCATTTCTCACAACAGGCAGCCACACTTCAGGTGAAAACTGAAGTGTGTAATTTAACCTCAGGTATCTTGGCTTACTCTAGTGAGCTCTCTGCCTATTTCTTGGAATTAGTTTGCTTCTTTTCCTTATGCCACTGATTTAGTGGTGCAAAAATAATCAGAGATGCTTCTCTTCCCTTTGTATGTTGGTGGGTCTACACCGGGTTCCAGGCTGTTGCCCAGACAGCAATCCTATTGCTCTGAGAACATGATCGAAAACGAGGGCTGCTCATTAAACTATACTAATACAGAAGGGTCCAGAGGGGCATCGACTCCAATTCAGCAGATTGTACCAGTAAATTTTGGTGTGGGAAAGAGAAATGCTACAACAAATGTAACAGGGTCACCCTGGGATTCCTTGTACTGAAACATCATTTTACACAGAGGATATATATATATATNCGCACACACACAAAAAAGTCTTTGATAGGCTTTCTGTGTTCTAGTAAAAATAGTTGGCAGCTGCAATCTGTGAGACCAGAAGTGGCTTTTTTGCTGCCTGCGATGCCCCACTGCAAATTGTCTCTCAAAGGCAGACGCTCGTATTTATCTGGCAGGTCGAGCTGGTTCCTGCCTGAGACAGAAATAATCTCCCATTGGGACACACACAGAGCTCGTAGATTTTTTGCCTGGACCCTGCAGAAGAGGAAGATCCTTGAGGCAAGTTAGGTAGTTTGATTTTTGCAGAGTTCAACGTTATCTGAAGTTGGATGGAGGGACAGAAAGAAAGAGAGAGAGTTAGTGGAGAGCTGTTGTTTTTGATCTCCTGTTTAAAGAAGCTTCCTTTGGACAATTCAGCAGCTACAAAAACTGGGTAGGCAAGGCTATTAGGATGGGAAAGCCTGATACAAATGTCGGGGAGAGTGGGGGTGGGGGGCACACTATCTGTCTTTACCATGAGACACCTAAGATCTCCAATTTGTTTCTGCTAATCTCCCCACCATGTTTCCTTGGCTTGGAGCTTCCTGGGGCATGCCCATGTATGAGCTAGCCCAACAAGAGGTACCCCACTGCTGGGGGGGAGGAGAATGGTTCACGTCCACACAAAGACTCTTCTCCTCCAGTGGGACTTCTGTGAGCTTGCAGGCTCACGGCGCTGCCTTTTATGTATATTTTATGTATACATGTAACACTTTTCTGTACATTAAAAATAACTTACATGCCGTGGCAGACCTGAACTTCTCCTTCTAAAACAGAACATAAAAGGGAACATGTGGCAGCTCTTAGACACGTGGCGTCACTGAGAAGAGCGCAGTGTGATAACCTGCACACCAGAATATTACAGGGTGACTGACAGTATTTGCTCTTATCTGGCAATTACAGTAAGACTCCAGTTTAGAATCCAACTATCTAATCTCCTGAAATAGACAGGTCAATGTATGCATTTTTAATGCAACTTAGTGTTAAAAACATTAAGGCAAATGCCTTGAATTTCAATTGCAGTACATGAGGTAGGATGGGTTCTATTGCTGAGAGGGTTTTTTTTTTGTTAACACCCACGGTCTGGGTATGGAACGTCTTAAAATGCAAGTGTTTAGGGTAGGAATTGCAACAAAAAGCCAATTCTATTCATTACACCTGACACTAAGACAGGAAAGTGTGAGCTTATGTTGGAGCCCTGTTGCTGGGAAGCTTGAGTTTGTGGGTTCCCTACCAGAAGCTCCTCGGCCACATCTTTTGGTGTCTTCTATCATTATGGCAGGAGGAGGGGATGAGAACCATGTGCTCATGCATCTTTGAGACACCAGAAGAGGCTTAACTCAGCATCTATTTTACATTTGTTTTGTTATCAGTTTTAGTTATTCTTAAGCTTCCCTTTGGAAGCTTCCCCAGTGCAACAACCTGTGCCTCCTGATGTTGCCTTTCTTTCCAAGATGAAAACATCAACGACAAAAGCGTTTCAGATCAATAATGGTATATTAAGCTCTTCTTGTATAAAAAAATGTATGATAAAAGATTTAATTATGTCAGCCAAGTAAATCTCAGTTTAAAGTGACAAGGAAACAAAGAATTTAGGAGCACTGTGTATTTTACAGCTGCATAAATCTGCTTGAACAACAGATGCTATTATCCAAGCGCTTTAAAAATAATGAATCAGCCTTTGCCACACAGTGAGGCTTGTTTGCATATGATATGTCCAAGCACTGCTAGTAGAAACTAAGCTAGGAAGTCCTGCTTCACCAGTCCCTCTACACCAGAGGCTCAAATGGAGCTGTTCCATGAGTCAGAAGGCTGCAAACCTACAGGGGATTTGTGGCTTGGTTTGATGTCTTTCACTTACCTCTCCATCTTTGGATTCCAGCTTGAGCTCTGTCCTGCACGTGGCTTTCAAGCTTCCTGCCTCGGCGTTGATCTCAATGCCTTTTGGAGCCTCCATCACCAGTGCGCGTGTAGGTGACTCCAGTCTACAAGAGAAAGGGAGTTGGAGAGCTCAGTGCCTTCTATAGTCATGCTTAATCTCAGGCTCTCACCTTGCACAGCTTAACTGTCCACTGCACCTTAGGTCCTGCTGAGGTTCAGATGCATGCCTGGTCTAGTCAGTGGAAAGAATTCATGCCTGCTGTGGTAGGACACTCCACAAATCCTTTCTGCCAATGTTTCACATCAACTTTGCTATGCTTTAAATTCTGGGGAAAGATGCAGAGTGCAATAAATCTGCTGTGATCAGCTGGCTCACATGCAAGCTCAGATTTCTAACCCATCGGTGCTAACTGAGGTTTTAGCAAAGTTTTAATACCTACATGGAGAGTGCAAGCACTTGTCTTACTCAAGCCAAGTCTTACTCAAGTCAAGCAGGAACAGATCAATTTTCCAGACTTCCTGCAATGTGAGGATTGGAAGGCTCTAAAGACGTAAGAAATCTGATGATAATGACCCAGCTGAAGATCTCAAAATTCCTGGTCACAGCCAGGCCCTCCTCTGCAGTGCTTTGACCTCTGCTAGCCATGGATACAGTAATCAGGGATTTGACAACACAGCTAAACTTTTTAGTTTGGGCATAATGTTGTAAGATGCAGGAGCACAAGGTTCACTCTTCCATGCTGATAATCCATTCATAGGTTTGTATTATACTTGTCTCTTCTCTTCTCTGTAATACAGTCTCTTATGACTTTCTCTATTGAAAATGGTAATTAAAAAAAAAAAAACAATTCTCCCTCTTTGGGAATTTTCTCTTAGTTGATTTCATCCCCATTTATTTACTGTACCATCACAAAATCTAGACTCTGATCTCCTCAGGTGAAGGAGGCAGGCACACAGAACAGAAACTCTTCTGCTTCCACTGCTCTGGGCAGGCAGCACAGACAAAACTGAAGCAGAGGGCATGACTCAACCACTGGGGTTACTTGGGCAGCTTTTAGGATTTGCTTGCATTACTGCAGGGGCACTTCAGCTGTTTCTCTGCTCTTCATATATAATCATTTGTGCAAGTAAGTGTATTCTTAAATGGACTCCTGCTGGTACTGAGACAACATTATGGGAGACTGAGGGAATTCAGCTGTATTTATTGCAGCCAGCAGTTCAATAAAGCAAAGGCACAGTTCCCTCTGCGTGGCACTTTTCAAGTTATGACTTTTCTCCTTGTTGGTGCCTTCATATCGCTGTTTTCTGAACACTTTTCCCTCATGAACCCAAACTCATCTGCAATTTCCTGGCTGCCTCTACTAAATCTAAATTTCAGTGAAGAACTGAGGCATATGAAGCCCAAGGAACGAACATGGTCTCGTGCTTAACATACTCTGCACAATCTTTGTGAGCTGCTATTTTTTTTTTTCTCTCTCTGCAGGGAAGTTACATCTCACATAAACCTTCTGATCCCTCCACTGCTATCACCCCCTTGGCTGGTTCTTGTACAAGGAACCTAAGGTTAAGATTACTGATACTTTTTTTTTTTTTTTTTTCTTCCTGTCCTGATTGAATTGCAGATTGCATGGAGGAGAAAAAACTTGCAAAGAATGATTGACATTAAACAGTGCTACTTGGCAAATGACTCCCTCTGACCTTCCAATTGCAATAACTGCCCTTTCAATACCTGATAGAATTTCTTTATGGTAAAAATAGCCACAGCACACAGCCTTAGGGCTCGCACATGCACTCTGGTGGCATTCATTATGGTGGTTTAACTTGTTGTCTGCCCCATGCCATCCCTAGAGAGCCCTGCCCTTGGGCACAGTATGTTCTCATACTTTGTGGTGCAGCTCCCAAGTTGGTATCTACTCTAAATTATGAAGGACAATCTGCTTGCACTATGTACCCAGGATCCAATCTGCAGTGGCTGAGATGCAGGCACATACTCCCTCCTGCCACCTCTGCTCCAGAGGCAGGATCCTCCAGAGGAGAAGCAAAGAGCTGATGTCAGTGATGTCTTAAGTCATTGTAGTTAAATTCACCAGAGGATATGTCCAAATCCCAAGACAGCTGAGTTAATCTAAGGATAAAATAATTCCCAGAACCATGGCCAGGTGATTCTTCAGCTCTCCAACAACTCAGCAACTCTTTAATTTCTCTGATGTCCTGGCTGTCTCAATACATTTGTTCATCTGTTAATCTTGTAGCTCTTCTGCCCACTGAGAAATAAATCTTGTAAGTGCAGAACAGTGTTCAGACACCACAGTGCAAATGCCCTGATCTGCAGCAGTGGCAGCTCTCCGTTCCTGCCATGTACTGCAGCAGTTCTGCCCTATACTGCAGCAGTCTCCCAGTTCCACATCAGTTTTATTACTGGAGAACATGGAGAGTTGGGAAATTGGTGAGTGTCTTCCCACGGTGGGGATGGATCAAGTGGGACCTTCTCCTTTCCCATATGCACAGAGGTCCCCATAACGTCAAACCAAGTTAAATTCAGGTTTTGAACAAGCTATTGAGTACCTGAGAGTCTGTTAGATAACACTATCCCAAAGTTTCATTTTCTTTTCATATCTAACAAAAGGACGGAGTTGTTCTCCCTCCTCTAACCAATGAATACCTACAGGCAGCATAACAGCATATTACAAGCACTGAGGACAATCCATACAAGTAGACCCATCCAAAACCCTGTAGAGATTCTTGTGTCATAGAGGTATGAAGGACTCTTGAGCACTTCCTGACAGTCTGTGCTGTAACGTGGGACAAGCCTCCAACACTGGGTCTTTGCTGCTTCACAACCTGCCCTGCTCCCTGCAGCCCACGTGTTTTAAAGTCGGCTGAGCTAACCCCACCTCTGTCATCCTAAATCAGTAGTTCAGACAGTTGAAATCTTGCTGATATGCTGAATTAACCCAAATTTTCCCCTTTAATGTTAAAACCATCATTTTGTAGGCCAGGCTTGCCTTTTTTTTTTTTTTTTTTCCCCTTTCCTTAAGGACCTTAAAAGTATGGAGATGACTGCAAGCACTGTAACAGCAAGGCACAGCTCATTCAGCAATGAGAAACTTGGGCTCGTAGCCCACATGGTTTTGTACTTGTGCCATGGGTTTAGAGTCTGACTCTCCTCTCTCTTTACATGTTCAGTATCGCTGTAACTGCTCACATGGGGCTTTTCTCCCAGTTTGTGCTTCTCTAGACAATGACAGAAAGGTCTTAATAATTTTTTTTTTCCCTTAGCATTTGAGGGGCAGATGATTGTAAAGGATTTAATTTGATTACTTTCTGATATCCCCAACCAATCCCTGAGACACTTGTCTTTAAACCAGGACTTGAAAAATCTATGCAAAGCCAGAGAAAGCAGTCGAGGATTTCATGCTCCAGGGGGTTTGAGTAATGTTTACTGAATACTTTCATTTGAAGCAAGTGTTTAAGAGACACTTTGTTTTTAAACCTAATTTTGTCTTCCAGAGCAGAACCAATTTGGGGACTCGCAATGAAAGAAAATGATTTAGCGATGAACAGATAATTTGTTCAAAATCAACATTTGTTTTCCAGTGAGGTACTCTGGAGCTTTCAGTAGGATCCACATCTCATGGCTAGGTGTAAGCCTGCACTTACAGCAGTAGGCTGGAAAGGTGTCTGCGTGAATATAGATTGTTTCATTATTTGCTCCTGCTCTTGAATTTTCCATCCCAGCAATTGGCACGTAAGCCCTTTTTATTGACCATGGGTGCTGCTTATTTTTGCTCCAATATGTCTAGGGCTGAATTCTGACCTCCCTCACAGAGCTGGGCGAGGACAGTAAATTCACCACTATCCACAGGGTAGCAGCTTGCTGAATTCAGGATCGAGATACGGTGCTGCCGTAAAAATTGCTCCTGCCTCACCTATAGTGTCCTAGAAGGTGGATGAGGAGACAGTCTCCTGTCTGGGTGATTACCCACAACAGGAGAACTTCTACTAATCCCAGGTGGCATGTTAAGTCCAACATTTTAAAAGAACAGCTACAAGTAACAGGATTTTCTGAACTATCGAAGTAGCCAAGTTTCACTTCCTGTAACAGGTGTCAGGGAGTCCTGAAAATCCCCATTGAGCACCTAAATGCCATAACAAATCTGACCCTTAATCTCAGCTCTTAGTTCTGCAACAGAGGTAATAGCACTTCCCAGCTCCACAGGGAAAAAAAGATAAATACATTAGTAGTTGTGAAGCAGTTACAGAGTGTAATAACTGAGGCCAGGTAAGTACCATAGCCAAAGATAGATGGTTGGCAGATGGGTAACTGATCTTTCCAAAGCTGCAATATTAGGCTCTTACCTTCTTCAAAATCCTGTTGGTCTTGTTCCTCCCACTGAGCACACTTGGCCTGCATATCAATGTGTGAGATGATGTATGCAGAGGAAGCCTTTCTCCAGCACACGATGTTTAACAGACAGTGCTAAATGTGCCTCTAAAGCCCTTTTACTCAGACCTATCACTGAAGCATCTCACATTTTAAAGAGAGGTGGTGACACATGGGCATCCCACAGTGACTCCTCTCCAGCTACCGCTGGAAATTTTGTGCTCCTGGGAACCAACAAGGAAGAAGAATTTTCTGTGTCCTCCCTGCTCTGCTTTCAAAACTTCAGCAGTGATTTAAAGAAGGTCAGCACTGGAGTTTATATTGTGGTTTCAGTGAAAGTCATTCTCTTAGAAAGATCATTACTTACCCAGATTTCCAGGTTTCATTTCCTTCATCATAAACAGTCACATTAATCACTCCAGTACTATGGACGATATTTCCTTATTGTCCCTCCCTTCACCCCCTCTAGGATAATGTGCTGTTCTCCTTGCTATTATGAGCTGTCTTTGGAATTTGGGGAGAGGAGAGGATATTACAGATGCAAAAATGTGCTTACAATAAAGTGGACATAATTACCTTAAAAAAAAAAAAAACAAAAACATATAATTCAGGAAGGAAAAAAATATTTGCCAGGGTCCAGCGCTGATGCAAACTGGACTTGGAATTCACTGCTGGACTTGGGATTCATTGCTGGTACCGAAAGCTGTAGCACAGCAGAGGGATGATCTTCCACATGTTAAAAGGCATTAACATGAGCTAGGGACCTATTGCTAGCACTTTAAAATTATTTATTACTTTTTTTTTCCTTTTTTTTTTTTTTTTTTTTTTCAAATAAGGAATGGCCTCAAGCTTCAGAACTTCTTGGCCTCAACAGGACTTTTCTGTGTAGTATGGAAATGGAAAGAGACATTTACTGGCAGGAGGCAGCAATGCTCATATACTCCTCCTGAGTTTACTCTCAAGAGGAACATATGATGCAGCACTGTGGTACCATGAGTTAATTTAATTTTGCTAAAAACCTCTGGACTGAGCATAGAGCATGTATTACTGCAGCTGTAGCCCATTACTTCTAATGACTCTAATTATTTCTTATGGTATCCATCTGACCAGCTATAAGATTTCACATTGAGCATAAAATTAGCCAATGTTACCACTGTGCCTGCTCACATCTCATGCAGTTGGTAAATTCTGCTAGCAAGTAAATGTAGAGCTCCATCAATTTGGTGGTAATGAACCAGCATCTCGGGTTGAAATTTGTTTTCAGTTTGAGCTCCCTTGTTTCAGTGAAATCAATGGGATCACCCACTCACAGTCACACTTCTGACTCCATTATTTGCATGTTATCATATATATTCATAGAAGAAAACACAACAAGAACTGGAGGTTAATTAGCTTTTACTGGCTTGCAGCAAAAGCTTGCTTAGTTTCTAGATATAGAAATAATAACAATAGTAGTAATAATAATTTTTAAAAGCACTGTGTTAATATGTTATTATTACTACTATTATAATGATAAATTATATAATATGANTTAACATTTAAATCTATTTAATTACTATGTTGTTATTATTATCATCATTATCATCATCACTATTTTTGCTGGAGAAGGAGCAATGGGTTGGGTCTGCATTGACCTGATGAAAACCTGAAAATCTCAACTGATTACAATTTTTAAGCAGTCTTTTCATCTCCAAAAGAGCAAAAAGCTCTACCCTTTATCATTACATCTCCTTCCTGCTGAAAGTGCCATTTTATGAGAACAAGATAAGCTAAAATATAGCAACAACAGTGAGCTTGACATGAAGCAAGGAAGAGTTAAAATAAGGGAGCTGGCCTCAGGACATCAGGCTGAGAAATTAAAATCAAAAGGGGAGAATGCATGCTGCTTTTTTGCACCATCTCATGATTTTGACATACATGGCCCAGCACAAAAGCAGTGAGTACACTGAGAGCTTACAGAAGAGATTATCACTAATAAGAAAATATGTATCTGTGTTATTTATTGCCTAGTATTGACATAAATCTTCTTTTCAATTACATTTTAATGAAGCACACCAATTACTGTTTGAATAGGGACATCTGATTGTAGTCTCAATCCACAGAAACAAATCTTGCTTATGGAAGGTTTCCAGGGTATTTTCTTTAGAAACATTAATTACAGAAGTAAACAAGGATATATTATTATCATGTCATCCTATTGTAAATCCTGCCTATTCCTATAAATACTGTTTGGTTTGAGAGCATGTGTTACTGTACAGTTTCCAGTGTTTATGCTGCAAATTTAATAGATGAAAATTCCAGTGCAGCTCTATTCTCAAACAGATTTTTATGGCTGGTGGTCCAAAGCCTCATGTAATTCTGAATATGATCTAGTGCACAATGAATGAAATTTCTAGCAGCTATCATCCACAAACCATGGTTAATTCCTATGGAAAATCCAGTTACATCTGCCAGAGACCTGCCATAAGAGGTTTAATGATGCTTTATTGGAAAATACATTTTCCTAATTGAGCTAGAGATGTCTGGTTCAAAGAGTGCAGCAACTTTGCCTCTCTGTATTTGAGCAACACAGATGCTAAACAGATTTCATATAAAGCTCAGTAAAGAGAAAAGCAGATTAAGGTAATGATATGAATTACCCTTGTTCTTACTGTTGTTCATAAGCTTGGTCACAGAACCTAGTGAATGAGCTGCATAAGTAGTCCTGCTTGGATTCTGCAGGTGCTGCAGTCCCTGATGGATGGATGAAGGCCTGAGTGTGTACCTGTGTGCTTGCTCCATCCTCACCTCCCGGAGCACTGAATCAATCAAATCCTGACCATTTCTCTCTGCTCCAGCTCTGCTAATTCAATCTCAAGCTAATGCCTTAAATCTCATTTTACAACTTTCTCCCCCTCCTATTTATTTGTTTGTTTACTTATTTATTTCTAAAGCAGAGCTCTACCAGCTGCAATACAAAAGGAAGTGCTTCATCACAAGATGTGCAATAACTCTGCTGCTCATTTGGCCAACTTTAGCCTAGTGCCCAATGAACCAGTTTAGACATTTTTCACTTAGTTTGAGTCACAGGTACTGTGCTTAGGGAACTTTTGCTAAGCAGAGGCCAGGTGAAAACAATACTATCCTCACCACACACTGGAAACATCTTAATCCCTCTTCAGAGTGCAGGAGGAAGGCTTGGTGAGTAACAGAGCAGTATGAAACCATTATGAAGCAGGTCAAGGCCAGCATTAGGAAGATGCTCAGCTAATGCTCAAGTAAGATTGGAATAGGTCTACACAAATGAGGAATCAGAGGAGTTTGCAAGTATGGTAGTGGCTTGCAGGACTAAGCAGGTGAGAAACAGTTTTCATTTTCATCTTTAAAAAAAGTGCATTTCCTCAGCAAGAGTTCAAGCATATACTTACTCCCAGCAGCCTGAAAATGACTTGTAGTCTTCCAGAACACTTTGCAGTAGTTGAGGCTTATTCATAGTACTAAAATGGAGTCAACTAGGAAAGCATGTATAAATCAAAATACAGTTTTAAATTATTTGTAATTGGCTACCATGCTATGGCATGGGAATTGCTAAAGGAGATGGAGTTGTATGAGCAGTCCTAAATATTTTAGGGTTTAGGTGTTTATTTTGGCTCTGGAATGGTTGTGAGAATCCAAATATAATATTTAGAAGGGAAAAGCAGGGATCAGACAGAAGACACCTAGCATAGGGAGGAAAATGTACTACGTAATACCATTGAGACCTATTTTCATTATGAACTCAAGAAGTGGTGAAGGGTAGAGTCTGTCAAAGAAAAAAAGTATGAGATTAATGTTTAACAAAGTAGAGGTACGGCTGAGAAAATTAAAATCATCTGGATAATTAAAAATTTCTGTTGCTTATAAATCAAGGAAGGAAATTATCATAGAAATTGGGAGATAGTCGAGAACGATGTGTGGTAAATACAGATGTGGTTTAAGAAGCTGATGTATTTAAGTGGCCAGGCAATGGATTTGGGGATGTAAAATGAATTATTCCTGTTTTAAATGTAGAGATGACTTCAGCTCTCCTTACCCAATGGGTTGTGAGCAGGTTGGTCTTGCTCTGAATCCCTCCTGTGCCTTAAAGACCCAAGCAGAGAGCTGTCTGTGGGATTAACTCTGTCCTGCTGTGCTCGATCTTTTGGCCTTAACTGATAAGCTGGAATATTCAGAGCCACCAGTGTGTCACATGGTGGGAAACCTCTATGTAGCAGAGGAAGATGCTATGTGGCTGGGGGCTGCATCCTGAACAGGCAGAGTGGCCATGCACGCTCCCTGGCAGAGGTGTTATCAGCTGAGAGCACGGCTGGGAGGAATAAAAGCACAGTTACTGTAGGCAGGTCAGACTGAGAAGATTGAGCCTGCCAGGAGCCAGCCATATGAGACATTATGAAATACTGGAGCAGAGAGTCAGCTCTGGCTGAAGGAAAAACAGAGGGCAGATGTCTCCTCTCCTGGTGTGATCAGAAGTGGGATAGTAAATGACATTATCACTGAGCAAGCTGAGCTGTAACTAAGCCCTAACACTGCCACTGATGCCACTAGCTAGGACTTATGAGCCTGTAATGAATTTTATTACAAAAAACTCACTACCAAATGTCTCTCATCACAACTTCTGTAGTCTGGGTCAAAACTGGTCAAGTAGTGGTCTGGAAATTCCTTCATGTCTGTGTGTGCTGACTAGAAGGTTTGGAGCTACAGCATGGCCATGCCTCTGCTCCTGCTGACCACAGCTTCTCTGCAGAGCCAGTGTGGCAAAGGAACAGACTCCTCAGTTAGATATGCCAGATCTACTATATATAAATCCCCTTTTTTAAAAAAAATGATTTTTGCTTGTCTGCTATACCTTGTTGCATAACATTGCAACAAAATAAAGCAAACTGAAAAAAAAAAAAAAAAGAGAAAGAAAATGCTCTGCCTGTGGGGTGCATTAATGAGCAAGATCATTTCAAACATGGAGGAAAATAATTACTTTTCGTGTTACCATAATTGCCTAAACCACAAATGCATTTCTCAGAAACAAAGGTTGGGCTGCTCTAAGTTTCTAATTAAAGGTTGAAAGCTTGTAATTAAAAGGCATAAATTGGAAGAAACCTTTTCAAACTGCATTACGGAATAGGCTGCTAAGATTGGATATTAGCTTGACGTACTGTCACCAACCCAGGGAGGAAAAAAAAGAAATGGAAACAAAGAGCTGCAACTCTTCACTGGGGCCACTGACACCATGTGCTACCTAATGTCTAACACTGCTGCCATCAGAAGCAGGAGAGAGATGAACACATCACTAAGTAGGTCTGTGAGGCCATTGCATCTCCTAGCAGCTCTGAGCCGCTGGAGTGAGTAGAGGGACAGCTATCATGTAGCCTGCAGCTAACACCTGAGGCTCAAAAGGGCACTTTCCTGAAGTTTATACTAGTTTCTGCATGGGGGCAGGAGGACAAAGGCCACCTCAGTTGGCCTAAAATTATGAAATTTGATGGAATGATGGCAGTTGGATCAGCTAAAGCTCGCTAGATTAACCCACAAAACATTTGCTAACATCGACATTACACAGTGCTCTACAATCACCTTTGTGTACAGTCAGTACATGACCAACAGGTCAATTCAGGCCAACTGCTCACTAGTCCCACAGTTTGCAGTTTTGCTCTGCTTTGGAAGAAGGTGGCATGACCCATGTCTGGTTTTCAGGGTGTTAAATAATCCTGCTGAGCAGACCAGCATGTCATCACCAATGGAGAAACTACTTTCTTGTGATAACCCAATGTACTCAAAATGAGAGGATTACTGGCAGGGGTGCGGTGCTATGCAAATATTGCATTCATTATCCTCTGTACTTTGCATGCTTTCTTCTACATCAGAACTGCTTTATGAAATGCTGATCTGTGATCCTGTTCTAAACTTCTTTTTGAAGTCAATCTGTCATGGGATTTTTACCTGCTCTTTGGTCAGAGAGAAAGGAAGAGGGTCAGGTAGATTAAAAAATCTCACGTGGAGAGTGCACAGGTTCAGCCTTCAATACTTTCCGTAATCGTGATTCACTTTTCCTCTTCTCTGATGATTTATTCTGCTCTTTCTAAAAAGATTTGACTTAATAATAAATCATTTCCAATGCGAAACAGAGAGATTAAAAAAAAAAAAAAAAGGAAAAAAAAAAAGATTTGAAACGGTAGAATGAAAACAAAAAAAAACCTGCTGGAAAAAAAAAAAAGGTGTGTCTGTATGCATCACATACTTGGTGGTGATACCCTTTGGAAACATGCACACGCTTGCCTAAGTGGATTTGAAGAGCTTATTTAGCACGACAAATTGGCTACAACCTGACAGCTATTTCTGAAAACCCATTTATAGACCTTCAGACACTCATACTCCTGTGGCATATCCATTCATTGTACAGTCAATTTATAATGATTCCACCAAATTAAATCTTTATTAACAAACTTATTGACTCCGGCTTTGACTTTTTGTCCCCCTTTTAATTAACTGCAGTAATGAGACAAGCAACATCCAATATAACAACTGACCAAACGTTTTGTTTAAAACCTGCAGTTTACTTCAGGCAGCTTCACAAAATAATGAAGGCTGTATTGCTGCTTGCTAAATGTCAATTTTCACACTCTGTTGAATCTTTTCTGAAGCTTGTCAACCACAAATCTGTAGTAATTTCCCCCCTCTGATCAGAGCTATATAGGACATACAGCAGCTTTTCCCTTACTTGTCATTTTAATGCAGGAGATGCACCATTTGCTATTCCCCAGTATACTTAGAAATGCTAAATATGCATAAATAATACACCTAAAGGGGATGCCTATGCCAAAGTT
Organism: Psilopogon haemacephalus; assembly: GCA_013396835.1. Classification (NCBI taxonomy): domain Eukaryota; kingdom Metazoa; phylum Chordata; class Aves; order Piciformes; family Megalaimidae; genus Psilopogon; species Psilopogon haemacephalus. The sequence goes on from VWZI01022076.1 coordinate 1,065,353, forward strand.
GTGGCCTCTTTCACAGTCACAATCTACAGCAGCAGTACAGTTGTACGTCTGCATGCATAATGCCACAGAAATGATCCAAACTCCTCAAATCCAGCCCAGCACCATCCTACTTTCAAATTTGCTGGGCTCCTGTTCAGAGTTAGGGAGGTTTTTTCAGCCTCCACACCATTTCCTCACAACTTTTCTCCCCAGTTGGAAGCACAGTCCCTATTTCCAGATACAATTCCCTGCCCTGCTGCCTGGCAGACACAAACCAGCCTCGTATGAGCAAGTCCAACCACACACGGAGACTTGGCTCCAGTTATAAGAAAAGAACCTTTTACCGGGTCAAACCCACTGGCAATCACCACATTTGACCTAGCTTTCCCCACACTTTTTACTAGTTGCTGAAGTTGAGATAACAAAAAAAGTGCTGTTTAGGTCAGGATACTGCTGCTGAATGGGGCATCAACCAGTGTCTAGTTTGATCGCTGGCATAAACCAGCCTGGAAGTCAGTTGCTCATTGCTGCATCAAATCTAGCTGAACTGAAACCTGCTTTTGAACAAGACAACCTATTTTTCATAAGTATCCAGTGATACAAGCTTTGTCTATATCCCTCCTTTATAGCACTGCTTTGTAACCTGTTTTGACAATCACAGAATCACAGAACTTTAGAGGTTGGAAGGAAGGGACCTCCTGCGATCATCGAGTCCAACCTCCCTGCCAAAGCATGATCCCCTAGGGTAGTCTGCACAGGAATGCATCCAGGTGTTTTTGAAAGTCTCCAGAGAAGGAGACTCCACAACCTCTCTGGGCAGCCTGTTCGAGGGCTCTGTCACCTGCACTGTAAAGAAGTTTCTCCTCATGTTGAGGTGAAACCTTCTATGTTCCAATTTGTAGACATTGCTCCTTGCCTTATTGCTGTGCACCACTGAAAAAAGCTTGGCCCCATCTACCTGACACCCACTTCTCAGATATTTGCGTACATTGATCAGATTCCCCTCTCAGCCTTCTCTTCTCCAGACTAAACAGCCCCAGGTTCCTCAGTCTCTATTCACATGAGAGATGCTTAAGTCTGCAAAATTTTCCTTGTTGCAACTCACACTCTGCAAAGAGGTGAAAACCAAACATATCTTCTCTGGAGGAACGCTAAGACAAACCAAGGAATAGGCAAGACAGCTGAGGGCTGAGGTTGAGAGAGTGGGTCAGTGCTCCTCCATCTGACTGGATGCCATTTCATCATCAAGGAGTTTGGCAAGGCAACAGGAAGGATGGGAAGTATTTGAAGAAGTTAGTCTCACAGATCTTTGGTAGCCTAGAACTGGAAATTGTAAAGCTTTTTCAGGTGTCCAACTAATTTCTTGCTTTCAAATATAGAAAGGAAAATAGGTTGGGAAATGCTGCAGAGAACAACATAAAGTGGTTGTGTGGGTGGGTAGAAGGAGGAACGGA
>VWZI01022076.1:1066825-1148192 GCA_013396835.1 Psilopogon haemacephalus
AGGGGGGGGGGGGGGGGGGGGGCAGAAAAAAACCAAAACAACCCAAGCTACTGAGAAAGAGAGTATAGAGATGTCTCTAAAGGGACTACTTTAATTCTAGGAATAGGATGTTTTGAAAATTCTGAGCATCAATTTACCTTCAACTAAAAAAATGAAACTGTTTTCTGTTTATCTTTTGCATATAATCACTCCTGAGTAAAACATACATTTTAAGGTGGTGTTTGGCAATCTTTCAAGAGACATATGCCAGGTGGGTTTTTTTTTTTTTTTTTTTTTTTTTTTTTTTTTTTTTTNTGTCTGAGCTTGGTAGTGGCAATTTAGTGTGTGCTAGATGACCATATGGGCATGAACCCACCTCTACATAGGGGGTTCCTGCAACTGATGGGAACTAGGAGCTATAAAGCACTGGTGCTTGTCTAAAGAAGCTGTGATGCCTTCTCTTGGCTCTGCTTATGCTATTTGTTAGGTGCCACTGGGCTATGGTTGGCATCCAAACTGTAGGATGTTGACCTTGTTTGTTTTAAGGTATAAAAATCTGTTCTCCAGCTCCTTGGACCAACCACAGCAAAACAAGAAAACGTTCAGTGTTCCCTGACTTCCATGAGGCTCCTTCTATCTTCCCCTGGGCAAGTCTGCCATTTGACTGTAAGAACTTCTCTTCTCTGACTTTTTTAGCAGATAACAAAGAGACAATTACAGCTGCTAATGGAAGAGGTCAAACGGAGGTGAAGTGAAATGGATTAGAAAAAATGAACCGATGTCAGAAAGCCTCCATACCACTCAGTGGTATAACCACTTCCTAGAAGAGGTTTTTAGCTGGGCATTTAGTTTCATTTTGCTTTATTTTATTTTGATTTTAAAAAGAGAGGCAGGCAGGTAGGAGAACTGACTTCTTGGTTGAAGCACTAGAATTCAATTTCCAGCCCTGTGATGAACTGGTTCCAAGACCATGTGTGAGCACATTCCATGCCCTTTGGGTTTACTGCAGCATAGCAGTGGTGGGGCTGGCCCAGCAGGAGTAATTCTTCCCAACACAGGAAGAATTCTTCCCAACATAGCAGCAACTCTTTGCTGCTCGCTTCTCCTAGCACCCAAGGCAAGTCACCTGGAAACTTTCTCATAGCAGGCTGTCACCTGCCCTGGAGAACATGGTCCTGAGCCATTATCTGTACAAAGAACAGTCTAATGCAGTGGGACTATCCCCCCCCAAGAGATAACCCCACTGACTTCCCAAGTACTACCTTTGGAACATAACATGGGAAAGGAAATTTGACCTTAAAATCAGCCTCAACTCTTCATTAGCATGGTCAAACAATAATAATGAAGAAGCATTGGAAGAGGAAAAAAAATGATTGCAGTTATTTGCAGTCTTCAAACCCAACAACAAGCAAAGCTGCAAAGTATTTTTTTTTCCCCTGGAATGCTTTGCTTTGTCTCAATTGCCTGAGCCCTCATGGTATCTCTCAGCAGACACCTTAACATTATATATTGATTGCTTTCTAGGTAGCAGGAGGCAAAATAAACCAGGGGAGAACTCTGTTTAGATTCGAGTGCACATTGAATCTGGATAATTTTCTGCTAAAGCCTTCCTGGTGAAAATTCCTACCTTGGTATTCATCTGCACTGGTTAACCAAGGCTGCCACTGAACCAGGCAGGGCAGAGTTAGGGTATGTTTCTTCCCTTCTGTTTAAAATCTGGAGTGTAAGAGAGATGTCTTGATTTCTACCATTTGAAGCTGTCCCTTTTCCAGGTTTCCAAATGTCACCTGCTTCCCATCGACAGAGGAGTGCTATGTGCTAATGCTGGCCCATCACAAGCCTAGCAAGAAGAACACCAAAATGCAGCATTCATTGCAACACTCACATGCCCCAGCAGCCAGCAGTGATTAATTGCAGTTGCAGAATAGTAAATCCAGCCCTCACCTCAGTTTTTTCCTGCCTCAAGACCCTGCATTGCTGCACACCACCCAAAAGGTAATCCCAGTGTGCCACATCTGGTCTCCTTTTTGTCTTTCCTTGTTTGCTCAGGACACAGTAGGTGCAAGGACTACTTCTTTGACTATTTGCACAGCACCATGCACAGTAAGAACTCATTTTATCTACAGCATTTAGGAACTAATCCTATGCAAGAAATTTTTAGCCCAACACACTTTGGCTACCCAAATCCAATTAGCTGTGAATTGGAGGGGAAAATATTTAAACTAACAGGACCATTAGAAAGGAGTGGACATTTGTAAGGACATTTACTTGCCTGCTGATCTGTTTTTAAAATTCTGGCATTGCATCTTCCTGTGCCTATTGTATGTGAAGGAGTTAACTGTATCTTATCTTCACATAGTATCTGCTCCAGATCTTCTGGTCTAAATGATTTTCATTCTCACATAACAGGCCACATTAATGCTCAAGGGAAGGAGCCTATTTCATCCCCAGACTCAGTAAAAAACGTGGACAATGGGATCCTGAGTCCCATCACACAGGTCTTTCAACAGGACCTGACTCTGGCATGAACAGCAGGGGAGAGTGAAACAGTTGCCTCTTACAAATCTTGGAAATTGCCAAAGAATTACTTTTCTGTCCCTCAGATATTAAGTTCACTTAAGTTCCTCTCTTCATCTTACTCCAATGATTCCCACAGTCCTCTTTTATTACACCCCACCCCATCATCAGGAAAACCACTCACCAGGTAGAAACAGCACTTGCTTCTATACTCTGAAACGGAACATTTGCAATTTTTAGTTTATAGGTGATGACGGTAACCAAGCACCCAGGGCAAACCCATTGAAACGACATAAGCCCCAAACCAGCATAAATGTACTCTGCCACTTCAAAAGAGCTCAAACAACTCCATCCCAGCAGCATGTGTGGTGGATAAGGTGGGACCTGCTGAGCTCCTCCAGCAGGAATGCCTGCTCAGGGCCGCTAGGTCTGGCAGGGCACAGCTCTAGCAGTGGGGATGAGGAGTCAAACCTGGGGGTAATTTTCACCCAGCAATGTGACCACACTCGTACTGTGCTTCTACAAATGGCAGCATCCAGAGTATCTTTACCTCCTCTAATGGATATCTTTTATAAAGCAGTCACATCCTGACAGTCATGCTGCTTTAACTTTACTGCTCTAGTTAGAGGTGTAATGTAGGAAGAGCTTAAAGAGATATAACTGGACAGGTCTGTTTTAATTGCTCCCACTAGGCCTGTGCTCTGTGACCTTGGACATCTACAGAGCCATAAATACGTGCTTTTGATTGCTGTTCCCATAGTGACTGACAGGAAGAACACACTGGAGGGTGTACTAGGAGTGCTTCAAGCAGGCAAGCAGCAACTGGAAATGATGAAGTTCAGAAGCTCTGGGGACACTAATGTCACTGTAGGCCAGCCAACCTGGAAGATAAACACTGCTCAGCACTGCAAAAATGATTTTTCTATTTGCTTTCCACTGAGAGTGAACTAGGCTACACTATAGGCACTAGGCTTGGCAAATGAGACCATGAGCTCTTCTGAGGCAAATTTACCAGTTCCTTCTGCTGCTGGAGATGTCAGAGCTACTAGTGGGGCCTGTCACATTTGTGATGTGTACACTTACCGTTGAGGGATGGGAACATCAGCCCTGGAGCTCTCAGTTAGACCTGCAGAGCAGGGAGCATCTCTCACAGAGCTCATTTCTACATGGAGCAACAGGCAACATAGGATGCTAAATTATCCCAGGCAAAGCTGCCAGATACCTGGGCAGTGCCAGATACCTCTTCCAGTGTCAAAGCCAGTGCAGTTATTTCTGTAGTGCTTTGCATTGTGCACTGAGAGTGTCACAGGGTTTGGTGTGGAAATAGGATACCTTTGGCATCCCACTCCAAAAGGGTAAGGGCTTGGTGGATGAACCTGGGGAGTTGAATGCAGCTTGTTCTGTGACTGCATCACCCAGTTCTTGCTCTCACTGTGTGCTGGGAATGCAGATACAGAATTCAAATAGCTCTAAACTCTCCTATTTCAATATAAGAAATGGTAGGGTTTCAGGGGAAAAAAAAAAGTAGAGACACATGCTGGTGACCTGAGCATATATAAAAACAGCTCAGGAATATTTATATTAGCAGAGTGCACAGCAGGAAAAGTTGAGCTGCGATAAAGGCAAAGCTGCCAGAGTATTTCTGAGTGACTTGCTGAATAGCACCGCATGGTGTGCTTGCTGGCTGCCCATCCACACACAGCTTCATTAACTCCCTGGTGATCAGAGCCTTACACACCACAGAGGAGTAGAATTTACATATGGTCAAACTGAGCACTGCCCCCACACATCACTCAGAAGTTATAGCTCTCAAAACCACAACGGCCTCACCATCTCCATGAATTTATGCAGGCTTGGAAAGGAAAACAGCTGCTCAAACACCCAGGGCAAATCAGTAATTATTCAGCTGGAATGCAGCACAGTCTACCTGTCTACATATGAGCCTTCAACTCATGCATATGAAACGCTGCAGACTTTGGTATTGTGGTAACCTCAATGCCAAAAGAAAAGAGAGAAGACAACGAAATAAGGTATTACATCTATACTCAGGTCTTCCAGCTAAACGTGGCCAGTTCTGACATGGTTTGAAGTCAAGTTTACTTGGTTTGTTTTTTTTTTTTTCATGTGGAGTTCAGTGGCACATCAGAAGGAGACACTGCACTATTGTCATGCAGTATCATTATCCCAGTCTCTTCTCTTATGCCTCTAGCCTTTCACTGAAACCAGCTCCCATCATTTTTCATGGAGCCAAGTCAGATCTGCAAAGTTTGCACATTCTTCAAGTGCTCACAAGCACTTAAAGCAACTTAAAGCATTAGCTATTTGTTCTATTTTAGTTTTGGTTCTTCTTAATTTTTTTTTTTTTAACAAAGTAGAAAATGCAAAATTTGTCCAATTTTCTCTCTCATTCTCTCTCTCTCTCTCTCTTTTTTTTTTTTTTAATGGTCAGCTTGTGACCCCCTGATATTCATATGGTGTGGATCACCACACTCTGAGAAATCAAGTATTATGAAAAAGTGAATATCTCAGGTGCTCACATGTCTTAAGATACTCTTGAAAATATTGACTAATAATAATCACTGCCTGCCCTGCTTCACTGCTAATCTCTCCTTCAGAAACTGCACTTCTTAGACCATAGAAATGACAGTTTTTTAGGAGAATTTTGCATTTTTCTAACTGCAGCAAACCACAGGGAGTGTGGCTGATGGGTCCTGATGGATAACACATATACTAGCAGGTTCCCAGAATGCTTATCTCTGAAAAGAAGGAAGCTCTGCAGAAGTGGTCTGGATAGCTCCATAAATCAATGCCACAGCATTAATTCCTGACAGCCACTAAATATTAAGGGATGGCCAATTTAAAAGGATTGGTCCAACAAAGCTCTCACAATCATTCTTTGAAGAGGGCCATAATCTCCATTTGGGGAGCAAGAGAACCATTATATGTAAGTATTCAGTGGTTCTGCTGAAATTTCAGCCTAGCTCTTAGAGGCTAATTTTGCTCTTCACCACTTCCAAGTAAAAGCCTAGCCAAAGATGTTGATTCTGTTTACATGGAGGGCTGTTTTCCTTGAAACTCAAGTCAGAGCAACATTCCATCCCATGGACAGGTTAGTCAGTGCTGTAACCCACCATAGCCTGGACTAGGAAAGCCACACACTGAGGAAATGTTATGTGCTTTGCTTCACCTACAAAAAGAGAATTGGCATCCAGCTAGAGGAAAGTTTCCTCAAGACAGTGATTATGAAACCAACACTCGCTTGGGTATTGCGCAGGCACTCTGACATATGGTGGGACTCAGAGGAACACTTCTACTGTGTATCTGAGTAGCTTTGCCTGCAGATCTCCCATTGCAGTGACATCGATTCCCCTTTCAAATCGCATCAGTTCACAAGGTATGATGCAACATCATTGAAAATGTGCATGCATTTATTAAAGGTTACATCAAAAAATATGCAGGCTCCTTGAAATACATTTCAGGCTGTGATGGCAGGCAGAGTGACTGAGTATATGTCAGAGGTTTATGATGAACTCTAAAGTGTCTTCATTTAAGAGGCAGCATCCCTTTTTATAGTCGTCCTTTATCGCTTGATTTATTCTTTCTATCTGTAACTAACCTCTAGACTCATAGATTTAGACTCTGGTGTGATGCTGCTTGAATGCCATGCACCTCAGAGCTCCACAAAATGTTCTGACAAAGTCATCGCTTGGTCCTTTCTGTTCCTAACAATGCTGGTGGATGGGAAGATTAAATGAATGACACCCCACTGCTCAGCTGAGAACCCATAAACCCAACACATTTAGTGGATGTTTTTGAAAATTTGTCATATGCTAAGCAGAAAAGAGGAGGAAAGGACTAGGAGAGATTTAGTGTTCCATTTTCCACTCTCTTTACCATTATTGCCTTTGATGTCTTCAGTAAGACCTGAACTGATGGTGGGTACGAGGAACTGAGCTTAAGTCAATGACAAACTATTCTCTTCTTGACACAAGCAGTTTGATCCCGTACAGTGAAAACCGAGCAATTATGGAAGCAGCCAGGGCACAGAGGGGCTAAGTCCCATGCGAAGGCAGTTACCAGATCCCAGGGCTGAATTCAGGGCTCAGGTTGTTTCCAGATGTGCAGCTCATGCAGAAACATTTACAATGTCTTTACAAGACAACCTCATGAACCTGAAGCAAATTACACAGAGGTGATCAGGGGACACACCATGCCACGTAAGGCCAGCTTCACCTCGTGACTTCATGCCAACTTACTTTCTTTAACAAAGGCAAAGCACTGCCTACAGGATTTAGCCTATTAAAACCAACACTAAAACTGCATCAGCGACCCCACATCACCAAAACTCCTGTACTGTAAAAACTGTTAGTGAATAAAGCCAATGCCTGCAGTACAATACACCCCTAAAAGTTTGGATTTGGAGAGGGCAGAAATGCATTACCTAAATCTCTTGGTACCGTATGGCTGGGACTGGCTCTTTTAACTGTGCCACCAAAACAGTTTATTGTGCCCCAGGGGAGCAAGAATTGATTACCTGGTACTGAGGGGTTTGGAGGCTTTAGATAGAAACACAACAATAATGAAGGCCTTAATTTTTGCACCCTAAAAGGCTCTGTCAGAAATGTCACTTGTAATTTGTTAGATGCATATAAACCAGATGAAAGCTTGTTAAAGTCAAGCAGCTTTTAACCCAGAGAACTACGAGTTTCAACCCCTGGCTGAAAGCTCAGGACCTTTTCACAAGTTTCTGTGTACTCTCCAGGTGATCCAATTGAGTATCCAGAATTGAATTCTTCAGGTTTATAAGAAAGCTTTGCTGTTTAGATAGAACTCCTTAGTTGATTCTTGTAAGATATCCTTTTTTTTTTTTTTTTATTAAAGAGGCTTTTATTGCAATGTGGATTTATTACAAACCATTTCACATGCACACATTTTCAATCATACCTTGTGGGTCGTATGAGAGAGAATTTAATTTCAGAAACCTTAGGAAGCAATAATAATCTTTAACCTCTGGCACTGCACAAGAAGATACTGCATATTTTCTATCAAAATGAACAGCTCTAATAACCTTCCATTAATATCCATTTATATTTATTACTCTTTCATTAAAGTTAAGACACCAAATCCTTACTAAAAAAAAAAAAAAATTTAAACTGACATTTAACTTCTTTCTCTGTCTTTTAAAATGTTAATGCGTAAGGAAGTGGACAGGACACGACATATTTTTATCACTGTCACACAGTTCAGCACCAGCAGCATAAACCCTTTGTGTCTTGCTTTTTGCCCTTATTATATCAAACATAAGCATATTTTCACTGAGTTCACTGGCAGGGAACATCTCCTTACAGCAGCACATCCCCTCATTATCCAGCCCTCTCAGCTGTTCTCAGACTCACCAGGAGGCCATTTCCCCTCTGCTTTACAACCTCTTTTATGATCCTTAATGGCCTAAGTTTGGGGTTTTTTCGGTTTACTTTCTTGCTTGATTCTCTTATGTCACTTTACAAGATGTCCTCAGCCAGCCTTTCCACAACCATCCTTAATGACATGAAACCAGGCAAAGAGGGAGACAATGTATTTTCCTTTTTGTAGCACGAAAATTAAGAGATAACTCACAAACTTCAGTCAATTCAACATGAGAAATACAGACCTACATCTGAGTTTCAGCTGGAAAAAGAGCTTCCAGATGACACCCAACATCCTGACACCCCTTCCTGTTATCCTAACCTGACAGAAAATTCCCTTCCTTCTGCAGCTACTTCCCACACCCTGGGAGATTTGCTCCTTCTCTCTGGAGGGCCAAGTTGTATAGCTGAATATGTTTTTTTGGGCTTTCTTGGAGCCACTCACCTGCTTTTGGGCCATTACTGAGTCGCAATTACTTTTCTGCTTCCTTATCTGCCAGGCCCCAAAGCCACACAACACCACGTGAAGCACAAGCTTGTATGTGGGGGTCTTCCTTCTTTCCAAGGACACAGTGTCCTTGTGCAGCTGCAGGCACACATGGTGTTATTTTACCTGCCAGCAAAGCCATGTGTATGTATTGAGGTATGTATTTATGGCAGCCACCTCTGCTGATGGTGGCTGCCATAAATATGCTGGCTGTCACTTTGCCTTTCAAACCAGCAATAGTCCACCTTTAATATGGTGCTTTCAAACATTTGGCCTCCAAAAAGTGCTGTTTTTTTTTTTTTTTTTTCCAGGGAGTTACTCCAGTGCCAACTCAGCTGGGAACCAGAGCAGGGTACTGGCAGCTTCAGAAGTGTCAGCAGAATCTGGAAATGAGGCGGTAAAGCTCACAGGCTCTCAACATTACTAAGAGAAAAGAAAGAGGAACCACTCGCCAGCTTCTGCCTGTGCTGCTGGCACATGTAGCTTCTGCATTTCCATTTCCTTCCTTCATGCAACATGAGCCTGCACGGGGTGAAAGATGGGTCACCGACCATCTCCAGTCCAATGGTGCTGAACCCAGAAAGTGCACAGCAGCACACAGCCAATGCTCACACACTAATATCGTTCCAGAGACCAGGGGAACAGCTTTGGGTTGTGCAGAATGCCCCAAAGATAGTGAAAGGTAGTGACAGGACTAAGGCAAATGGAGCAAAGCTGGAGGTGTGGAGATTCAGATTGGATGTGAGGAGGAAATTGTTCAGCATGAGAGTGGTGAGACCCTGGAATGGGTTGCCCAGGGGGGTGTGTGGGGCCACATCTTTGGAGGAGTTTGCAGCCAGGCTGGATGAGGCTGTGGGCAGCCTAATCTAGGGTAGGGTGTTCCTGGGCATGGCAGGGGGGGTTGGAACTAGATGATCCTTGTGGCCCCTTCCAACCCTGACTGATTCCATGATTCTATGATTCTAAGATGGACATGGGTTTGAGTGCTCAGTCATATTTAGAAAGGGGTTCTCATTAGCCATGTGATGTCTTTGTAGGGAGAGACAGAGACCAAACACCATTTGAGAGCCAGGGGTTACATTCCTTTAGCATGAACTGAGCAACACTATCTGGTCAGAAATTATTGCTATTCAAAACAGCCAGAGGTGTCACAATAACCCACGAGAAAATTCTATACTGCAAAATACACATGGGAGGTAGAGCAGCAGCAACCACCACACATTAAAAAGATAAAATCAATTCAAGCCATGAGGAAATGACATAGCTACTCCTATCTGGCCTATGGAAAACAGCTCTCTTCCACCCGAAACATAAATTCAGAATAAAGGTTCTGTAGGCACAGTGAATATTTATGATTTCTCTTATTAAGGACATAAAATACTGCTTTCAAAAGAAAGACTCCCATTATAATTATGGGCACATTTCTCTCCTCTCTTTAACAGGGTTATGCAACAGCTATTGATTCCTGACTACAGTCTAAAGTACAATTAGTGTATTTGTAGAAATGTCCTTTCTAATCACAGTGGACTTGTATAGCTCAAAGCACCTCACCGACACTAAGTAAGAAGTGCTCCTCCCTCGATACAGCCAAACCCTCTGGCATCAGAAGATGGCAGCACGAAACAAAACCCTGAGGAACACCTCTCTTGGGCAGGAGTCCTGACTTTGTCCTTCCCTCTTTTGTGCCAGATTAATGAGAAGGCCATGTTAAACCCTCAGATTGAAGGAAGCTGGTTCAGAACTGCTGCTCTGCAGCAGGGGAGGCACCGACTGAGGTTCCTGTGTGGGCTCTGCATGGCTGCAGGCACTGGGAGCTCTGCTTGCAGAGGGCTCTCAGACTAGAGTGGGAAGCCTCAGTGGGGAGATATTCCTTCCTTAAAGGCAGGCACTGAGTGCTGAGTAAGGAAAAGATATTTACTTTGCCTGCTTTGCTCTTCACTTTGGGTTTTAGGAATGTGAGATAGGCAGCCAGAGAGAAGTATAAAGGAGCAGAGAGAAATAGTAAAGAAACCTATGTAATTTTTTCCTACCCAAAAGCAAACATGGTGCTCAGTGGATTACATTCCCCTCATTACTTTAAGATAAGAACAATGTTCAAAGGAAAATCTCCTCTTCTGAGCTAGTCAGTAATTTTGAACACAACTACATTCTAAATATCACAGTATTTGCAAAGGATTGGGATCACAGTGATAGGTGGGTAAGATGCTTTCCTGGCCACCTTTCTATTTACTTCTGTATTTCATGCTCAATATCCTTGGTACCAGTAGCTCTATCTCGAGTTCAAATGTTATGATAAAACAGTAGTTACTGAGCCTCTCACAGAACATTGTACATGCTGCATCCTAGACCAGCACATCAACCCATTCACAGTGCAGCATCTCCTACACCACAGCAACACTAGCCAGACTCAGCTGCAAGGCAAACATGTAGCCCAATTTGCACTGAAACTGAGTTGCCTGCTCTTCCCTCTGAGTAATTGTCGCTTCTAGGCTGCAATTCATCAATAAGCTGCATATCCTGTTACAGCTGACACCCCCAAAACCCTTAGGGCCTGCAGAAGAGGTGTTTCTCCCAGGTCATCAGCAGTAAGCCATGTCACTGTGGCACACGGCAGCCCTCCTCAATCATTATTAACATGTAAATGAAAGGCAACATTTCCTACAAACACCTGCATTCTAGAGGTTAAAGGGGATTTTCATAATTTTCTCTAGGACCTCCCCAAACATACCACCTCAGGGAGCAGACTAACCTGCCAGGGAGATGCATCAATGTTAGATGTGTCACCACATCCTTTTAATCAGCGCACAGTCGATAGTCTGCCTTCTACGAATAACTAATGAGTTTTGCAACTTATTTCCACAGATGTCATTGCAAAATCTATCTGAGGAATGTCATCCGCACTTGAGAGAAGGACAAGCATCGTAATTAAGTATTAAGCCATTTCGCCAGTGTGAGTCTGCTGTGGAGTGTGAAATGGCTATAATTCACATTTTTTAAGACCTGGCATTTATTAGCATCTATTTTCTACTCAAGGTTAACGGTGTGCAGCACAGAGAGTTAAAGGGAAAAAAAAAAAAAAAAGAGGCAGAAAAAGCTCACATTTTTGTTATTCAAATGGTTTTATGTGCGTGTTTGAGTGTACAGATTGGTCACCAGATAGGGTTTCTCTCAGGTGCCAGAGGACTTCTGGCTCATGCACCTCTGTGGAAAGCACTCGAAGGTTAGATGAAGGCTCTGATTACAGAGCAAGCAACATTCTGCTTTTGAAAGCTAATGACAATCCTGGATGCAACGCACCTGGGCAGGATACGGATCTTGTGTACAAGAGAGATATTCAATCTGAGATAACAGTCAGGATTGATGATTACTATCTCCCAGAAAAAAAAGGCTTTGTTTGCATTAGGAAATCCCTACAGAATAGATGTACAGAGAGAATAATGAACCAGGCTGTTGAATTATTTTATTCAGGGCCCAGGAAAAGTTAAACTGTCTCTGTCTGGAGCCATTGCTCCAGCTGCAAATATGCAAAGGAGGAGTCTTGTGATTTCTCCTACCAACAACCAAACAAGAAGGATATTCCCACTGCTCTCTATCCCATAAGCAAAGCTGTTTGGCAGCAATTTCCTTTAGGAATTTACCTTTTACTTCTCTATTCCTACTCTTGTTTACAAGTGAGGGGCTCCATAGCCCTGGTGGAACATGCATGCTCTCACCCTTAAGTGACTACAAGTGCATCTGGGAAGAGCCACTCACCCTCCTGCAGGCTGCTCAACCACCAAGTCCGACTGCTTTGCCTATTTTCCCCAGATTCAGTCTACCTCATTTTTCACTTTGGCGATGTACTGTGTTCAAAACATCATCCTGCCAAGCTCCCCTTTCTGCCAAGCCTGCTTTCACCCTCCATTAGCCCTCTTTGAAAAGGATCTGCCTGTCTATGGACAGATGCTATTAGCAGTGCTGTGAACAGGGCAGGGCCATGATTTATCCAGCCGGGATAAATCAGCAAAGCTCTGTCAATGCCTCTGCAATTTCCCACGCGTGTGCCTCCTGAGCATCTCAGCCAAATCTAGGCTTTGCCTCTTAGAAACAAGGAAGGAAAGGGCACAAAAAGTTAAATCCTCCCTTTCTGGTGCCAGGTGTGAAAGCGATGAAGGCCATTAAGAGAAGATTTGCTGGGGTAAGGAAAGGGAATAGCAACCCCTCCCCTCCTTTCCTTTTTGCAATAGAAACACTTTAACAGATGGAAAGCCCCAGCAATCAACTGCCTCCTTAACTCAAAGCCTTATATCCAATGGTATAAATAGATCTTAATACACTGCCTACAAGAAGCCTATGGAAAGCCTGCCTGTAATTTGGAAGGACTGTGGCTTGTCTTGGGTAAAAGATGAATGGGCAGCAGCTTTGAAGAGATGTCAACAGGAGGGGAGGCTAAAGTAAAGTGGCTGTGGCTATGAAGCCAGTGTGAATTCTGCTCTGAGAAAGTTTCTTCCAAGAGCAAATATTTCAGGAAGACTTAGCTGTCGGGGAGCAATTGTTATATCAGATGACGTCTCCTAGATTAGAAAATGGAGAACCCCTGGCACTCAAAAGAAACTCACCAAAGTCTACTTTATTAGTGAATTAGCCTGAAGTTAGTGACAGGCTGGAGAGTAGCCCTGTGGAGAGGGACTTGGAGGTGCTGGTGGATGAGAAGCTCAACATGAGTCAGCAGTGTGCACTTGCAGCCCAGAAAGCCAACCAGAGCCTGGGCTGCATCAGGAGAAGTGTGGCCAGCAGGTCGAGGAGGTGATTCTCCCCCTCTACTCTGCTCTGGTGAGACCTCACCTGGAGTACTGCATCCAGTTCTGGAGCCCCTATTACAAGAGAGATGTGGACATGCTGGAGTGTGTCCAGAGAAGGGCCACAAGGATGCTCAGAGGGCTGCAGCACCTCTGCTGTGAGGACAGACTGAAAGAGTTGGGGCTGTTCAGTCTGGAGAAGAGGAGGCTCCCAGGTGACCTTATTGTGGCCTTCCAGGATCTGAAGGGGGCTACAGAAAAGCTGGGAGGGACTTTTTAGGCTCTCAGGTAGTGAGAGGACTAGGGGGAATGGAGTGAAGCTGGAGGTGGGGAGATTCAGATTGGATGTGAGGAGGAAGTTGTTGAGCATGAGAGCGGTGAGGCCCTAGAATGGGTTGCCCAGGTGGGTGGTTGGGACCAAATCTCTGGAGGTGTTTAGGGCCAGGCTGGATGAGGCTCTGTCCAGCCTAATCTAGGGTAGGGTGTCCCTGGGCATGGCAGGGGAGTTGGAACTAGATGATCCTTATGGTCCCTTCCAATCCTGACTGATTCTATGAAACTAGGAATCTGTCCTCCAGTTTTCCTTGTACACTGACAAGTACAGGCTGTCTTTTGTGAGATGGTCATATAAATGTCACCCATCTGTGTTACATGAAAATAACTGTATTTGGTACAACACGGAAAGTAAAGCTCACCTCAAGTCTGTTGCTTCTTAAAGTGGTGGGACTACCAAAATTATTGTGATTGGATCGCTATAGCAGAGCAAACAACTCTATCCTTTCTGGTAAATCAGCTGTAAAATAGCACCAGCCAGACACAAGGCTACATTGGCCATTTTTCCCTTGCTGACACCTCACAGGAATCCCCAAGTGTTTGCTGTGAACTGAAAAGTGTTTCAGTATCACACACCAGTCATTATAAATGACTTCCCTTTCTCACCAATTACTTCCCTTTTCATATCTTTTTTTTGTGTGTGTGTGTGTGTTTCCTCCAATTTTTGGTCTCTTAATCTTTATTAATGTAATGGGTTTTAGACAGAAACATTATTTGTGCTCATACTTATTGAAAATGCCTCCGCCGCCTTGTGAAAAAAACGTAGCTGAGAGAAACCTTAATTTGATAAGAATTATTGTTTTGCAAAATGAGTATTGTTACATTAGCTCAGCACTGTATTTAAATTGCTTTTTCCTACAATAGGTCTCACTTGGACTATTTGGATAGTTCAGTGCTGTATATGGTAAGGTAAAATTGCGCTAATAAAATCGAGCTGCAAGTACATTTCATCTGCCATTTGGTACTTTGAGTGCTTCATAATTAACTTTGGTCAAAAATTACCTCTTTGAGCCCAAGGGATTAATTCTCCTTTAACTATATTTGTGCATTAAAGGGAAAACAGCCATCCCTTAGCTTCCTGGCCTTGGATGAGCAGTTCACTGCATTTTGAACCTGCGATAAGTGAGGAGGAATTCCAGGTGTGCGCTTTCCCCCTCATGGAGTGAATTTCATGCTGTCTGGTTTCTTTTTATTTAACTCAAGGAATAGAAATGCCTTAAAGCAGGTTTCCATGCTCTGGGGGCCCCTGCCCAGCATGATGTGGACACTGGGGAGGTGTTTATGCTAGCTCCTAGCCTAGAGATGGGAGGGATGCTATAACAGTACCCACCTGGCACACAACCTCACAGCTTCCAGCACTAAGCAGTTAGCAGCATCCTCCTGATGTTTTTTCTTCCATTGGATCACTCACTTTTTAATCCCCTTCCCTCAAATTGTTTGCCTTCTTCCCTACTCACCAGCTAGTCTAGCCTTTATTCCTCACTGCAGGAGGCCTCTGATCTTGTGTTTGTCAGACAACTTTTATTAGCCTCTTTGGCATATATTTGCCTTTTTGAAGAAAACAAACAGAGAAAGGCATGTGATTCCTGCCAGTGTCAAGGAGAGGCTCTCAAGACAGGCTCTTGACAAGTTACTTGCATGCTACTAAAACAATCCACTGAGAAAAGGTCATTTTGAATTCAACTTTTATACATAGGCAAACACATTACCATATGTCAAAGACACCAACCTGCATTAAAAAGAGTCAGTGTAGATGAGTACAAATAATTCAATGTCCAAAACAAATCTCTCAAGCCTCTCCCCTGCCCTAAACTATTTAGGGTTGATGTAGGGTGGCAATGTTAAACATTCCAAGACTATGAAAATACTATGAATTTGTTTGCTTTCCTTTTTACTGGTTTGGATCAGTTTAGAAGCCAGGGAACAGTTAGCAAACCTGTCATGACTATAAAATGACTTTAAATAAACAAAAGCATGGAAATGCTTACAGAGTATATAAAGTAGTTTTTCAACCACCTCTATTTATTAGATGATTATTAAAGAATATTCTGAATCCCAAATAGGACACATTGAGCCCAGACTAAATAACACTTTGCACTAAAGACATTTATGTGCTCTGGCATTCCCAGAACAACTGATGCTGAACAGGACTGTTTTAGGACATGTGAGTCTGTCTGCAGCATAGGAAAGCACTTTCTAAGAACCAGCAGCAAAATCCAGACCTGTCTCAAACACCAAACCAATCCTTGCAGCCTTTTGATGGGTTTGGCACGTAAGGAAAAAGACAGGCACACATTGCCACCTGAAATTTCTCCACCTAAGCTATTGCAGACAAATGTGTTTTAAAAAGGGCACTCAAAAAAGAGGACCACACCTTCTCTGTTCTCCAGGACAGGGGCCATTTTTTAGAGCAGGCAGTTACCAATAAATGAACTAGGCTACATGAACCGAAGATTATTTATTAGCTAAATGGGGACAGAAAGCCTGTTAAGAATGTGTGTGCTGCTGCTTGGAGCATGTCAGTCGTAGTGACACATGGGCATGACTGAAGGCCTTTGGGAGATGGGAGAAAAAGAAGGAAAGAAACAGAGATGACTGGCACGATGGCATACTGCCTATCTTGAGGGGAAATCAGCCTGTCTGTTGAGGAGAAGGGGAAGGGAAAAGAAGCCATACAGATGGTCTGACTCCCAGTGGTGACAGGAGCAGTTGGTCTCCTCTCCTTCCAACAGTGACAGTCGCTGTCACCTTATTTTGAAGTCTCCTGACGAAAAAGTGGGAGTCAGTATGGTACCGAAAAGAGCAAATGGATAAATCACTAACTAATTGTAACCATTTGGTCTAGGAAGAGTGATGGAGGTTGGTGCCTGGCGACAGCCTGCAAGAGCTGAATGTGCACTTTCCCACCCTGACAACTTCAGCCTTAGGAGGAAAGAAAGTTTGCACTATTTATTGCAGAGAAAGGTCTTTCAGAGCCAAGCCAGCTACTGAGTGCATGTTTACAATGCTGCTCTCCCAGCAATGCATGACAGCTTGGGACCCATTGGCTGCCATCTCATTCAGCCCCATTTTACTGCAGCAGCTTTTTAAAATGGGCCAAAAGGACACCTTCTGCAGACAGTCTGCTATCAGTACAGGAAGGCAGCAAAAAATGTCCCTCAGAGTAAGATTATTTTCTCTCTTAACTCTGTACTGCACCCAAAAGACATCATTTTACCTAAGAAGCAGCCAGTGCTCCAGTATGTAGAGAGACAAATGGATGGTTCTTGGTTTGCGGAGGAATAGGGCAGGGCAGGGCAGGGCAGGGCAGGGCGAGATGGCCTGCATCTGTCTTCATGCCAGGGTGGCAGCAGGGGCTCATCAATAGTCCTTTCTCCACCAGACTGCCATCATGGGGAGACCTGGAGGACTTAGAACAACTAGTTGAGAGGCACAGCCGCTGCGATGCCAGCGAGTGCCTGTGCCCAGGAGGCAGGGANAGGGGGAGAGGAAAAAGAAAAAAAAAATGGGAGGAGAGAAACCCCCTCACCAGACTTTTACATGATAGTTGTCACCCAGTCCACTAATTTCAAAGTCAGTTATTTAACACCTGTCTCCATAAAACAAGTGGAATAACAACATGAATTTAAAGCAGATCAAATACACTGCATCAACCCCTCACATGGATATTGTCATTAATTTTTTTCAATTTAATTTAGCTTCATTTTCTTTGGAACAGAAGCATACTCAATCAGATTAAGGCCATTTTAATTCACATTTGTCCCCTCTAATATGACACCCTACAATCATGTGGATTAAATTGCCCTCCCATGTTTAGAAATGTTCTAAGTAATCACAAACTTGGACCTAAACCTTGCATCTATTTTGCACTGTTGAAAATGGGAGATGGTTTACTAAGTTCCTGAGAGGCTATTGGATATTTTAACCATAATCTTTTTTTTGTTGTTGTTGTTTGTTTTGTTTTGTTTACTTGCTTGTTTGTTTTCTAAAATATGGCCTGTGCCAGGAAGTCTTTGACACATGAAGCTCACCTACAAACCCACCCACCTGCTGACCATTCTGTTTGCTGGCTATGCTCAGCCCTCCTGGGGCTTCTGCCACCACAGCAGGCCCTGTCAGCTGCACTTTAAGCTGAGCAACTTTTCCCTTTTATTGAAAGGCAGTGTACTAAAATTGGGAGAACCACAAGGTAGGGTTAAAGTCAGTGCATGGAGAAAGAGAACAAACTTTCAAAACGAAATGAATCACACCAGCGCTGCACTTGTTGTCTGACATACGATCCACGGAGTGCAAAATGGGAACAATTAGAGTGTTTTCAGAGAGAAATTGAAAGATAGAGATAGAGGAGGCAGTCAGGATATTTTTCATCTTCCACGGTGATCTAGCTGGGCCATAACTGTCCCCAGTATCAGAGCTGAGAGAGTTAATGAGAGGTGCTCTCCCAGCTCAGCCGATCTGCAGTAAATCTGCAGTGCTGGTGCACAACTTCAGCTGTCAGCAGATTGCTTCACCCCCAGCACCTTCCAGGAAAGGAGAGTTTTCAGCCCAAGACCTAAGGACAAGATATCCTTCTGAAGACTTTTTTTTTTTTTTCCACCCTCTCTCTCTAAGGAAGGATAATTAGAGCATTGATGGCCAACCCCTACAGCCATCTTGGTCATAAGATACCAAGAGCTTCAGTCAATAATTTATTAGACCATATGATTAGCCTCTTTGCAGAGACCAGTCCTCCAAACTACCCTGTAGTGCCACACTGGGTTTGTTTTTTGGGTTTTTGGGTTTTTTTAAATAAATAATGCTTAGAATTAGCTTGAGGGCAGAGCTGGTTGCAAGGAGCTGTGCTATTTATTCCCTCCTGATATAATGCTGTCAGCAAGAGGTATCTCTGTGACTGTGAGCAGTTATGTGCATGCCAGACCCTGCACAGGTCATGGAGGGTTTGCATTTCTGCAAGACAAATAATGCTGGAGAGCATTATCCTTTCGCCTGCTGCTACTGCCTGTGGTTCAGCACAGACTCCAGTACCTCTCTGCACAACCAGGAAAGGCTTTCTCTATTTTCTCTTTGAAATGCTGAGCCAAGAGTACACAGAGCATGTTACAGAGGAGAAATGATGCTCTTACGACGCAAGATTGCCTTTACCTTGGCCATATTACATGTAAACATAGCAAGTCCCTTCTCTTCCAAGGCATCCTCTTAGTGATGCCTTTCAAAGCGAATCCCCAAGCTCTTCTGTGAAAGCAGAAAAGATGCCCAGCAGTATGCACAACTCCAACAAGGTGCCACTGAGTTACCATGAAACCATATTCCAAAGTTTACCTTAGTTCCTTGAAGGGGTCTGCCCTGACATTGGGAGTTTCTATAGATTTAGGGAACACTGTGCCTTCTGCTCCTGAAATCACAAAACAAAACAGAAGACAAATTGTAAACATTATAAGCTGTTACCAGGGGAGTGATCAAATCAAATCTAGGTGCAATTTAACCCATTGCCTGACCCCATTTCTCTCTTGCATACATCCCTGCTGTCCCTGGGAAAAGACAGACCTTGATTGTCTGACATTGGTTGCCTTGATTACAACTAGGTCTCGCCTGTAAACTGCACTTCTGGATGTATGAGCAGCTGCTTGCACCCCAAATGTGGGAAGTGTTTGCTGCCCCAACTGATGCTGGGAGCTTGTAAAAGATTTACAAGCATTTAAACCAGCCACATTGCTCATTAGCAAACCTGGGTGCATGTCATCACTTTATGTCTTTTGCTGGGCTCTGAGAGATACTCAGAAGACAAAACCAAATTTTAGCTTGATCACTGCAAGTGTCTCTCCAGTCAGGCTGTCTCCTGCTTGGGGAAAGAGAGGTGTCCACCTGACGAAATGCAGTCCCAGCCTGAACACCGCTTTGATGTGTGACCCAGAAGTTGCTCTGCTCATTTCCCTATTTGCTGAGCATTTTTACATCACAAGCTGTAAACTCTCAGGTAATGTAAACAGCTTTCTTAGTTTCAGACCACTGCAATCCTCTTCCATAAGCACCTGAAAAGCCCAGGTTGGGCCATTTCACCCAGCCAGCCCTGCAGCAGGTCCACATATTGTGACAGAGCCATGCTGTTCTCTCTGGAAAGAAATGCTCTCCCTGTACCATTGTTCTAAGTCAAAGGCAGCCCATGCCATCCTCTGGGAAGCCCTTGTACTAATTCTGTTTTTAAAATGTACATGTAATCTGAATTGCTGTAATTTCAGCTTTCAGCCAGTAAAACTTCTCATGTCCTCACCTGGCAGCCAATCAGGTCTGCATGAACAGACTCTGCCTTGTGGAGATAGTTATCGATGGTGACCCAAGCATCCCAACCTTCTCTGATTCTCTGAAAAGTCACAGCTTTCTGAATCATTCAATCACTCACTGTGAAGCTGACTTTCTGGACTTGTCATTGCTCTTTTTCTGAACCCATTCTACTTCTGAAGTGCTCTCTCGGGACACAGCAGCTGCCGCTGCCAGTCTGTGCCGTCGAACGTCATCTTCTCCCTCCCATTGACACTAAGCGCAGCTAAGAATGGCACTAACTGCCTCACACACAGCAGTGCACTGGAAATTAATGCTCACTTTTCTCTAATATATAGCTGCCTACCCAATGAGCACGTATGACCTGTATTCTTAAATCTAAGCCTGTGGTCCTGCGTTCAGACACAGTGTGAACAGTTAGCCATTTATTATCTGTAGTCACCGCAGCAGTTTCGGTGTCAGCACGCAAATGGCACCAGTGGCACTGCTTTATTTCCTTATTTATTTATTAAAAAAAAATGATAAAGCTATTGGTGCAAACCACAGATCCTGATGGGACCATTTCTATGTACTGTATTAGAGCCTGGGCTGCATCAGGAGAAGTGTGGCCAGAAGGTTGAGGAAGGTGATTCTCCCCCTCTACTCCACTCTGGTGAGACCCCACTTGGAGTACTGTGTCCAGTTTTGGAGCCCCTATTACAAGATGGATGTGGACATGCTGAAGCGTGTCCAGAGAAAGGCCACAAGGATGCTCAGAGGGCTGCAGCACCTCTCCTATGAGGACAGACTGAAAGAGTTGGGGCTGTTCAGTTTGGAGAAGAGGAGGCTCAGAAGTGACCTTCCAGTATCTGAAGGGGGCCTACAAAAAAGCTAGGGAGGGACTTTTTAGGCTATCAGGGAGTGACAGGACAAGGGGAAATGGAGCAAAGCTGGAGGTGGGGAGATTCAGATTGGACATGAGGAGGAAGTCTTCCACCATCAGAGTGGTGAGAACCTGGAATGGGTTACCCATGGAGGTGGTTGGGGCCACATCCCTGGGGGTGTTTAAGGCAAGGCTAGATGAGGCTCTGTCCAGCCTAATCTAGGGTAGGGTGTCCCTGCCCATGGCAGGGGGGTTTGGAACTAGATGATCCTTGTGGTGCCTTCCAACCCTGGCTGATTGTATGATTCTGTAACACATGCTATTATAATTGTTACCTATGTTTAGTCCAGAACTCACTGCTACAGAATAAAAAACGTCCTGAGATGATGCAGAACATGTTAATACAACATCCTTTTGCAACCTCTGTTGTAAGTGAGAAACACCTGTGGCTTGAATAAGGCTACACTTCCTTTGCTTCATTATTATATCTGTGATTCAGTTCTGTGATTACTAGCTTAGTTTCTCCAAGCTATCCCACCATGTTAAAGAAAAAAAAAAAAAATCAGAGTGAAAATAAGCACTCTAACACAAAAAAAAATCTCTTTTTTAACCTAGAGAAAACCAAAGTATTCTCAAAGACCATAAAAAGTAGTCTAAAGTTTGAAGCTTTGTACTTGGGAATTGAAATTGATCCTATGGCACAATACAGATATTTAGCTCTTAACTTTACTATAAGCCTTCACCATTACAAGTTGTCAAAAACAGCTGCAACTTGCCAGCCATGAAGGTTGTTATTATCAGATCTGTCTTCCCCCAACAGTTTCCAAATGATTTAAGTCTCTCCTTATCCACACAATTGCCTTGGGTATTTGCTTTGCAGCGAAACTTAGAAAAAAGATGCAGTTGGCAGATATATGCATAATAAAACAAGGTTCTGGTGAGGGGAGGAAGATGAAGAAACGCAGATGGAGAGGTGCACACAGATACTCTTGTTCTTTTTCCATCCATATTAAATAAATGGTGAGTTTGTGTTGGCAATTTTAATTGATTTTTACACCCTTTAGGTCTGCTACTTTGGTTGTGCAAAGCCCCAAATAATGGTCTGCACATCATCAGAATTGCCTGCAGAATACAGAGAGACTTCAGTGTATTTCTAATGACTTGGGGTTTTCCAGGCTTTAAGTATCTAATTTGAATGAAGGAAACAGCTTTGGAAACAAAGCCAGTGAAGACTTCAATGCAGTCATTTCAGGAAGGCTAAAAATAAAGAAGTTTTCTATTCTGTCCTCCATCTCTTTTTTCCTTTCCCTACACAGTTCTTAAACCCTTTATTCCTGATTTCTTCATTCCCAGATCCATGGAAGAGCACCTTATCCACTGGGAAGAGGAATGAGATCTCTAAGTCCTTCCATTTCTCTCCTGTAATACGAATTAGAGGTGAACACCATCTGTCTTGATAAGGTTTCTTGCCTTGACAATATCATTCCTTATTATTCTGTTTTAAGAACACAAGAACTCCCCAGGGGCCACCTGTCTCTGTCACTGAGTAGGACATCAGCCACAAGGGGATGCTGAGGGACCAGGACTGAGGCATCCCTTGACTTGGCTGTCAGCAGCTGAGGGACTCCTTGAGCTGGCCATCACCCAGCCACTGGATAGACACTGATAAGCTTTCTTCACCTCACCTAATTATCATTTTAAATGTCTCCATTTCTGTAGCAGGGGCCTCACGGATTAATTAAATACTCTGGACAAGTTCTTCCTTTGGTTTCACCTGCTGCCTGATGATTTCACTGGATGCTTGTTCTGCCTTGGACTGTGAAAAAAGAGTAAATAACCACCCTCTTCTTTTCGTGCCACTGGAAATTTTATAGACCTCAAATGTGTCCACCCCAGCCCTCTCTCTTCCACACTGAAGAGTTTTAGTCTCTGCCTGGGGGATCGGCAGCTCCTACTGTGCCTCCTGATAGAAACAACTGCCTTAGACAGATTCGACTACAGTGGACGCTTGTGTCAAAGTGTGACACTTGGGCACTATGGCAGCTCCTAATCAGCCTGTGATAGCATCAGTGCTAATGGTAAGTGAAGGCGTTAGGATGGAGAAAGTGATCTCATTTGGTGGTTTTACTAAAGGCTTTGGCCAAAAAGGAAAGGGAAAGTTTTAGGGAAATGTGTTGTCGGTGAATTGGGCTATTCTGCCTCTGCAGAGAACTGTGATGTCATCGATAAACAAATGTTTGACTCCAGGAGGTGGAAGAAGAGAGAAAGGGTGAAATGTAAAAATCTGAAGTCCAAAGCCATGTGTTCAGACAGCAGCAAAAATTTCTTCTCCATGTTGGATGCTTCCAGAATGGGAACGTCCCTAGATAAAGGCTAAGTGCTACTCATGATTCACAGCAGCAGGACAGGGCCGAAGGGAAGGCAAACAAGAGATTAAACTGAGAGGCAAATATAAGTCTAACAGGAACAGGAAAACAATAATATTATTTTAAGAATTACCAGTGAATCCTTGAACTGCTACGTAGCTTCCAGATCACCCTCAGTGCACAGGAAAGAAATACTGCCAAGACTGCAAGAACAGACAAAGTCTATCCCACAGAAGAAGATTAGAAGGACTTGGCTTTTCTAGCTTAGCAGCATGATGGATAAGGAAGGATATGAAAAGGATAATATTGAATATAATGCTACCATTGGCACGAGAGCAAGTGGCAATAAACTGATCATGAATATATTTGGGAAGTGTTTTCTAGCCAAAAAAAGGAGCTAAAATGAGAACAGCTTTTTGGTTAGATCTGAAAAATGCATGACTATAAGTTACAGCACCTAAAATCCAGCAGAGAAGATTTGCAACACCAGAAAGTGTCTTCTAGTCCTGCACTCCTCTAGTCCTATTTTCACTTTCCTCTATCTGAAGAATAATAGGAGTTTGGCAAATGCACAGCTCCAACAGTTCTAGAATAAGCTGCCACAATCTTTATTCTCAACCAAAGCTACATATCCCTCCTCTCCTTTTACTGAGTATAAAGCGAATGCAAATTAATTTTATTATTGTATGACACAGCTTCAGCTTCCTGAATGATCTGTTATTAAAATACCTGCTACCTACCATGAAAAATCCCTAACACAGAATCTCTATTTCATTGCTAACTACTGAAAGGGGGTTTTGGTTGTGTTGGGGTTTTTTGTTTTTTTTTTTTTTCATCTTAAGGGACTCTCTGCTGCTGCTAAGGGTAACTCACCTGCAAACAGCCAAAGAACGTTAGGAGAAAACAATCATATAATTTGTATTTAAGCATACTATGCTGTACATCCCTAGGTAATAAATTATTCTTTCTCAGTGTATTATATCAGAGTCACTTCTATTAAAAGCCACACCGACTCCCTCTTCTGACACTGTGTAATTTACCACCGATAAACGTTCATAAACAGTTTGACTGAAAAATCCATAAAGCCATTTCAGCTTTATTTTAAGTTCCATTTAATGTCCCTCAAAAATGATTTCATCAATGTGTTTCCATTAGCTGGTTCTCTGCCCAATAACTTAATTCCACACAATCAGTCAGGAACTTATAAAGCATATGACAGGATCTACCTGAAGTGTTTGGAATCACCATAAAGATTCACTCAATGAGCAGATCTTTTTTTTTCCCCCTGTTTCCTTCTAGTGCATAAGGTGTGGAAATGTCAAAGACCCCTATATATGTTCACTTCACGAAAGAAGAAAAATCCAGAATCCTATAGCAAGGAAACAGTTTGAGGGTTTGGGGGATTTTTTGCGTGTGTGTCTTTCTCTTATTTAATTTAAGACTCGGAAGAAAGACTACAGGAGCACAGGTCTGCCAAATAAGAGTCTGCATTTTCTCTGGCCCTTGTGGGTTCTTGGAAGAAATTGCCACACCCAGGAGACAAAGCCTGGCTGTGGTTTGGACCATTGCAAGTGAGTTGCTGGAGTGACATCCAGCTTCTGGATTTCCTCTCACTTCCCTCTTTCCTTTTGTACCTGATGTAAGACTCTGGAGCACCACTGGTCTTCACCTTTTGAAGACACTGTTCTCTTTTGCTGCAGAGCAAGTGTCTGACACAGCAACCTGTACTCTTCCAAGATGGAAGCAACAAAAAAGAGGCAGTGGGCTGGGATTTTGGCAATCACCTCGCTCTGTGATATGAATAAAAGACACAGAATAGAACAAGGCATTCATTTTAACCCTGGCTTCTTATTGAACCAAAGCAGAAGCACTAAGTTCTGTATGTGCAGGTTGTTGTGCCAGTCTCCTATGGAGGAGTGCCTTTTGGAGCATTAGCCCTCTTCATCCAAATGTGGAGTTTGTTGATCAATCCCATGAGCTTTACGAGAAAAGACCAAGAGATTACTAACACCCCACCAAGTCAAAGGCCTTGGTGTGAGTTCAACACTGTCTGGATGTCAGGAGCTCTGTAGGCAAAAGAGGACTTAAAAATGCTCCAAGAAGGGAAACACATCTCAGCTGGAATAATTATCCTCTTAAACAGCAACAAATCCAACCAGTGGAAAGCAGGCATCAACAGCTCAGCTTTCTAAGATGCCTCTCACTTTCCCTGTGTGCTGCAAAAGTACCTCAGCTGCTTGACACTGTCCTGGTACCTTCCCTGGTGCAAAGCCAAGGGCCACTCCTGCTCTCTCTGTCCAGAAACAGGCTGCAGCTGTCATAGCAAGATAGTGATAACATACCATCCTTCTGCACAAAACTTGCTCTAGGCTTCTACTGCTATCAGCTGGAAGGGAGAGAAGAAGCACTCAAATGCAATGCGATGAGAGGTATTTTTAGACTAATGATTGATGCTGCTGCTGTCAAGGGTAGGTGGCAATCAGCTGAACAGCACTTGGGGGTGAACAGAATGTGAAGGAGAGAAATCAGGTTTCTGCTCAGGTGCAGACACACCTGGCTGGCTATTCCTCACTTTCCTTTTCCTTTTCTTTCCAGACAACACATTTCTTTCCCACTCTGTGTGTTCTTTCAGCAAAAATCTGAGAGCTACAGCACACATTTAGTGGTGCACATCACTGCTTTATAAAGAAATTGGCATCTCAGAGCCCTGTGACCGACTTGGTGATTAAGTTGTCTTTAAGTGAACCTTCTCTTTAGCGTTCTGCCTTAATGCAGTACTGTCCAAATGAGGGGAGGAGAAGGATTTGCTATGATTTTTTTTCTAGCTAAATTCAGGAGGCATAGCATGCTGGTGATCCTCATAAACTACCTCTATTACGGCTCTTATTGATCAGGACACATTCAGCAATTTGTCCATAGAGGCACCCATCTGACGAAGTTCTCTCCTCTGGAGGTCTCAACAGGGTAATATGTGACAGTCTCAGAAAACTGCCATGCAAACAGATGTCCAGGAAGTAAACACAAGACAAGTAAAAGTGATTTGTGCCTGCTTCTTTTAATTCCTAGCTTTAAAAGCCTTATCCGCTCTTAATTTATGTTTTAAATGGATGGACACAGTAATTGGTGTTGCTCCCCTTGAATCCCATCAAATCTGAAATCAATAGGAGCTCCACTTCAAGGCCCAGCAATAATAGCCTGGCTCAGTTAAGCCAATGCACTGAACAAAAGCCATAAAGCTTCATTCATGTTTCTTTTTAGGATACTATAAAAACAGTTCACTGCAAATGTTTGTCTGTCTGTCCACCTCCACTGTCAAAGTGTTTGGGCATTCTTGGATGGGCAATCTATGTAATGAAATCACAGTATCAACAAAGATCTTTATAATAAAAATGCAGTGTCATTTATTCAGATTCTTTGAGATGTAGACACATGGGAAGTGAGTCAATTCCTAGGCACTGGGCTGTGGTCAGACGAGAACTTGTGACTCCAGCACTGCCAGCTCTACAGGGTGGAGGAGAAGCAGTTCTCTGACTCATGATCCCAAGAAATAAATGGAGCTCAGTTTTAAGGCAGAAAACTTGCAAACAGTAAGATGAGCTGCAAGCTACTAAGCTAAGCATGTAGTCATTAGTGGTGTTTGTGTCTGTAGGCACAGGTTGATCTTCCACAGCCTAGCTGCAGTCCTTGAATGCCTAAGAAACGTAAAGGGAGTGACTGAGAACAGAAGGGCTTGCACCCAAACTAAAATAATGTCATATGAATAAAGGTTGTCACAACTTCTGCTGACCTCTAGACATTTCCTTCCTGACTAGTTTTGGGGTCCTTCAACACTTTTTTTCTGCAGCTCAACAACAGCAGTGTCATAAGCGAATTTCTTTGAAGCTCTTCTTGGCATTCTTGTGCCAAGTTGCAAAGAAATTCAGAAAAGCACCTGAAGTAGCAATACACAGTGGAAATTTATCAAGCAGAGTATTATGTGAGCTTCAAGCAGATCAGGTTGTGAAGGCTGGGGAAGACACTTAGAAAACAGAATGTAAATCTGCCACACTTTTAAACCTGATTTCAGTGTTTGGTAAGTGTACAGTATGTTTCTTTCATAATCCTTGTGACATTTAATCAATATTAATCTGATGGTGGATGATTCCTCTTTTTCCTTAAACAGGATTAAGGTAACACAATCTGAACACACATTTCAGCTTGGACTCAAAGCCTATACACTTTACATAAATGCTGTCCTTTTTGCCTGGGATGTACTTTGAAGTAAAAGCAAACACAAGGAAAACTTCTCAGTACATCTGCCTCGTGGCTCTCTCCAACAAAGGACAAGTTTACAACCCGGGTGAGTGGATTTTGAAAAAAGAGGGCAAATGTTAGTTGAATTTGCCATTCAAAGCAATGGACATTTACTGCCCTCAAGGTAGCAAAGCAATCAGAAGCATTCATTCAAGAATTGTATGTTTGTTCAAGATCTGGTCATTTTAATTCGTTCCCTTACACCATAGGGGAAAAAAAAAAAATGTTCATTTGGAAGAAAGTATCCAAAATCCCACCCGAGCCTCTGGGGAAAAAAAAATCAAAAAACCTCCACCCAATTCAACCAAATAATTTTTTTTCTGTGCAGCTTGTTAATTCTTTGTCGCTGCTGATTCCAGATTAAATCACTTTATCACACCTGACCTTTCCATCGATATGGCAATAAGGCAATGCCTAACTGAGAGCAAAATTATTTTTTTTTCTTGTGGCTTTAATCACTGCTCTTTAATTTTGCTAAGCCTATTTTATTTCCCAGCACCACAGCTCTATGATGAGTGCAAAGGAATTTGGTGAAAGCTGAGAGCTACAGACAGTGGAGGTTGTTTCTAGTCTTGCTAGTGCCAGTGCTAAAACCTGGTATCTTCATTTGTCTGCATTTTCCCCTGCTTTCCTCATTTTATTCTCTGTTCCTTTTCCACAGGCCCAATGACTACATGACAGCTTGGCAAGTGCTCCAGGACTGCGTTGGTATTACTGCTTAATTACCTATAGGCAGTGTGTGGTGAATCCTCATAGCTGCTTCCTAAAGAACTTCATACATCTACAGCAAAAGGTCAAATGCCTGTCCAAGCCTTATGAGCAGCATGGTTGTGGCATGCTCTTTTCTCTCACTGAGAGCACAGAAGGGAGCTCTGGAGTAACTTCTACTCCAGGTGCCTTTAAAGCAGCTTGAGCAAGCTGGAGCTCATTTGCAACCAGATGAACTGGGAAAGGCTTCTGACCCCAGGCTGGTGGTACAGTGTTATCTTCTAGAAGCACAGCGAGGTGCCCCAGCAAGGTTCCATGGCCATGCTTCTGCATCACCGAATCATCTCTGAGTCAGAGGCAACTCCCTCCCCGCTGCTTTTGTAAAGGAAAAGGACCACAGTAGGAAAACGTTTCAATCTGCTAAGCCCTGAGTATTGTAGCACCAATTCTCTTCTGAAAAAGCTGCTTACAGACCTGTAGTCAGGACACGTTTTTCAGGCAAATGTACAAAACTCACAAAACAGGCATTCAAGTTTGGCATTTATCCTCAGGTGTAAAGCTGCAGCAGAACCAATGGTGAGCACCACAACACAGGAGAGATGTGGAGGCGCTGGAGTGGGTCCAGAGGAGGGCAACAAAGCTGGGGAAGGGCCTAGAGAATAAATCTTATGAGGAGCAACTGAGGGAGCTGGGGATGGTTAGTTTGAAAAAGAGGAGGCTGAGAGGAGACTTCATTGCTGTCTACAACTACCTGAAGGGATGTTGTGGAGAGGCTGCTGCTGGGCTCTTCTCACAGGTAACTGGAGACAGACAAAAGGGAATGACCTCAAGCTGAGACTGGGTAGGTTTAGACTGGACATTAGGAAAAAGTTTATCATGAACACAGTGGTCAGGCACTGGAATGAGCTGCCCAGGGTGGTGCTTGAGTCACTGACCCTGGATGTTTTTAAGAGTTGTTTGGATGTGGTGTTTAGGGATATGGTTTAAAGTGAATCTTGTAGAGTAAGGTTCTAGGTTGGACTTGGTGATCCTGAGGGGATTTTCCAACTTGGATATTTCTGTAATTCTGTGAGGCCAGAAAGCTCCATTTCCTCTGGATCAAGCCTGATTTCACCACTTGGCTACAAGGGTTGTTCCCTCTGCCACAAACAAATGAGCAAAATGCCATTTTGAAATCATAATGGCTGTTGTAAAGGGCAACTGTGCATGTCCTGGCCCATAAATAATCACTTCTGAACAAGGATGCATGCAGCAAAAACGGGTGGCAATTCCTGGAAGTTGTTACCTTTCTAGCTTACACCACCCTCTGAAACGACTGGTACCAGTCGAGCAGCCTTGTGGATTATTTTAATTAAATGTAACTACTCTTGCAGTCATTAAAGTTACTCTGCTGTAAATATAGCAGCAAACACAAAGGACATGCCAAGAAGATACTCAAATTGTTATACTGAGGAGAGGCCTGCAACTAGTCTGGCATTGCAGGCACAGCTCTGCAGGATTCCTCCCAGACCAACTTAATACGAACTCCCTGAAAACATTTATAGATGTGAAGCTGTAGAGACAGCTGGAGCAGATTGCACAGACATTAGCTCACCAATCAAACCCAGCACTCTGTCCTGCAAATAACAGAGCAGGTTACTTCCTTTGCCCCCAACAGCAGAAAATCCCAACCAAATCCTCCCATTTCAAAGACCTTCCTACATGGCAGCCATGCAGTGATCTCATTGACTATAAGCTTGAGATATGTGGCTTTTATTGTTGGTGTTCCTCCACCATAGAATTATAGAATCAGTCAGGGTTGGAAGGGACAACAAGGATCATCTACTTCCAAAGCCCCTGCCATGCCCAGGGACACCCTACCCTAGATTAGGCTGAACAGAGACTCAACCAGCCTGGCCTTAAACACCTCCAGGGATGGGGCCCCAACCACACCCCTAGGCAACCCATTCCAGGATCTCACCACTCTCATGGTAAAGAACTTTCTCCTCACATCCAATCTGAATCTCCCCACCTCCAGCTTTGCTCCATTCCCCCTAGTCCTGGCACTACCTCAGAGCCTAAAAAGTCCCTCCCCAGCTTTTCTGTAAGCCCCCTTCAGATCCTGGAAGGCCACAATAAGGTCCCCTGGGAGCCTCCTCTTCTCCAGATTGAAGAGCCCCAACTCTTTCAGTCTGTCCTCATAGGAGAGGTGCTCCAGCCCCAAAAACTCCAAAGTCCTTAATATACAGCTCAGTAATAAAATGCTGGAAATATGCCTTGGAATTAATTACTTCAACCTTATTAATAAATTTGCAATAACATTTCAACGGCTGTCTCCTCTCTTCAGGTGCATTCCCAGGCACTAGAAAAACTGGAAAAAGAAAAATGCTCACAAGCCAATGTTCTTGGAAGTTCAAGCTCTGGTCAGTATTTGCATGCTCCACACCATTCATTGCCCACAGAGAATATGCTACAGTGGAAAAAAAGCTACAAGGTAGAAATAGAGCTACTGGCTAAATATTTGAAAAGAGGACATGCAAGGGGTTGGTGAGATCAAAGGTATGTTTTAGCCAGCTGTGGTGCTGGGGAGGACTGTGATGTGGGAAATAAAGGCCACCCTACCCCACTTTAAATGCAGCTGGGTTAGTTAGGGTTTGTCACAGGGAAAGGCTTGAGATTTTTTTTTTTTTTCATCTTTAGCTATAGAAGGAAAGGTTATGCCATGGCAGTGTAAACATCTAGGAGAGAGGCAGATTTTCCAGAGGCCCAGAGTGGGAACAAACTCTCTATTCTTCTATTAGAGAAAAAGGATCTCGTGGTTTTATGATCAATCCTATCCTCATTGCAAAGCAAAATGATAATCTTAGGAGCAGATAAAATGTGTGGTTGATTTATAGGAGGACAGCAGCCAGCCCATGCAATCCAACCTCCCACTCAAACCTTCCCCCCCCCACCAATCAAACCTACAGACTTTTGCTGTTAAGCTGCAGGAACGCTGTCTTTTGCATTTTTTATCTCAGCTCACTGCAATGTATATGGATTCCCATCAATATTTAGTCTTTAAAAAAAAAAAAATATTAGTTAAATCCATCATAAATAGGAAACACCAGGATAAACTGGCACGTTTCCTTGAAAACAAACTTCAAAAAATAATCTTTAAAAAAAAGATGTCAAGGCCTTTGGGAGAAGTGACACTGGGATGTCATCAGATGTTGTCTTATAAGGCTGAACTAAGCATTTGACCAGAGTTTAATTTCTGTTAAAAGTTATGCTAATTTAAATTGCTTTAGATTTAATTAAAAATGCTTTTCTATAGAGATAATAATGGAACTCTGTTAATTAGTATCAAGTGGCATCTAGAGGGCACATTTAAAAACTAATCTGGAGAATAAATAGAGCTAATTAAGAGTCAGAATAATGCTTTATGATTGTCTTTTGTTTATAAATGCTCTGACGTTCAATATGTGATTAAACGAAATTGGTAATTAATATATATCAAAGTTATTTTCCCCATGCTCTTTTAACTAAAGACTACTTATTAAGCACCATTTTTCAGGCAGTCTGAACACGTTTCATTTCTGGGAGGAGGGAGGAAGGAGATCTGCTGCATGATGTACCACATACGAATTCCATTAAGACCACCTCTTTCATCTGCTGTAAGGAGCCCTGTGTGTTTAGGAGTCACCATGGACCAGCCAGGGAGGCATTAGCCTGTGCCAACTTTCTGTTTGCCAAAGCGCATTGCATTGCATAGGACCAAGTGCAGGGAAGGTTTGCACTTCACTCCCTACACAAGCCCAGGAGCAGCACTACAGTTCTGTTCAGGGAAGTTCTACAGAAAAGGTTTGCACTTCACCCTCTACACAAGCCCAGGAGCAGCACTACGGTTCTGTTCATGGAAGTTTTGCAGGGAAGGTTTGCACTTCACCCCCTACACAACCCCAGGAGCATACAAATAATGAGTAAAGTAGTAATTATCATTACCAGGATTAAAAGCTAGCCACAAGCCCAACAACTGCTGCTCTGCCCTCTGTGGGACGACTTTGATGCCAAATTGCAGACAGACACTTCCTTCTGCAAGTAGGTGTTCAGCAATAAACAAGTTGAGATTACTTATATAGCGTAGATAGGTGTCAGCAGACACATACCAACAGCACCTGAGATCCCAAACACCAGAGAAATTATCAAAGGAATTTGTCTGTGTACTACAAGTTGGACTAGCCTCAAGTGCAGACAAAATCACTGGAAGAAACACGAACATATGGTATGACACTTCCCAGCGTGGCAAACAGCCATGGCAAACACTTTTGGAGATAAAATTAGATTGAAGAAGAGAAGCTGGAGAAAAACAAAGCCAAACATGAACTCTGAAAGCATTTCAGCTCAAGGTCATTGAAATACTTGCCATGTAACATCGCCACTGGTAACATTCTACCTTTTGTTTTCTGATAGACATGCATAAGCCTAATAAACCCCAAGACTCGCTCAAGTGCAGATAAAAATGAAAGCACACTGCAGTGGTTAGCAGTATTTTTGATGCTGTTCATCCTGGAGACTAAAACAAGGCAGAAACTCACAATAGCTATAAAAAATAATTGCTGCTCTCTCCAAACTACAAAGTAAATAAAAAGCAATATTTTTATAAGCTTGTAATCTGAAAAGGAGTACTCGAAACTTGTAAGGCAAAGTTTCTGTATTCGTGGGTTTTTTTTATAGTTTTTAAGAATCGGTGATATAAATCTCTCTCATTTTAAGGTCTCCAAGAAAACACTTGAAAAATAGTTGCTTCCTGACTTCACTTACCCTACACAAAGACTGTACATTTAATTAGCTCTGAAGGGTGCAGTGTGAAGGGAGAATTGTGGTAGAGCATGGATCAAGACGAATGTTCCCCAGCTTTGTAACAGTGGGGAGAAAAAAAAAAATGTTGAATGGTTCTTTTCAAAGTTTTAAGCTAAGAAAAGATACTGTTGATGTGAGGTTCAGCCTGTATCCTTTTTATAGCTGGTGACCGAACCAGTCCAATAGGTAGTAACAGTGGCCTGCAAAGAGTTATACATGGGCTGTCTACAAACAGGAACTATCTAGGACAGCATGACATCAAGTAAGAAGAAATGTTAAGGGTTGGATACAAAGTTCCCTTCATGATGCTTAGATTCTGAGGCACTCATTTTAAGCTCCTTTAGATTATACCCTATTTATTAATAATATGCGAGGCAATATGAAGAAACAACAATAATAAATACTCTGTGTAATTCTAGGCTCCTTCATTGATCTCTCTGGTTTTCGATGCTTATTAGAGAAGGAACTATCTAGAGCCAACAGAAGCATCCAAATCAAACCTTTAAAAAACAGCTATCAGTGCACCCCCAGAGACCAGTGACAGTATTATGTGACTAACTGCTAGCAATACCAAGCTACCCAATCTGGTCCTATATGAAAACATTAATGAGCAAACCTCAGACTAATCACAGAGCAGGGACTGAAATGGAGAGCAAGAGAATTCAAGCTCCTAGTAGGTAATTTCACGTAGCTCTCAAATACCTTTTAAAATTTTAGTATTATCGTAACTGCCTCTTTCTCTAAATTATAAAACATAAATCTAAACAAACAATAAGCAATCTCCCCTTCCAAACTCCCCTTTCAAAGTGTATCCCCAGTTTCTGTTAGGAACTACTGATGTAAAACCTCACAGGCAGGACAGCTGGGGAGGAAGATCCTGCACAGGTATAAAAAGAACTCAGGCTGCCCTGCCTTGAAAAGCAGGAAGGGAAGCAGTGGCATTGGTGCACAGGACACTTAGCCTTACCCACAGCATAGCTGAAGACAGCTCAGAGAGGATGTGTCCAAACATGTGGCTAAGGAAAGATTGGTAATATAAAAGCCATTAAACTTTTTAAAAAATCTGTTTGGGCTGCTAATTCCTGTTGAAATTTCACTGCAGATCTCCTTCCTTGGAGTTTGCTTTAGAATAAGGGAGGAGCTGGTGAAAGTAGAGTGACTGATAAAAAAAATTAAGCATGAGGCTTTCCTATGCACAGTGACTGCATCCTTAAGAGTGATCCCTTAGTGTCCTTAATTTCAGGCCCACAAGATAAAGCTGTTCAGTTTCCAAAGCTGGTTTTAAAGTTACTTTACTGAGTCAGACAGACAAACTATTTGCAGGGGATTTTTTTTTTTTCTGGAGGAGAAATAACATATTGCGCAAATTAAGAAGCCTCTCAGACAGAAACTCTTGGCCATTATCTGCTTGGGAAAGATTCAAAGCAATAGACAGTGAAAGGCTTTATCTCCAAAAGAAGCTTTCTGCAGGCATGAAGGAAAATCAGGCAAAAGTCTACTAAAATTCAGAGAGGTGCATATTAGAACAGTAACTTAGTGAATAATCTTTTACCTAAAACTCTCAATCTCTCTGCTCCAACCACCACTTCGTTGTCATCTGCAGAAAACAGCAATTTTCCAGAGAGGGTTTTCACCTCAAATTTTTGGCTGTGTGCTTCCACTGCTTGGGGACCTAGAGGGAATAAGAGATTTACCGCAAGCTTTTAGCGAAAATTACAATAAAATACATAGGAGCTTCACACATTTAATAAATCCATCTGCTGAGATTACCCTAATAGCTCTGGAGGTGCATCTGACACATCCAACAAGGAAGTCTGTGCTTTTCAGAGGGTGACCTCTCATTAGAAAAAGGCACTGTTTTCCACCTGAATAACAACTCCTCAACTATTTCTACTTGTGGTTTTTTTTTTTTTTGTTAATGCTTATGTATGACATAAAATCACCATTAAGCTTGGCATAGCTGGGAAATTTTGACAAAAAAGGCACCCACTTGTGAAATAACAATGAATATACTCAGCCATGCTTTAGCAGCTCTAAGAGGCAGCAAGAGTTCCCAAGTCCATTGCTGTGGTGTAAAAGATTCCTGGTTTTCTGCCTATTAAATATACCTGGATTAAAATGGTATCAGTGTCATGCACAGTCCAATTGTTAAGAATGAAAACTAGGCAAATACCAATGCAGGAGCAAATTCTGTCTTTTAAACCATTTCAACTATGTGTAGGCCAGGACAATGTCAGGCTCTCCCACATTTCAGAAAGCTTTTAGCTTGGCAAAATTTTCCTTCGTGCTCTTATCTCCATCCTGTTACTTCTCCTGCAAGCTTCTGGGCACCAAAGTGCTGGAAAGCCTCTGGCAATGTGATTTATTGTGGAGCCTGAATAAACATCAGCTGCCTGCATAGCAATTCCGTGCAGGTCTGTGGCTCAAAGGCTACAAAGACCAAACCCCTTGGTTACCAAACTAAGTTAAACTTAGAGAAATCATCATCTAACAGCTCTGTGAATCTCAGTCCGAGCCACAGTCTCCATGGAATATGTTACTGTACAAAGCAGCTGATCTGACTTTGCATTAATTCTGGTCATATTCATGACTAATCTCATTTCTCTTGTCTCCAGAGAAACAAGAGCTGAAGACCAATGTTTTCTAGTACAGGCAGTTTCTGACCCCATCTGTACCCACCTTTGCCTGCACAGGTCATCTGTATTGGCATAAAGGCACACAAAGAATGACGTGAGTGGTTCAGACTACAGAAAAGTGAGGCTATGCTGAGATCCCTGGAAACATTAAAAAACCCTGCAGCTGTTCTGAGAAAATCCAGTACTTTCAAGCTGTAAGTCTGATTTGTATGTTGCTAATTAACTGCCTCCCTTCTCCTCACCACAGTGTGCAGTATGTGGGACCACATCTTCACTCCTCTCTGAAACCAAAGCTACTGCCGAACACAGAACTCAGTAACCTGAGCATCACTTCAGGAAACATCACTGGCGGTGTCCTCCCAAGCTCTTGTGCCATCAAGGTGCTTAAGTGAACCAAATACCTCCTTGAAAATACATGGAGAACCAATAAACTAAGCATGTTCATTCCGAACGTGAGAATCTGGGAGCTTGGGGTTGAATTTATTTCCTTCCTCCCGGCAATTTTCATGCTTAAATCATTGCTTACTGAAGCTGCATATTTAATTATTTAATACTGTGACTAGAGGGCAAGATGTTATATAAGCAAACCAAACAACCTACTCTCACATAGAGACAACATGTTTATGGATTACTGGCTCTGCCACACAGAAGAACTTCTCCCAGTCCCTAGATAAATCTCAACAAACAAATATATATCTTATATATATATATATATAATATTATATTACCATATATAATTCATTAGGCTCTTTCAACCCAAATTACACAAGCATTCCTTCAAAGGCTTGCTGTGCACCGACGATTTATGAAACACCAATTTCCCCATCAAACACACTCACGTTTGGGAGCACAAATATATTCTTCAGCAGCAGTAAGGCACAGAGAGCTCTAAATTGCAAAGCATCCCAACCCTGCCAGAGTTAATCTGCAGAGTTCCCAAGATCCCAGGAATGTTAGAAGTGTCTCAGGAAAAGCCTGTGCCTGTTACAATAAAAATGTCAGCCTGAATATGTTCTTCTTGACCCTGTAGTTGTACAACTAACCTTTCTGTCTCTGGCTTGGCTTTCAAATGAAAACGATGGTCTGCTTCGTTATCAGAAAGCACCAGCCAGCTGCCTCTCCAGCATGGCTTTCATGTCTTTAGCTTTGTTTCTACAAAGTGGGGCAAAGTTTTCATTTGTACTTCACAAGAGACCTGGGCTCCTCTCTTGTGTGCTGTCTAAAGCCAGGAGAGCATCCCACAACACAACCACTTTCATGCCCCCTTAATTCTTCTACACAGCCTTTCCCTCTCCTTACCTGTTACAAGGCGAGTAAGGACTTTAGTCTTCTCATTGAGGATGTTCACTGTCACATTTCTGGCAGACTGGAAGTACAGTGGATTGCCCTGGAACGAGACCACAAGAGCAATGACATGAGACAGGGACAGCTGCCTGAGACCAGCCTGCCCGAGGTACCCAGAGCTTTGCTTAACACTGCTGAGCTTTTGCCAGCACCCCAGGCTTGGGTGTGGGATTGAAGAGCAGGCTACTCTGCATCAATTTTTAATGTCCAGGACAAAACCATAGCCCACATTTCTGTTTGGCCCAGATAATGTCCCAGAGACCAGCCTTGGTTTAAGGGACAGTTAGCTTTACTGCCAGCATGAGCCAAGCAACTCATTATTTTAAGATGTGCATTTTGATATAGGGCTTGACCTAAGCTTCCCAAAGATCACAGCGTTTTGGGAGAGGGGCTGACAGCAGCAGTCCATCTCAATCTGCAGCACTGTGCAGCTTCAGATGGCTCCAATGGGTGACTGTGTCTGCCTGCCACATGAGTGAGCCAGTACCAAGCTCTGTCAACAAGAAAATTATATGAAGCTGTAGAAAGTGCCTTTGATCTCAAAGCAGTTAGGAACCATCTAGCATGTACCACCAACATATTTCACACTGGCATGCTGCTCAGGACCAGACACATCCCATTACATCTGGAGACACGTAAGCTTTCCCCATGCCCCACTTGCCCACAGAGGCTTCTACCTGTTTTTACATTTTTATGCTCTAAATATACCTCTGAGAGAAGAGCTTAGAGCAGCTGTCAGCACACAGGAGCTGCACAGCTACCTGGCAGCATCCATCTCAGGTATTTCTCCTGCAGAGCGAAGCCCAAGAAAACCCACAGAGAAAACCATCTGGCTCCTTCTGTGTGCAAATGCTTCCAAAACAACTGGAAACTTGTGTTTTCTACAGGCAGCCGCAGTCCACACAGCTGGTTTCTCAAGGGTTATTAGCCACCTACAGCACTAGCACAGGGTGACCTCAACTGAAATCAGCCAAAATTCTAATGCGTGAGGTGGCAATTCATTGCCAGTAACTCTTCCTAATGTCTAGAGAAGGCAGTGGATTAAATTCATCAACTGAGTAGTCCATAGGATTGGGAGTGGGAAAGAATAGCAACCTGGCCTTGAATACCTCCAGAAAGGGAGCAGCCACAACCTTCCTGTGCAACCTGTTCCAGTGTCTCACCACCCTCACTGGAAAGTGCTAACATCCAGTTTCAATTTCCCCTCTGTCAGTTTAAATCCATTCCCCCTTGTCCTGTCACTGCAAGACCTTGTGAATAGTCCCTCCAAAGCCTTCCTGTAGGCACCCCCTCAGATACTGGAAGGCTACATAAGGTCTGCTTGAAGCCTTCTCTTCTCCAGGCTGCAGAGCCCCAATTCTCATAGCCTGTCCTCATAGCAGAGCTGCTGCAGCCCTCTCAGTATCTTTGTGGCCTCCTCTGGACTGGCTCCAACAGTTCCATCTCCTTCTTGTGTTGGGGGCTCCAGAACTGCACACAGTACGCCAGGTGGGGTCTGGCAAGAGCAAAGGGGGAGAATCACCTCCCCTGCCCTGTTGGCAATGCTTCTCTTGCTGCAGCCCAGCCCATGGTTGCTGTCTGGGTTGTTGGTGCACACTGCCAGCTCCTCTTGAGTTTTTCATCAACCAATACTCACAGATCCTTTTCCTCAGGGCTGCTCTCCAGAGGTTTGCCACCCAAACTGGATTTCTGCTTGGGATTGTGCTCTTTTAAATTAATTATCTAGAACCTAGAAACGAATGTTTGCTTTACTGCTGGAGATGATAAAAGGCTTAGAAGAGACCTTGTAGTGGCCTTCCAATATCTGAAAGGGGCTTATTGGAAGGCTGGGGAAGGGCTAATCATGAAGTCTTGTAGTGACAGTATGAGAAGGAATGGGTTTAAACTGGCAGAGGGGAGATTTAAACTGGATGTTAGGAGGAAGTTCTTTGCAGTGAGATACTGGAACGTGTTGCCCAGGGAGGTTGTGGCTGCTCCCTCCCTGGAGGTGTTCGAGGCCAGGTTGGATGAGGCCTTGAGTGACCTATTCTAGTGGAAGGTGTCCCTGCCTGTGGTAGGGGGTTGGAACTGGATGATCTTTGAGGTCTTTTCCAACCTAAACCATTCTACGATTCTATGTTTAATAGTGCAGAAAAGAAAGGGAAAAAAAAAAAAGAGATAGCTTCATCTGAATACTCACCTGTTCTGAAATGAATTCTCCACGGTTTTGGGGAGGGTCCTAATGTGAGCAGCCCCAGTGTTAGAAGTTTACCATTACAATTACAAATGAAAGACATTTTTGAAGGCAGACAGCTGCAATCTGCGTAGTCCACAATCATAGCTGAGACTATAACCATACAGAGCACAGAAAGGTCACATTTTTGACTTGCACTATTTGAGTTTGTTTATGGAGCCATGCAGGCAGCTAAAATGTTTTGAAAAAGCCAGTCCAAATTCAAGTGGAAACATCATTCGGTCTCCACAGTTTTGAGACTCTGTTACTGATCTGCCTAGCAGCAGAGTATGTTACAGAAGTACTACAAGATAAGCCAGGTGGTTAACATAAGAAGAGCCACAGAAGTTTCTCTGAAGAAGTCCTTGTAAGACAAGCTAAGAGCTGGTATCCACCTACAAGACTTGAAATACATAATCAGACCTTGAAATGCTTACCCCAGCATAGTAATCTCATTCACTGATTCAGAGCCCAGATTCAGGCAGCCTTCAAAAAAACCTAAATTTCCCTAATGGAAGAGTTATATTTTTATTGGTCTGCAGGGAAGGAACGTTTCAAGCACTTAATGCAATGCCCGCTCTCATTTCCATAATTCTTCTTCCATTAAGAAATGAAAAAGAGCTGAAAAAATTACTCCCTTTTGCTGAAAACTCTGCATAGTTTCTGCCCATCATCTTCTGTTTACAAAGGTAATAACACTGACATCTTTCACACACTGAGCATTTATAAAATGTCTCTTCCATTGTGAGCTTGGTGGTGACATCAGCTTCCTTCAATCACACAGGAAAAAAAAATAATTAAAGCATCACACAGTTTCTTGAAGCAGTTAGCAATTACAACTGAAAAAAACAAACCCTTTAGCTTCTCTTGCACTTCCCTGTTATCAGGAAACAAAATAAAGTATTCTGGTGCAGGAGAGGAAGTGGAAATCTCGATCTGTGTGGCATTATCACCACGAAAAATAATTATGCAGTGAAGCAATATTTTCATAAACTGTCATAACACCCAACAGGCCTAGAATTAGCATATCAGCATGCAATAAATAAGCATGTCTGACTAATTGCAACACTGAAAGTATGAGACATGCCACACTTTGGAAGTGTAATGTGCAACAACCCAGCCCCAAATCTTTGCAGAGAAATAATACTAAAGAAATAAATATATTTTGTTCTTGGCATTGATGGAAAAGAAAGTGGAAGTGAACGGGAAAAAATGGATAAAATATTATTTTGGAATTTAAAAAATGTAGGGAAAATAGTGTTCTTTTTTGTCTACCTATTCCTCTCTGAAAGGTTCAACCAGATTCTTTAGATAAGCATAGGAGACAAAATACATCTGATATCAGCAATCACATAACAGCCCAAGATGCTTCTGTGCCTCCATGCTATTGGATACACCGAGAAATCTTTTTCTCTGCCATTTGTTCTTCTTCCTCTCATCATAAACACAACAAAAAGGTTTCCTTGCACCTCTCTCTGCAGGAGCAGATGCCAGTCCCAATCCACCTGTTGCCACTAACTTGCTCTTTATGCCCAGATTCAGCTGTTAGGACTTTAACCTCCTTACAACATCTCTTTATTAACTGTGGACTGTTAGCAGAGTCCCAGCTCATGCCCATCATATCCATCCCATTGCACTGCACTCAGCTACAGCCTTCAATTCAACTTTCTATGAACTTTGCACATTAAATCAGTTTTCACTTCTCTTCTGAGAGTGTTTGTACATGAAGTGTTTCTTTCCAGTGGTTCTTTTGATCATCTGACTGCTTAAATTAAACTAAGGTAGAGACATCTATGGGAGCAGGATGTATTTTTCTCCTGCAGGTTTTCCTGGTTGCTTCTGATTTATTTAAACAATTTTCCTTGTAAGACATGAATGGACGATCCTCCCCTACTCTGGGCTGCAGGTCCATTTTGGGGGGCCAGGTCACACTGGGATCTTTTAAGGACTATTTGGGTCAGTTATATACTTCCTGTTTGCCATGAGCCTACTATTCATCTGTAAGTACATCATTCCACCTCTTACTGTAGCCCCTCACTAGCAGACCCAATAGCTTAACAACAATGCATACATTTGTAGACATAAAAAAGAAGCTGCCACTGCTACTCAATATAATAAAACGTTGGGCACATGCTGTAGAATAAGGAACGTGAAAAGTGCAAAAAAATATGTCAAGACAGAAGAGCCTCTTCCCTCACGAAGCAGTGAGGTATCCAGCAAAACACAGAAGACTCTGCAAAAGACATGGGCTGATTGCCAGGTCAAACACATGGCAAAACAAGCCATAACAGCTCTCTAGCTGTCTTCCCTTGGCTCACTCTGGAAGGGATGCTAAAAACTTCTGTATCAGAGAGTACAAAAGAAAAAGCACTTCAAATGACAACCTTAATTTGCAGCAGAAGCAATCACAACCAGTGCTGTCTTTAAGGCACTTCAGTTCTTTAGCAGATGTCCTTAGAGTGGTTTAGGGAATTATTAACAATATTTGTGAAATCCTTTTAAATTTTAACAGGTAATTTTAAAATAATGCATCACTGTCAGTGTGTTTCTAATTTGAGTGGTCAAAAGGAGTAGTTGCGATTTGATCCTGTGGATTCAAAGGCTTCACGCAGTAAGTGCAAGTGAGGCTTGTGGAAATAATAGACACGGTGAATTTTCCTGCAGGCTTGACAAAGTAATGGGAAAAATTAAAATATTAAAACATAATTCAGGCTGGCAAGGAGCAGTCTACGGAGAAACCGCTCACGGCACCATTTTCCTGCTCAACTCTGCCTCGCAGAAAGCAAACACTGCTCCGTACACAGCTGGACTGGCAGAGGGCAAAAACTTTGTTTCCTGTAAAGCAAACAGGCAGCCCAATTGGACAGCAAAACCTCTCCTTCACCTGACCTACAACCACAAGCAGCACAGTCACTTG
Organism: Psilopogon haemacephalus; assembly: GCA_013396835.1. Classification (NCBI taxonomy): domain Eukaryota; kingdom Metazoa; phylum Chordata; class Aves; order Piciformes; family Megalaimidae; genus Psilopogon; species Psilopogon haemacephalus. The sequence goes on from VWZI01022076.1 coordinate 1,108,760, forward strand.
CCTGCACCTTTATGTGCTGTTTTCAGGAGCTGCTGATAGAGGGGAAGTATTCATGTGGGTTGTAATAAATATTTTCCTTTCCTAAAGTGCAGTCAGTCTGACTATACTAGCAGTAAACGTGATAATAGTAATAACAGTAATAACTGCAATGATATTTAATCTCCTGCATAGGAGAATCTCACAGCTGCAAGCAGGCAGTATTCCACAGTTTTGCCTGCTTTGGAGTGGCAAGTGTTCATTGCCCAAGAACTGGGACACAAAGCAGTAACTTCTGGGCAGCTGAAATGTCCTTTATCAAAACCAGTTAATGAAAAATTTACAAAAAAGATCACCTCTGCAGTTCTTCCTCATGTAACCAGAGCCACTTGTGCACACTGCCTGGGACATGGCACTGCATGCAAGTTTATTATTGCAGTTGTCAGGCATGACCAGGAAAGATGACTTTTTAACCCTTATTCTGTCATTTTTGGTCAGTTGACACAAATGTGCCCAAATTAGTATCCCTAACCCAGTTTTGCATGTTCCTGTATGACTTGTTTCATCCTTCAAAGGGAAGCACCAGTAACACCTTCACAGCATGATGCTAAATGCAGTTTCCTAACCACAAAGATCTCCAAAATGTGCTGTGAGCACACAGTCAAAAACAGCAAACCTGACCACGGGTGTTCATTTCTTTCTCCTATTCCTGCCTCAAGAGCTGAAACTCCTTTGGGGAGTGCTTGATGCTGGAAAAGCTCAGAGCTTTCCCCATAAAAGTGAGAGTTGAGGGAAAACAATTGAGTAGAAAAACTTCAGAACTGGTAGCAGATGCTGCAAAGATCAAGCAATTGGCACCACTGTGATTCACAGCAAACCTCACCAGATCATTGTACAGACATTGTGCACCTCCTGAAAAGCAGACAGAACACCGGACAGTGCTTGTCTTTGGCTGTGGCAAACCCCATTCCTAAGATCCTGCTTGGAAGAGCAGCCTGGCTTTTATCTGCATCAACAGAAAATCTCGACTTCAGGCCAGATTTGCAAGCCAACCATTACTGTTTCAATTCCAAAAGTAAACCAAATAACTCCTCCTCCTGTTTCTGATCTAACTCCTCACAGCAAGAACAGGATTTTGTCCAGAAGCCTTCTGGCACAAAAATTTAAGTCAGGTAGCTAAATCTCTAGGTGCCAGATTGAAAACGTCTCTTAATATCATTTGAATGTATTGTCTGTTGTTTAACCACTGAGTGTCTTCTGACCTTGACTTTGTTCTTCAGACAGTTGAATGTAACACGTTTCCTTCTTCACTAAAACTTCTGATTTGACAGTGTAAGCTTTTCGTAACAGAATTAAATCAAACGACAAATGGAATTGGGAACAGATTAAAACCAATGCTACGAAATGTCCCAGCATGTGCTATCCTTGTGTCTAAAGCTGATTGCCCTTAGGAAGGAGGCAGTAGGTCCAAGGGAGAGATACCAAACTGTAGTCTGCATCCTCTTTTTCCAGGAAATGAAACTCCTTTCACAAGGGTAATGTGGTCAGGTCATGTAACCTAGATCAGGAATGGAGCTGTTACAGCCCTGATAGACACCTAGCACTCAAGCATAAAGATAGCATTGTGAGCTTAGTGCACTGTGCTCCAACTTCTGATGTTTCCCTAAGGATTCAAATGCTTAAACAAACAAACAAACAAAAATTCAAGTTCTTTCAGTGCAAACAAAGTGCAGTCACCTTCGCAGAAAGATGTTTCACAGTACCATGAAGCTCAGAAAATACTGAGCTCCACACCACCCAACGTGACATATTTAATGGCATAGATAGCGCACATGCTGGAGTTTTATGTTCAATATCCCAAGTCCTCCTCTTTTATGGCATTTCTTGAAGTTAATTTTAATAACAATAGAAACAAAAGATAAATTTCCCACAGCTGCATTAAAGCAATTACAACTCTGACTCTTCTTTTTAAAGTGCAAAGAAGGCAGGTCTGTGATGTGAGATCAAAATGACTGGGTTCTGCTTCTGGATGGATACCCAAGAGGGTTTGCATCTCTCAAAGTGATTTATTTCTGGCAAACCAGGGTTTTCTCCCTTTAGAAGAATATCTACAATATTCGCCCTCTTTGAGAGTGGCTGTTTCCTCAAGATGCCTAATCAGCTACTTTGCAGCTGACATTCTTCTGAAAATTAAATTACACCAAGTCTGCTGACATTAAAAGCATCACCAAAAAGATCTCCAAGTTGTTACATCTACCTTGACTTCTTTTCTATTCTTTTTTCTTTACTCCATTGGCTTGCAAGGAAAATGATTATAATATGGTAAAACTGATAGGCACACATATAAAACTAAAATGCAACTATACATGCTGGAGTTCTAGTATCTATGGGGGTGAGAAATAAGGATTCGTAACATCTGAAGATTGCTGCACGTTCACGAAACTTTCTGTATTGGTAGGACTAGAGAGAGACTGTTTACAAAGGCCTGTGATAGGACAAGGGGCAATGGCTTCAAACTAAAGGAAAGCAGATTTAGATTTGATGTTAGAAACAAGTTTTTTACTATGAGGGTGGTGGAACACTGGAACAGGTTGCCCAGGGAGGTGGCTGGGGCCCTATCCCTGGAGATATTCAAAGTGAGGCTCAACAGGGCTCTGGGCAACCTGATATAGATGAGGATGTCTCTGCTGACTGCAGGGAGAGCTGGACTAGATAACCTTTGGAGGTCTCTTCCAACCCAGACTATTCTATGATTCTGTGATTCTATGCCTGAACTGAGCATTACTGGCTTTGGAAAAAACCTGATACATTAAGTATCAGATATATTAAGTACTCAGGACCAAGAGCCCTCCAGCAAGACATCCTCAAATAGCTGAAATTATGAGGATGGCACAACTTGTAAAACCAAATAATACTGAAAATGCTTCAACCACTTCACTGCACACAGAGTTCATCCAAAGGTGTTACACCAGAGTCGATGAAATGTGTGCTGATGATTAACTTTGCATCACTAGGGAATGGCTCTCCCTTGCACAAACTAATCAAGAAACTGTAATGCTCTTAAAGAGAAGAACAGCAGTCTTAGGTTCTGAGCACAGTGATCTCACCACTTCCAGTAAAAATAAAGAAGTATTCATCGACCATTTCAATTTACTTGAATTCTTCTGCACAAATACCAAACCGCAGTTGCTGCTCAGGGGCAGCTTGTACTGATCTGATCCTTGTCTATAGGAGGTGTTGCAGCAGCAGGGTTATGGATTTGTGCTAAGTTATTTTCTGCCTCGGGCAGTCCTAGTTATGGTCAGACTCCAGCAGTGAAAGATCTGCTGAACTGAACACACTGTAGATAGGCACAGGATCATAGCAGAGAGGGAGAGAAAAGAAGAGAGCTCTGCTGAGGTTTAAAATATTCTAAATCACCCAACTATATCGCTACGGCACTGCTCGTAACTTTTACTCCAGACAGGCGTGCAGACCTCTGTTCATGTGTTTTCATTTTTATGGCCTTTCTAGTATGCCAACTGCCTGCCTTAAACATCCTTTGAAACTGCTGGTAAATCATACCTCACTATCTGTAAAAGGCATTTGAAGGCAATAATAAAATTATACAGAACTGGTAATTTCTGAGTTACTTTCTCTTAACTGTCAGCATTACTTGGAGCAGAGTACAGACGGAAACACTTAGGATCTCAGTTAGTGAGGTGAACGCATATTAAAGAGTACATACGGCTAATATTTAAGAAGGGCACAGCAATACCTTCCTGAAGTCTGATTCAGCAGACACTTGGATTCTACAATGCTCACAGCACCTTTTAGGCATTCTGTTACTGCACTGCACAATGCCAAGTCATATATCCAGATACTCTTCTCCAGGAAGGTTTTATGTGGCTATCTCTGAACGTTGCTTTGAACTTATAACTTTCCTTTGCTGCCTGTCACAGATCGCTCACTTCTTGTATTGGATAATAAATGGCCAAGCCAGCTTACGTATGCATGAAACACAGGCAAGATCCTAGCAGAGGCCCCTGGTGTTACTGAAATTCAGCTGCTGCTAATAAGAAGGAGGGAAAACATTCCCATCTGTCTGGACTGGGGAAAAGAATTCATGAGTCTCTGATTCATCTGCATCCATATGCTGATATGTAGACAATACTTATGGACACATAGACATATGCAAGGTAGCCAGCAACAAAAATCACATCAATCACAGATCACAGCATGCGATTTGCCTAATTATGAGTAACACCTCACTTTTTTTTTTTTTTATCTATGCAAAAAGCACTTTGTGAAGCAGCAGATGGCATTGCTATGGGATGGCACCATCCTCGACAGTTGCAGATGCAGAGCATTTACACAACACGCTGAAAAAAAAAAAAAAAGAAAAAAAAAAAGAAAAGACACAACACAAGCTGCTTCCTGGGGAAAAAAAAAAAAAAAAAAAGATTCAAATGGAACAAGTGTCACCAAACAAAATACACTTATTTATTGATGTTCTGAACTTATCTGATCCAGCCTCTTTCCTCGAATCAAATACATACGCGCAGGCCAAGGAGTGATGCTATCTAGGCATCATTAAAGTCTCCTAGATAGAACTGCCACGTGAACTGCCTAGCACAGAAAAGCAGAGATGCAGACCAACTTGAGTCTAGTTCCAACCCGCAAACAATTTAAATCCACACAAGCAGAATCAATAGGAAGAAGCCCTGCAGAGAAAGCAATTACAGTACAAAAGCAACTATATTACAGCATGGTTATGGCTGGGAGGCAGGATGCAGAAGGCCATCCTCACTTCTGTGATTACCCAGTGGAGTTCTCTCCAATGCATCTGGCCTGTGAAATGACAAGGTTCAGCCCGGACATGTTCCTGCAATCAAAGTGCTTTTGTTTCTGGGCTTCTATTGCAATTACAAGGTGGCTCTTGATGAGACCTGTCCTTCAGGTTTGCTGTGCTCCATAGGCAAAAGCAAGCGTGTGCATCAGGAAAAGATGTCTAAATGGCTCAGAGTGCTCTCCTTTTCAAGAGTTTTGTGGAAGTAATAACTTCATTTCCTGGATTTGCAATTATGCATTCATTGGAGACTGTGTCCTTGCCACTGTACAAGACACAAAGAAATATCATCTGACCACTACTGGCGATAGAAAATTAAAATTTTCTATTCAAATTCTTGCCTTTATTTGTGGCTTCTCTGCATTTTTTTTTCCTGAGCTGCTGTAAGCACATACACTGGTGTGACAGGCTTGAAGCAGCCATAAAATGATTGATGAAAACCATATTTTGCCCTTGTTGTGGGAATATTTATTGTAGAAATACACTCGGTTAACTCTGTAGGAGCATATCTGGGAAAACAGGACAGACAGAAAAGAAAGGTTGGGTCCACAGCTGTACCTTTGGTGCCAAAATAATTTGATTTGCTTTAATTATGATAGAGGGTTATGAGTTCACAGAAACTTTTGCACAACCACTTTTTGAGCTGTGTTTATCTGATCACTTTTCCTGCTGTTTTTTCTTCAGTATTCAGCTTTAAGAAGGATAATATGTTGGTGTACATGACTAGACAGAGGCTTCCCTATAGAAATAAGCACAGGGGCCAAACTGACCCGCAGTGCTGTTAACAGTCAATGTGTGAGTTAGCATCAGACAAGAACTGGCTTGGAGGGAATCGCTGCCTACCTCCACTCCTCTCAGAGAGGCTGAAAGTCTAACAGCCAAGGCAGCAGTACACTTGAAAAGGTAAAATGACAGATGCAGCTAAGCATGTGACAGGAAATTGGATTGATCTGGAAGCAAGATGCTAAAGCATGCTGGACGATGTTACACAAGGCACATACCTACATAGAAAGCATGACAGCAAAGGCCTGATGAGAGGGATGATTGCATGAGCTGGAGCAGGGTGCTTTGTGTTGGGATTTGACTGTATCTTGTGGCTGGCATTCAAGAGACACTCTTGAGTATCTACTTTAAGGTGAAGAGAGGAAAGGAACACTGGGTACTGTCATGGTATAGAGCCAAAGACCAAAAATACTTCCCTAGTCAACACCACTGGGGAGTGGTATTTTGAGAGATGTCAGGCTTGCACAAAGAGCAGCAGATGCTTTTTCCATGCCTGGAAGAAGACAGGAAATGTTGTTTAGGGAAACGGTAAGTAACGTCAAAAGCAGCCAAAAAGATTAGGATGTGTGAAGGTAAAATTGAGCACAGGGAGGCATATAAAAGTCAAGAAATCTGATTTACTATTTGGGCGACCACCAGGGTGGCTCAGCCTGTCTGTGTCTCTCTCCACTTTTAAACAGAAGGCATTGGCTTCCTGATGGTTTTATTCCTGGAGTTCTTTCAAAACTCTAGAGGAACAAAACTGATCTGTGAATACACTTGACCAGTGGTTCCTACCATGAAAGGTCCTACCTAATTGTTCCTGTTTCTTCTGCTTCCTAGAATGCCTCACAATAGATAATGCTGAAGAGAGAAACAAAAAGCCTGCTGCTCTCCCAGCTGTGCACCAACATCAAGGTTCATCATTTATAACTAACGGTTGAGAGCTTAAAGAAATATATGTAGCAAAAATAATTTTGCAGTAGGAGCTGACGATTGGAAGAGGTAGCAGAATACAGATAAAATATTTCTGGCTTGAAGCAACAGTAAATATGCAGGAGCAGGTTCCTCTCAAGCCAGCAGTATTGAAAACATAGATGCCATTACCCTATCTGACCTTTACTTCATTTAAGGAGTAAAGGATGTTCTGCAAAGAAGTGGAAAGGACACGCTCAGAACACTCAACCACAGGAAGCGTCAGAGGAAACATGTTCAGGCTCATCCCACGCAACCAACTCTTTAAATCAGTTCAGGTTAATCACTTACTCTTGACCTTTTACAGCAATTAGTCTGCAGTTGGACTATGGATTATTTGGACATTCACTGTGTGGTTTCACCTGTGCTGTTTAACACAACAGCGAATCTGCTTAAAGAAAAGTATCAAACTTCTCCAAGGCGAGGAAAGCTATGCCCACTTTGTACTCCTAGCCTGCACACTATTCTACTCAATATTCTATTCAATATACTTCGAAAAATCAGGATTTTTAGAAAAATAATCAATTGTTCATGCTCTTATAGATTAACCTATTCAAAGAAAGACAGTAGCTTTTGGCCAAAGAACTGAAAACCTTGCTAGAGAGATACGCTTCTTCCATCAGACAAATGACCTCTCTTCTCTCCTCAAACAACCCCACTCTCTGTAATATTATTTATTTCTCTCTTTTAAATATTGATGTCTTACAAAGTTTCTCATTGGAAAAAACACATCTTACTCTTCAGCTCTGCCGCCTTGGGCTGCAGTCCTGTCAGATCACATCCAAGAGGAAGGCTCAGCTTGCATTAATACTTGGAAAAGAAGACTTTCCAGGCACTGTGAAGAGTGATACAGATGATTCAGTGAACAGCAAGCTTCTCTCCAAATCAGTAGCCACCCATTCATGGTGTCACAGGCAATCTTTTACAGCTGCTGATGGTCTCTTACTAGAGAGGCAGAACTCAGATGTTAACCACTTTTATTCATTAAATGCCCCATGACAAATCCATCCCTTGTCTAAATCAAGAGAGAGACAATAGAATGGCATCATTTTGCTCAAGGAGAAAACACTAGGAGCAGAGTATCAAGCTATAGCTTGAGAGAAAGAGAAAAGAAAAAACCTGAATCACAAAAGCAATTTTCTTTGCCTAGCTTTAGACTACAGATGAGGAATCCAGCAAAATATCCTGCACTGACTGAGATACTGTGTAAATCTCAGCATTCATTTACTCACCATTTTAATAAACAGATACTGTGTAAATCAGAATGAGCATTCATTTACTCAGCATTTTCATAAACAGACAATGATTTAAAAATTAAATCTTAGCACTTTTGCATTTGAAACAAATTTTAAACAAAACCTTCCCTTGCATACCATAAATGCCTTTCCAAAGGAAGATGAGTTTCTATCTCTATAAAGGATATTTCTGGGGGAAGCTGGATGATGGCAGTGCTTGTACAGGAACCTGAGGAATCTCAGTGGTAAGAAGGCAAAAGCTAAGGCAAAAGCAAAAGCTCCATTCCTGTTCAGGGAAGGTTTGAAAGAGAAGAATCTCCTACTATTTTCATAGATTCATAGAATGCTAGGTTGGAAGGCACCTCAAGGATCATCCAGTCCAGTCTTTCATTTTATGTAAGGATTGCAAAGAAGGGATCATTTGCTGATGAACAAACAAGGAAGAAATACTGTGAACTGACACACCTTGAGTTTTCTTTGTGTTCCACAGGTTACTCCCTTTCAGAGGGGAATGAGGAGCAGACTCCCTGCTCATACTTCATACAGCCACCTCAGAAAATTTAAAGGGCAGCTGGAAGCAAAGTTAAAACCACTGGACTCAGAGTTACAGGAGATCAAGAGGAAATCAATGGATACGTAACATTTTACATTAACACTGAGAACATCAGTAAAAAGTTACAAAAAAGAAACTAACAGAAAAGGACACCATGGAAATTGCTTTCCTTCACCTCCCCAAGAAGGGAGGTTTTACTTGAAAATACCTGCCAGCTCTGTTCCACACTCTTTCACACTTGAGGCATGTGTTCTACTAAAATCAGCACACACATGGACACAGAACTCCTCACACCAATCCTGAGCTGCTGTAGGAGCAAGCTGCTTTGCTCACGCTCATCCCTGTCTCCTTTCCCCTCTCTTTACCTATTGGAAAGGTAAAACCTTTGGGAGAAAGGGGCAGCATCTGTCCTCATGTTTGTACAGAGTTCAGCAGGACAGATCCCAGTGGCTTTGCTCTGCCACATATGCAGCATATTTAGAAATTACAGGGCATAGTTCAGCAAAGAAAACAATCGTCACCCAACTCTCTGCATGTGAATAGTCGTACTGGTGTCAGTAAGACAAGGAGCAATGGGTGTAAGCTGCAGCACAGGAAGTTCTACCTCAGCGCAAGGGGGAACTTTTTGACTGTAAGGGTCACAGAGCACTGCAACAGGCTCCCCAGAGAGGTTGTGGAGTCTCTTTCTCTGGAGACTTTCAAGGCCCATCTGGATGCATTCCTCTGTGACCTAAGCTAGATTGTTTGGTCCTGCTCTAGCAAGGGAGTTGGACTTGATTTCTTTGGGTCCCTTTCAACCCCTAACATCCTGTGATCCTGTGAAATCGCTTACATCTGTAAATTATGCACATAATTAAATATCTAGCTGCACTGAAATCTAAATCAATGATCTACTGACAAGTCAGAATGGCTATGTCTGTGACTAGATTTATCCCCCATGTACAGTAGTGTCCTGCACTCCAACACTGTGCTGGCATGGGACTTTCCCTTCTTGATAGACACTGGTATACATGGGAGTAGACAGCCAGGCACAGCCTCAGACAAAGAGAGATCAAAAATAGAGATGTTTCAACTAGGGAGATGTGAACAGCCGAAGAACTCTTTGTTTTTCTTTCAGAAACAGCAAGTCTATTTTCCCAAGACCTTCAACCAATTCGCCCTAAAAGAACAGAATCAAATTTAGAGTTGTTCTTGTTCTGCTCTGTGTTCCGCTTTCTCTAAATCCAACAGCTGCCATTTAGAAACAGAACAATCAGAGAAAGTCTTATTACTGGCACAGCAATGGGTAACCGAAACCTGGAAGGTCTGGCGTTCCTTTCCTGTTGCAAATCAAAGAACACACAAACTGAAGTGTCTGTAAAACCAGTTGTGTGTGCCTGCACTTCCTAATGACAGCACAGCTTGTCCTGTCAAGTAACGATTGCCTTATCAAATACATACCTCTGCTGCTGAAATGGTTTTGATCAACGGAAGAGTTGCAGAAGGGTTTGCCATCCTGTGGTAAGACATGAAGCTCTCTGCTCTTGATGATGCTCAGAAATATCAGGAAAAAAACGTTCTTTATAATTGGCTCTCGCTATTTGTCTTTTTAGTGTTTCCTTTGTCTGTTTGTCTCTGTCTTCTCTCTACCCATACTGTATAAAGTTTTATTGCTTTTTCAGTTTTAGTATTAAGAAGTTGTTTTAACATTTCAGCCTTTCCAAAGCAGCCAGAATCCTGACTGTCAGCAGCAATGTCTAGACACAGTAAATCCTTAAACTCAAGGCCTTTGCCCTAGAGAGAGAGAAATGCAGCACGTTTTTCCCCAAGCAGTTTCAGGTGCTTTGTAAAGCTTATGTCTTTCTGAGGCTACAGCTTGTTAAGATAGAATCTGGATCAAGTTTTAGACTGAAATTCAAGGCTACTATATGAATGCATTGAATCCCACAGGCTGGTTCAGGTCAGCTGTAGTCAACTACCAGCAGAGCTTCTCTTTTAACAGTAATACCTGTCTGGCAATACAAGTCAGCAACAGAAATCCCATAATCGGCAGGTGTGACTGATGTGTCCTGCACTCATGAGTCCCCCTGTAGACCCCTTGTGCTGCCTTTTTTTTTTAATATAAGATTAAACACAGAAAAAAAAAAAAAAAAAGATGATGTACAGCTCCAGAAAGTTTAGAAGCCTGTAGGAATACTGAGGCCATAATAAATGGCTGATTAGGGAAAACGAGCTTCAGAGCAGCTTCCAAGCTAACTTGTAGAGGCAGCATGCAAATTCAAGATGCCAAACCAAAGCTGAAATAACAGAAACTAGGAGTGGTGCATGTCCAAGGCAGGCAAGAAACAGACTGCCAAATTCATTCAGCACAGCCATTTTTTTCTTTCAGCTTTATAATCAATAATTCGGTAGCTTTTCCCTTTTGGGGGGAATAAACTAAATCAAACATTTCTTCTAGTCTCTTAGGTTCTAGTGCCAGCGCTCCTGTCTCAAGGCTCACAAGTCAATTGAAAATATGATGCTAGCTGATTAGCAACATTTCTGCAGAAATACAGCCCCACCACAAACCTCGGCCCCGCTGCCCTCCTCTTCACAGCTGAAATGCAAGCAGTTTCTGGAATCATGGCAATAACACATTGCAAAAGCTCAAAGACCACAGAGCACCCAGCCCTGACTCAGCAGCTTACTTGGAGCTGTGATGCACATCACTTGTTTTTATGACCACAGATACAGCTACCAACGTTTAAAACAAAGAGGAGGTGGGAATTGGATCGGTATGGCAAAACAAACATAGGATCTTGAGGCCTTCCCTCTCTTTACACAAACAGCTTAAGCACAGAAATTTCACCTGTCCAAGGGAAAAAGTCAAATGCATTGGGAGGTAATTTGGGAAATTCTCCCTTTCCTTCATGTTTAGCTCTGCAGCTCTTAGCTACCAAATCCATGGCCCAAACTCCCTCCTTAGAAGGTGATAGCAGCCACTGACTGTAAAGTGGTTATTGAGCTCATAGTTTCAGATACTTTCGCAATGACCATATTGGGTTCTCTGACCATGAGATCTCCACTGATGTTAGGATAAGAAAGTACAAACATGCTGTTCCCAGAGTTAGTTCAGAGGTGCACCCATGATGAAAATATAGATAAAAGCCGAGGTAGGTAGCCCACTTGGCACAGCTGATTGACTTTAATAGGTGTTGATTACACTGCTCATATTGCATGAAATTAAAAAGCTTACAAATGTTATGAGCCATTACCCTTCCATTTAAGAGAGCTTATGACAAGTTAGCAACATTTAATGAAATCCTTTTCAAAATGCCATAGGCAGCCTCCACGAGATTTTGCTTTGAAAAGCAGCTTGCAGAGCTATTTCAAAAAGTTTGTTTACTTCAGAGCTCCCTCTCTTGCTCTTCTTTGGGATACTCTGATTCTGCAGCTGGTTCCCTGTTGTGCTCTCAGTACGTGGTAGGTAACACCAGCTCCTTAGACAGAGAACAAAGCAAGATTTAATTCTGGTGTTATTGGAAGTATCTCTTCAGCCAGCCTACAAGATTTCCTTTAAAATTCAAAGCTGAGAGGCTTCTGGCCAATCTCACTATGAAGGTAAAGGAAAATGTTTCCACAGTTGCTGTTAAATTTACTTAAACTTCCACCTTTTCAGCACACTGGAAATACCGCAGAGCCAATAACTGCCCCCAAAGCACTGGAGCAACCAAAGTTCAGGCTGAAGTAATCTCACTGGATTTTATTGCTTAAGAATGAAATTTATTAAGAGAAGAGCATATCAATTTTATAAATCCCGCTGGACACTCGCAGCTGACTGCCATATGCAGACTCAAATCTGCTTTGGTTGGTGATGGCAACAATGTCTGTACATCAGGTGAGGATGCTTCTGTCAAAATGATGCTTTTTCCAACTTGCTTGGCTGTTTCTGTTTATTTTCCCTGTTCATCCCACTGGCAGCCAGCTCTTCTGTCTGTTGATAGCTGTCGGGCAAGCAAGACTCAGGCTGACCAAGCTGAGAGACAGTTACAGCAAAAGCACACTGGCACAGAAGCTAACAAGAAAGTATCTGGAGTGGTGCCACAACCAAAACTTAACAAACCCTATAGGGAGAATGGGAGATGGCCAGGCATGGCTGTGAGCTTTCTTTTGTTTGCTGTACCATCAGGAGTAACCTTTTTATTTTTCAGAATTGTTAGGGCTTTTAAGCAATATTTTAACATCTGCTGCCAAAAATCGACCAAGAAGCTGTGAGCTATGAAGATGCAGTTAAAGGAGGTATCTGGCGTCAGAAGTGGACTTTGGAGAGTGGGAATTTTTTCTACCCCAAGCTGTGAGCTATGAAGATGCAGTTAAAGGAGGAATCTGGCTTCAGAAGTGGACTTTGGATAGTGGGAATTTTTTCTACCCCAAGCTGTGAGCTATGAAGATGCAGCTAAAGGAGGTCTCTGGCTTCAGAAGTGGACTTTGGTTAGTGGAAATTTTTTCTACCCCAAGCTGTGAGCTATGAAGATGCAGTTAAAGGAGGAATCTGGCTTCAGAAGTGGACTTTGGATAGTGGGAATTTTTTCTACCCCAAGCTGTGAGCTATGAAGATGCAGTTAAAGGAGGTGTCTTGATTCAGAAATGGACCTCAGACAGTGGGAATTTTTTCTTCCCAAAGCTACGGTGGCAGCTGAACTGCTCCAGAGGCAAATGCCAGAAGATCAACATCTCTGTGAGCCGCCAGGAGCTCTTATACACTCACTCATATTATAAAGTGTAAAAAAAATTAGATTTCTCTCTTCTTTGAAGAATCAGTCACTAAGAGAATACTGGCAGGAATAATAGCCAAAGAGGTTGTGGGAGTGTGCAAGGACTGCTAAGTGACAGCAGCATGGGGAGACAAACTTCATTTCCACCCTGTGATGGTTTCAGTAAGCATGCTGAAATCCTTAAGCACTTTGCTAGACCAAATCGTCAGGAACTAATTCAATATCCTTTTATTGCTCTGTAAACTCTGACAAAGGAAGAAAGGGAATTATTCTTTTCTCCTTCCTCAAAAAAATAGCAGCCTTCTGTCACGCTATCTATCTGCACCTTTACTGAAAGCTAGATTCCTGCCACACAGTTTGAGCATCACACAAAGTTGCAATTATCCTGCCATCTGCATTGTCTTCCCTCACGGGTGAACGCCGCCTTCTCATCCAAATTAGTACGTTCTATTGTTTATAAATATGTATTTATGGCTACGAGGCAGGCGTGCCCCATTGTGGGCACATGTCATCGTTTAATCCAAATACATGGTTTATTGTTTTTCCGTGCGTATTTTTAGCTCTGAGGCAGGTAGACCTGCAGAGCAAATAATATAAAGGAACACGTCCATTACAAGAACTGCTTCTGTGCCTTAAAATTACACCACTCTTCTTCCAGAAACGAACGCAGTGAGACAAGCACATTGGCAAAATAATTATTTACCACTCTTAAAAGCTTCCTTTAAAGTTTCTATCATTCAAATACTGGCTGGGGAAAATGTAAAGTACAGGCAAGCATATTTTATACACTTGCTGGTCTGGCTTTATGATGATGAGAACTTACTAAACATGAGTAAAGGGAATACTAGTTATCAACCTTAATTCACAACTGTAGATTTTTAAGGCCAAACAGATGCTCTTGTAGAACCACAGCCAAGTGTTGATGACAGGCCCAGTCCTTCTTCCTCTGTAGTTGCTCGTTATCTATCTAGTATGTCTTCAAATGAGACCAGGCGTGCTCCAATGCTCTGAGCTAGCATACTGCTCTCAGTGAGACACTCACTGCTACACTGGGCAGGATAGGGACCTCTAATATCACCCAAAGAAAAGGAAATGCAAAAAAAAAAAGCTGCACTTTGCTTTAAAAATTAATATAGAGGAGTCTTCTTTTAAATTATTCTTTCACTTACTAAGAAAAAAGGGGAGCCAATCTTCAGCATGGAACTAGCTAAATACATTAAGAGACACTTAGAATCTCCTCAAAATTTGTTCAGTGAATGTTGTCATCACTTATATTTGTGCAACAACAGAAGGGCTTAGAGCTCCCCCAGACAACAGAAGACAGACAAGAAAGGTTGGTGCCCATGTTAGGTCTGTTTCCAGGCTCTCCCATCAGCATGAGAGCTGAACAAAGAGGACCCCAGCCAAGAGCTGTATACTGCAAAAAACTCTTTGTCAGGCAAATCCATACTCTTGTCTTTAAATGGATTCAGGATAAGAAAATTTAAGCCCAGGTGTAAACATTTGCAAACTGAGGTTGATTTTTTTTTTTCTATCTCTGCACTTGAAATAAACAGTGAAAGGGCAAACTCATCCTAATCCTATCACGGCAGTGTCTTTCTCTGCTTCCTAAAGCTAAGATTATCATCACATTGGTTGTCACACAGCTTTCGAAAGAAGCAATTCACTTGATTTTCCTGTATAATCACAGCACAGGATTTTATTTCTGTTGTTAGTGGGATAGAAAATAGTTTCTTCTCTGTCTTGCCCTTTTAAGTTACTCACAGAGCTGGATGTGGCAAGCTTCAAAACACTCCAGCCACGCTAAGAAAGCTAAATCTCTGCTCATCCTAAGTTTCAAGCAACCTGCCTGGTAGCAGCTCTTTTTAACAAAGGCAGGAAAATGTCCAGTCTTACATTTCTATTCAAATCAAAGCAATGAAGACTGAAGACCACAAAACTGTTGCCATCGCTTTCCGGCACATAAAATTAACAATTTGTGCTGCTGCGTGCAACTTTCAGTCAAAGTTTGTCTGATTTATAAGGAAGCAGATGGTTCACATGATAGTCCACAATAAATTACAACAGTTAGAAAGACAGCTACATTTTGAGAGTGACAGTGCAGCTGAGCTACAGATGGGTTTATAGATGACCCTTCCAATTTTTAATAATCTCCGTAATTTATGTGCAAGTAAAGAAATGCAAGGATTCCTAATGCACCTTCTTGACTAAGTACAAATCACTTTTATTTACACAGGCAATACTTCATGGTCCAGTTAACTTCTTAATTAAAGGCAGCAAGATGCTCGTGTTCCATGCAAGTGGCATGGAAAATACTCTTTAGTGTGCAATATGTTCTGCTGGGAGTTTAAGATGCTCTGAATGCTCCTGCAAAAGGGAATGCCTCTATTTTATTTCTTTAAAATAAGACAAGGATGCAAATGCTGCTGACACCAGTTACTATTCATTAATCTCCAGATCAACTTTAGGCTCATGCAGTGACAAAGCTATGTTTAATTGTAAGTGCTGATGCTTAGAAACAGGCACCACAAACACAATCGTAGTGAGCCAGGACTGAGCCAGGACTAGGATGGGGAAACAAGGGTCCCTGTGATTATATGATGAGAGAGGGAACTAGGGTGTCACATTTGATGAGGGAAAAGTAAAACAACCCTGGGAGGTACTGTTCCTGCAACAGGAGGCAGTGGTGATGCAGATAGACTCTGGAAGCAGTTTTAAGAAGCCAGTTCTTGTCAGTGATTTTAATAGAACAGCATAGGACCAAACAACATCAGCCCTGTCCTTCTGCTACCATTTTGGAAAGAGCTCCCAGAAAAATGCCTTTGTTGGGTTGTCATCAAATGCATGTCACAGTATAACAGTTCTTAGTTGTAATTCCAAGTAGCACTATTCTGTTCAGAAGGCAATGAATGGAGCAATTTTTGCTAGAGTTCCTTTAAGTCCCTGGGGATAGCTGAGGACTTTTTGTCCTCTCTACACCTAGGTCTTCCCTTCCTGTCAAATTAATCTTAAAAGTGGGAATCCAAAACTATCCTTAAACTAGAAGGCACAGCTGCTAGGAAGGCAAGTCCATGTGTAATTTTAGTTGCCACCTTCCTGGGGCTTAAAAGGTGCAGCAGAGAAGAAAAAGCACCAGTGACAAATTCAGGCTTTCAAGAATTATCACAACTGATGTTCTGGAGATATTTCAGCATGCATTGTCCAGCTGTGCCTGCAGCAGGGCAGCTTAGGGAGCAGCACTGTGAAACACACCAGTGGAAAAATGCAGTCCACAAAGGTCTGCAGCCACTTAGCACAAAATGCCTCCTCTGCCATTTCCACACAGCACCAGCACCCCTTCATCCTCTACACAGAATGACAGCAGAATTAAATTTGTTGGTTTGGTGTTCTTTTTTTAAACGAAAGTCTTTTACAAATAAGCAGTATCCGAAAGTCTTTTGAACTTTAAGGAAAACCATTATCTACTGCTGTACACAAGCCTCAGGTTAATTAAACATATGAAAAATATTTTATGTCAGCTTATTTCTGGGATGCTCTCTTAACATTATTTGTCATATTGTTTCTGTTACACTTTGCATATTTAAAGCTGCATTATGGACTTCTGAAAACCCAAAGAAGATTACTGTGGAATTAGTACGGATGTTCATCCGCACTGCAGAATGCTGAGTTTGGCACTTCATTTTAGCAGAATTCATCAAGTTCAGGAACTGCTAGCGTGCTTTCTCCCAAGAGAATACTGGGTCATACTACTGGTCTTCAAAGAAATGTTGCATGGATTATGTAATAATCATTAAAAAATATCCTGTAGCTATCATCCTTTGACTGACTGCAGTCCCTTCGTTTGCTTACAAGAGGCCAAACTCAGACACAGCACAAGAAAGTAGAAGTTGATTGACAATATTATTAGGATTGCCCCTATTGTCCTCACCCCAATAGTAATTCCAGCATTACTGTAAGCAACTGGAAACCCAACCCAGGCTACTCCAGTTTAACTCCACAAGAAGTCAGAGAAACTATACACATGGTTTATGTAACCATATAGTTAACACAGTTTCCAGGACTCATCTACTAAAGCCAGCAGGGATGCTTCAACTCACTGGGCTGTGGATCAGACCTTCTGGCTTGCAGCTAGATCCTTCTCTGGCTAAAAGTAATTCTGGAGGAAGGGGTAAAGCAAGGAACAGACACACAGGCCTTACACCTTATACAAGTATCTCTTGTTCCTTGCATTCATTAAACTGTCAATGATGTGGAAACGAGTTTCATAACCTCAAGAAGGGGACACCTTTTGTCCTCCTTGCTGTATCAAAATGTAGATCAATATGGTAATACAAACCCAGTAAAGTCCACAGTAGCAAGAAGTGCTTCTCAAACCTCTTAATAATCAAATATTATTTCCAGAAATCTACCTAGAGAAAAAGAAATGTAAGCAGCAATTTGCCAGTCTATTCATCAAACTGAGTGCTGCAGCTTTCCTACACATTTTATTTTACCAAGGGTATGACATTTAAGGTTCCACAGTTCTGCTTTAATTCAGGGATGAAAACGTTCATAGATGTGAACATTTTCTTCTTAGCTTTTCTTCCTAAATGATTATGCTTGTTCAAATCAATTCCTAGCCATCTTACCGAGGTTACAACCTTCAATAACTAAGTCAGACACTGTGCTGGCTGTTATGTTGAGTATGCTACAAGTTGCAATTGCTATAAGAGCACTGAAACACTGAGATAAAGGGATGCTAACTTTATTTAATTAGCTATCTGCCATTGTTATCAAAATGGAAGGTTAGTATCTGACTCAAATTAACACTTTGGATCAGGAAACAAGGCAGACAACATCTTCTGAGAAGGATCCTGGGAACTCTATAAGCGTTTCAATTTCCAAACTGCTCAGGACAAACAGGATTGCATTAGAAAGAGCAAAAGTCACTGACAGCCAGTGAAGTGCTGCTGTGAAAATGCTATTTCAATCACACTTGGGCTCTTTCTCATTTTCAGTTGTTAACATCTTTGCCACTTTTGTCAGTCAGTCTCTCCTAGCAGCACTGAATTTCAACTGCACATAATTTTAAAACAACATAAAACAGGACTGAGCTCATCATTGTGCCAGCTGACATCAGATCAAGACCCTGATCTGTGCCAAAGCATCACCTCTCTGCTTGCTTGAGAAGTAACTAGTTAAATATGAGCTGGATTTCACAACTGCCTGCCCTCCCTCTACCTCACAAACATTAGGTCACTGTGTTGAGGGTCACTGATGATTTATCATAAATTGAGACAAAAAGACAATTTGAAACCTCAAAGGTCCTGGAAGCATTTTAACTGTGGCTTGCACAAACTAAACCCATGAATATCAACTTTGCCACTGCCCAGAAGATATAGTACCCAGATTAAGTCCTCAAAGGACATCCACTATCTCACTGCCCAAATTACATTTGTATAGAGTGGTCAAAGTACTTTATCCAATAGCCACACCACCCTGCCACTTCATGATTTCTTACTGCTACTGCCACAAGAAACGTGCTTAATCCTTTGCCAACAACTTACTGGTCTCGACCGGATTTCTTTGGCGTAGAGAGGTTTCAAGAATTCTGAATCTCCTTCAAGTTTCAGACCCTTTTCTGTGATTCTCAGGTTCCCCATTCCATCCTAAAACAGACAAAAGGAAACAACCCCATTACTTACAATTAGTAAATTCATCAGGCTGCCAATAGTAGCTGGTTTTTTTTTTTCCCCCCGGCACATAACATGTAAAGCACTGGGAGGCACTAAAACATGCAATTACTTGTGTTATCCTTTTAGCTCTGCTTCTGTGAGAGAAAAAAAAAGAAATCCTATTCAGAACAATCTGCAATGCCCCCCAGTAAAGCATTTACACAGATGAAAGATGTTCTTTTGAGCTAGTCATCTCTACTCAGAGAGATGCAGCGATGCTCTGTGTTAACAGGAAACTATTAACTGTAATATTCACCAGCTGCCTGTACATTAATATACCTTCTCATTCATAGCAAATCCATATAAAGACTGTGTGATTAATTCCACTGAGCTCCATGTAGAGAATATGTGATTAATTCCACTGAGCTGACAAAATAAGGTTTGGCTGTGTAGGAACATTGCAATAAAACGTGGTTTGCTCCTGTTATTTGGAGAAATCTCCGCAAAACATGGACTCTTTGGTGGGATTGCTCCAGGGCTATCAGCCCTCACATAAAAAATAATAAATAAATAAATAAATAAATTAATTTTAAAAAGAGGATGTGGAAACTTGTTGATTAGTTTCTAGTCTCACAGTCTTTCCTGCACTCTTGATACTGTTAGGATGCCACCCAGCTTTATGAGTGTGCTGCTTTGGAATATTTTAATGGGAGAAATTAGATCATTGGCTGTGAAGAAGGAAATAACAGTGATGGCTATATCAATCATTTATTCTGCTGAGGGACACAAATAGTCAAAATATAAGATAAACCACTCCTCACTTCTTCTCCTTCGGTCTATAGGTCTGGTTGTTTAGCCTGGAGAAGAGTAGGCTCAGAGGTGACCTCATTGCTCTCTACAACTACCTAAAGGGAGGTTGTGGCCAGGTGGGGTTGGTCTCTTCTCCCAGGCAACCAGCAACAAAACGAGGGGACACAGTCTCAAGTCATGCTGGGGGAGTTATAGACTGGATATTAGGAAGAAGTTCATGACAGAGAGAGTGAATTGCATTGGAATGGGTTGCCCAGGGAGGTGGTGGAGTCGCCAACCCCGGAAGTGTTCAAGAAAAGACTTGATGGGGCACTTAGTGCCATGGTCTAGTTGATTGGATAGGGCTGGGTGATAGGTTGGACTGGATGATCTTGGAGGTCTCTTCCAACCTGGCTGATTCTATTCTATTCTATTCTATTCTATTCTATTCTATTCTATTCTATTCTATTCTATTCTATTCTATTCTATTCTATTCTGTTCTACTCTACTCTACTCTACTCTACTCTACTCTACTCTACTCTACTCTACTCTACTCTACTCTACTCTACTCTACTCTACTCTACTCTATTTTTCCTTAACTCCTTTGCATGAAACCTGTGTAACCCAGTCTAACCATTTCCTCTAACCTCCTCGTTGGCTTTTTGACATCTCATCTCAGATGAGGTATACAGAGATTTATCTGGTTATTTCTGAGATTGTGAGTTGGGGGGGGGTGGGAATTGTAAATATCTGTATATATTGTGTATTTGTGCACACTATAAATATAGCTTAATTCCTTAACTTCCAGCAGACTGAGTTAGTCTGGTTAATCTAGGAGGAACTCCCAAACCACAACAATGGGAGTATATATTTATGAAATGTTTGCTCTGGGAGAAGTATTGCTACAACAGGAGTAACTTTCCAATAGACTGCTCTCCTGTGTTGGACTAACTTCTGACCTTTTCTCTCCCGAGCTGTTCAGCTCAGAAGTGGAGCCCTTGCTCTGCTGCTTACACAGCTCAAGCACATGTCAGCAATCTGAATCTTTATATACAAATGTTTGGGTCTCCTGAGACATTTTCATGCCCTTCAAACAACCTTTGCAAAGCTCATTGGCAAGGCATGAAGTGACTGATATAACCTGTGTTACTGTGCTTTCCTCATTTGGATTTCACAGTTGCAGCTCCCTGTCCTCACCCTCTCCCCAGCCCTCCCTGGCTCCCCAGTGCTTCCATGGCAAAACTCTTCTTGACAAATGGACAAATGGCCTGAAGTATTGGCTGCAGGCCTTCAGCACATGACTAAAAACGGTTTAGTTATGTGTATACAAAATATAATAGAACACCTGACAAACCATAATAGCAAACAAAATACATGTCAAAATTTTATATGAGTTTTTCTTAGGGTTTTTATGCAGTAAGACAGGTAGGTACACAGATACGTTGGCACAGTGCAGAATGGGACCAAACTGTATTTCACCTCTAAGCTGTGAAAGTCATAACTTCTACTAAGATGAGGGGCTTAGGCTCATTTAGGCTATAATTATTTAGAAAGGAGTGTGTGTGTGTGTGTGTGTATAAGAAACATGGTGTGGATAAAGAATTGCTCAGGTAAATGTATAACCAAACCCACATCAAAGGCAAGATACTATTTCTAAGATGCAGCGTAATTGTCAAAGCCTCCAAGGATTGAGGTAAGTTGCTTGGTTTGTTTAGTTTTTGTCTTCTGAGAGAAAGATGGTCTGAAGAATACCTTTTAGCATAAATTTTACATCACTAGGATTTGAGACTGATGCCAGCGAAAGCTATGTCTACATATGTATAAATTAAAACTGGGTAAAGACCAAGAGTCAAGTAGTCAAGAACTGCTACAAAACCTCTCAAGCATAATCCTGAAGGAATCTTTCAATTTGTTGCCTTCCCCCCCCACCCCTCTTTTCTCTGAGCTATTGAAGCAGGAGGTTATATGATAGGTTATATGATGTTATATGATAGCTCAGGGTCTCCAAGATATGGCAGGATACAATAATCATAAAACTTAAAATCATAAATGGATTAAAAGAGGGGAGGACACTGCAATGAGGGACACACACATCAGCACTTCCAGGCAACAGGATTCATGTTATGGTGAAGGACATGCTGAGGCAAGGGTCATGAGTGCCACAGGATGGCACGAGTAGTAATTTGGAGGAATTTCTGATCTATAAATATGGAAATGCCATACTGACTTCATGGCATCTCGTCACATTGTTTAGGGACTCAGTGAAAGTCTTGCCTTTTGCTCAAGTGCTGCTAAACATGCCCTTGACCACCAAGGACAAGCCACCTCAGCACCTAACTCATGGATGTTTCAAGGATTTTACAGGAAAGGGTCATATACTCAGAGAGAAGCCCTAAGAAGATCAAGAGAAGACCAGGAGAATCCAGGAAAACCATGTGTGCTTGGATAGAAGTCTTACATGTTTTTAATCCAGCTGCAACAAAACAAAACACTTCCTTCCTCCACTGAGTGTGTGCACCTCCAGCACCACAAGTGGAATCGCTGTCACTGAGAAGTGAATGGCTACCCAAAACAGGTTTGCATGAACTATTGACAAAAGAGACGAATTTGGAGGAATAAAAATCCAAGACACAGCACAGCTTGGCAGTGACCCCAGTCACTTGCCAGAAGTCATCCTGTTGCAAGAAGTATCATCGTTCCCAGGGTGTACCCTGCCGAGTAACTATGGTCCTTGCCATGGCATGGTGTCTTATGAACAAAAGCAGGCCTAGGCATGCTGGGTGTTAAAATGACCACTGTCATCTCATCTTGAAATGAAAGCTGTAGGCAAACTTTCAGGAGAGAGACATGCTGCAAATGCTGCTGCTAGCTGAAGGGAGGGGAATGAGAGATGGGTCACCAAGTGCCACTTGCTACACGCCTTGTCCCAGGTGTAAATTATTGTCTTATGAATTCTGGATTGGTAGTGGGACAGAATGGGTTCATTTATCTCAAGCAGAAGGATGAAGGAAAATGAGTGAAATATGATTATGCACCGAAGAGCCCAGATTAAATTTTGATAGTGGTATGCTTTGCCATTTGAGCGAGCAGGAATTATTACAGCTTTCTGCAGATCCTCATACATTCTGTGCTGCTAAAAAAACCTCTACTTTTTTTTTTTTTTTTTTTTTTTTTCTCAAAATAGGTATTTCAGTAAGGTTACAAGCCCTAAGGGCTTTCACACTGCAGGGTCTTCTCTGGTTTCATTAAGGAAAAGCTGCAGGTCATACAAGCTGGTATATATCACATACAGTTGCAGGAATGACCACCTCTGAGGATTCTCAATCCTGACCACTTCCAGGGCTCACTGCTGAGCTGAAGTGGGGCAATACTTTACCAGCAACGTGGACTGATGGATAAAGGGATTTGTAAAGTCACCACTGAAGCTATGGCAAACCAGTTTACAACTATACTTTGTCCAGAGTAGTGATACAGATACAGCATTGCATTCTGCTCCTCTCTTGGGTGTTTCTCTTCCTTCCTCTCCTTCACTCTTTGCCTCCTAAGTGCTGCTGGATTTTTACATATGAAAACCACACATACAAATCTCACATTTAGCTTACAGCTGGCAGGTCCTATACATCCCAAAAGAGGTATAATGCCCATAGGACAATATACTACAACCAGGTGCAATCAAGAACCACTGGGCTGGAGAAAAAGAGGCAATTCCCTGTGTTGTTTCTCTCAAACTTTGATCCTCCCCAGCCTCGGAACCCTGCTCACTTTTCTCTCCTCCTGCTGCTGGCATGGCTAATGAAAGCTGCACCCACCAGACTGCCCCAGTGTCTGGGATCTGGATGCAATGCTTACCACTGACTCTTACTCCAGTGTCTGGGATCTGGATGCAATGCTTAGCTCTGACTCTTACCACGATTAACTCTCTGCTGCTTATGTTTCTCATGATTAAAGATGACAGCTTTCTGTACTGAGCTCCAGGGTCAGCAGGTGAAGAAACAAGCAAAGTTTGTCATATGAGTTTAAAGTTAATGAGTATTCTGGCCTTTTGCAGTACAATCATTATCTTCCATTAGGAAAAAAAAAAAGTACAGAGCTTGGAAAACTTTATACAGAGAGACCAAAATACAGAGACATTAGAGGTAAATTGCTGTATGAGAGGCTACCTCACATGTTGTTTGGGATAAAGCATCTTCGTCTACCCTAAATTCTATCATTTAAGAACAAATAAAATATCATATCCTGCTACAGAGAATATATAGGAGTGTTCCTATCAAATTCCATGGACTGTGACATATGAATACAGCAGAAAGCTGCCCAGAGTGACAGAGACAATGAGTTTTTATTAAACAATGTATTTGTGATGCATTTGTGATTATTTGCCACTCCACTGCTTGAGATTAAGGGGAAAAAACCAAGCAGTACTGATTATTTGATTCACTGACATCTGACAATTGCTGTTTCTCCCCCTTTTTACTAGTAAACTCCTCAGCAGACAGTGAATGATTTTATTGTGTAAGGCACAAGCCAGCTTTGTGGGAGCTTCCAGGAGGCAAGCTCCAAACGAGGGGCACAGACTCTGTTTTTTTGCAACTCTTTGTAAAATTTAAATGCCATTGTTGACTACTCTGTGTTGAAAGGGGACAGTGACAGTAATATCCTGAATAACATAAATGTCATTTTGGTGATGCTGAAGGACAAAGAACTTGTTTTTTTGTTAGTAGCTTGAGAAGCAACTCAGCTTTACCACCAGTTACAAATGATGGTGTTAGTGTTGGAGCCCAGCATTGCTGCTGTCACCAAGGCTCCTCTGCTTTCTGGTTAGCAGGGTGGCTGTATGTGTGGGTAAAACCCAAATGGTTTTGGTTTTCCTTCTCTACTGTTGTGGGTCTCCTCCCTCCCTCCCTCCCTGCCTGCCTGCCTGCCTGCCTGCCTGCCTTCCTTCCTTCCTTCCTTCCTTCCTTCCTTCCTTCCTTCCTTCCCTCCTCCCTCCCTCCCTCCTTCCTTCTTTCCTGTGTGGCTGGCACGAGGTTCAGAAATCCCAGGCAACCTAACCACAGACACCAAACTCCTGTGGTAAATACCTGAAAGTGGTATTAGCTGCACCAACCTGGACTGCTTACACATAGGAACAGAAGTAATTTTCAGTGGCATCTGCCATCCATGGACACTTTCATTAGGTCAGACTGGGTTCATGCCATAGCTTAATCCAGTCAAGAACCAAGGTGATGGTAACACATATTCGCTGTGGTCCTTGATGCCAAGATGCTTTGTTCTTTACAAATAATAAATTCAGCCTCACGTTCCTCTAAGCTTCCTCCGTTCTCCTGGCATTTCTGAACAAAGATGAAAATCTGCTGTTTACTGAGGACTTTCTAAGGATTTTAGGGGCACCAGTGGTAGGGAACAGAGAGTACTCCAGCTGTCTGCTGGCCACCACTGGCACCAGTGGGTGTTTGCCCATGTTTCTAACTCTACCTCCATTCCTTTTCACTTTTTCTTGAGAAAAACTGCTGGCAAGGTTTGTCTCTGCGTGGCAGGTAAGCATTTACTGGTTTTTTGCTAGGAATAAATTGAAGTTATGTTTGGCAATGTCCTGTGGGAGAGAATTATCTTTGGAGACTGCTCATGTCAGATGGCTGAAACACCTGATTATCGTTGCTTCTATTATTGATTGCTGTGCTCTGCATCGCTTCCAGGTATGTGCAAGTTATTACACAGCTCAATAGATCCAAAGTTAGAAAAAAAAAAAAAAAGCAAATGCAACTGACCTGTTTTTTTTTTTTAATCCTCGACTGGGAAGATTTCTGAGCTGTTCTGCCCCTGACTTGACATTAAAATGTTCTCAGATTCCACAGACTGAAGGATCCACACCTTGTTGCCAGTTTTTCACAGCTTCAAACACCTACTTGCTCTAACAGGATCTGCTTTTCCTTCTTCTCCTAATTAATTTTCTCCGAATTAATTTTCAATTAATTGGTCATCTTGATAAAGAACCCAGGTGTGGATGAGCAGCAATATCATCCTATGGATGTCAGGAGAGCCTAAATTCCCTACCAGCAGCACCTTCTATCTGTTTCTTCCACACTGACCAAGTGCTCACCAAAGCTGCTGCCAGTCAAGAACATTGCTTGAAGAGTCCTATGAAGTTGTCACTGAATGCAAAAGAAAATTCTACATTGGCTTTAGTAGAAGTTAAGAAGAAAAGCCTTAAGCAGCAGGGAACAGAGGATCGAAGATGGTTTTCCAATTGCTGTTTCAAATAAGCTACAACTGACCAAAGCAACTAAATGCCATTACTTGAAAGAATTCCAAACTAGTGCTGGAATAATTTCCAAGCAAATCATTCAGTCAGAGCTGGAAGAAAGCTCAGTTCTGGATTTACTGCTTATTGTTGGAACTACTTTAGGCCAGAAGTATTTCTTTTCAAAGCAAACTGCTAGCAAGTTTACTCAAAGTATGATCATGTGTGACACAACAAAACCAGTATTGCTATAAAATAAGCACCCTATTTGAGAATGCATTTTAGCAGGGGAAAAGACTAGCAGACCTTCTGGGGAAAGGATGATGAATCCCAACATTGCCACTACAACACAACCATCATCTGCAGAATTCCTCTCTAGGGCAATAATTTCCATTTCCATTGGTACAGCAGGGAAGAGATCAAAATTTGCCTTTCATGCCTCTCAATTCCCTGTTATGCAGCACTTTGGCACTGAGCATTGTAAAATGAGCCATGTTCTCTTGAATGTTTTCCTGCTTTTTTGCTCCAACACAAATAGTGAGGTTTCACATCCTGTCAGCAACATATATTCCAAACTCGTCCCTTGAATTCTCCACCTTCCTTAGTCTGGCTCATTACCATAATTATGCTAACTACAAGGGAAAAGTCCTGTGCTGCAGAAATTTGTGCATGCTCAGAAGTGGGAAAAAAAAAAAGAAAGATTCTTATACTCCTAGGAACAAGTACTCTTAGAATGCAGAAATTTAATAATAAAACCAGCACATAAATCTGCTGCACAGTTTGAAGGGTTTCAGAAACAGGTTTTATAAATGATGGTCTAAGACTCCTGAATTATGATAGTCTGCCAATCACCAAATGAAGGAAGGTATAAACAATTCTTTTTTTTTTTTTCTTTTTTTTTTTTTTTTTTTAAACTACAAAGGCCTTGGATATGACATCCTCTGTGGCATCACTCCTCCAAGTTACACCAGGGCTGAACTGAACTCTTAATGATGCTGGAAGAATTTTCCAGGGAGAAGGAGGATTTTTTTCCTCCTTTCTCTCTCTCAGTGGATCCTGTCTGTAAGTTTTGCACTTACACTCTGAAGTAAGATTTCTCTGACTAATCCAGTATTTAGCAATCCCCCCTCCCCCAACCCCAGCAATGAAGCTGGCAGGTCAAGGGCTGGCTGTGAAAAGGAAAATACCAGGTCTCACCTTGGTGTTTCTGAAGGTGAGCTCTTGAAAATGGGGCAGATTATTTGCTATTGTCATCATTATTTGCTATTATTATAATTTTTCTGCTGATGTGAGCGTGCCAAAACAAATCAGGGGCACTAATTACAGTGTAGTACCAAGACTGTTCAAAGAAATAAGATTCACATGAACCAGCTCTGGCCTCAACCCCCTGTTCAAGATTCACGCCAGCACTCAAGATATCGCAAATACAAGAGAGAGACTCAGTAGGGCTGTGGCCACTCTCACGAGTCTCATCTATAAAGCACTTCTGAGGATCCCATCTCAGCAGACTGATTTACAGTCTACAGGGGAACTTGAACAAAGTGCCTGTTGAACTGACCTTCTCAGAACCCACTGCACCTGCATTATGTACTGGCTGCTATGGCAACATCAGCCTCCGAAGGTAGGCTAATCACGATGAGAATTCCTATTTTCAGTTGCTTCATTTACTCTCCTCCACTATTATCTCCTCTGTTTCCAAAAGCCTGGAGAAAACAGAGTGAAAAGGGAAGAATATTTTCAATGCACCTCAATTAATCACTTCTAAGCCCAGATTCAGCTAATATTAAGCATTTAACTGATGAGCCTGCATTTGGAAGATAATCAATCCATGCTACCTCTGCAGTCAGGGGAGAGAAAATGGTCACGGACTCCACCTAGCACCCACATCAGGCCCTGAAAGTGCTTCCTCCCAGCTCCTGTGGAGCTCCTCCAAGGTGACTTAGATGTCTTTTCTGGAAGCCTATAGATAACTGATAAACCTGTATGTCAGCAGCATGCAACAGTATTCAAACAGAAAATAAATGGGTTGCCAGGCAAAACAATAAACAAATATCACAAAACATATTTTGAAAATGTGATTCCAACTACACCGATGTAGAGGGGCTCCAGGGATTATTTTAATGATTTCTTTTTTACTTTTTTTTAATCAAGTCCCATACTTCCAATAAGAGATAGGAGATTGGGTAGATTCAATTTATTTGCACAGGGAGCTAAAAAGAAATTTGCTTTAAAATCAAATTCTTGGTGTTAAGAGGAATCCACAGCTCCCTTGTTAAGAAGCTGCCCTCACGGCTAAGGAATTTTAATGGCTGCATTCGTCACAAAAATATATATGATTTTGCTCTTCCACTATCAGAATACACTGAGAAATAATTTAAACTGTCTTCCAGACTTATCTACAGTGTGTATATGACATTGTTGTTACCAAGGGAGGCTCTGGGGACAACAAAGAAATAAGAGAACTGCAAGTGCTGCTCCCAAAGAGGCTGAAATCAGTATATTGCTTCTACTGCTTTTTGAACAATTGCCAGCAAATAATTATTCATAGAGGAAAATATATGTGTATGTTCAGGGTCCCCTGCCACCACAAATGGTGGGCAAAGACAGAGATTGAATCTGTGGAGTGTATCTACTGATTTCAAATAGCTCCACCAGTTTACACCCACCTGGTATTGCCCTAGAGCACAGTGGTAGTAAATGAAGGGCTTGTGCATGACAGGCAGTGATGGCCCAGGAGCAGCTATGGGGCATGAAAGAATAAGCAGCAGTTTCATTACTCGTCATCATTTACTCCTCCCTGAACTCCTAGCCCCAAAGTATTTAGCATCAGAACGAACACACAGCCACATAGCCAACCTTACAGTCCCACCTCCCTGCATGGCACAGCCTATACTGCGTGCATGCACATGACCACCCTCTTTGGGGAAACTGAGGCACAGAGTCAGTCCTCTATCGACAGTCAGACCAGAAGGCTGCATTAAAGTTCCCAAAGCCTCTCTCTAGCACCTTGTTGTGTCACAGCACTGCAGCTGAGAAACTATATATACCCTGCTCCTAAGAAACAACAGGTTAATTTTAGCAGCTTTCAAATGCCAACAACTCAGACTTCAGCTTCTCTCTCTTCTCTCTGTGGTCTGCATTCCTCTGCTTCCTTGCCAGAACATGCATTATGCTTAATGCCCACTGTCTTCCTCATGTTTTAGTGCACATTCAAAAGTGTTTGCTAGACTGAAAATAATGATCACTGCAGAGCAAGGGAAGTAGGAGCTTGCTCGTAATCAACTCTTCACTGTGAGGGTGGTGAAAGACTGGAACGGGTTGCTCAAGGAGGTGGTGGAGGCTCCATCTCTGGAGACCTTCAAGGTCAGGCTAGACAGGGTTCTGAGACACCTGATCTAGTTGAAGATGTCCCTACTTACTGCAGGGGTGTTGGGCTGGATGACCTTTAAAGGTCCCTTCCAACCCAAAGCATTCTATTAGTGATTCCAACCCAAGTCCAGAAGCACCCTGGAAGGCAGTGCTTCCTGATACAATTTCCAGAATTATCATCATGGTAATTCATAGTTCTTGAGCTGTGAAGTGAATGGAAAACATTGAGACAATTTCCCTACTGTTTATTTTTTTGAGGAAAATAAAGGCAAAGCAACCTTTTTCTCTCCCCCACCCCCTTCCCCATATCCAGAACTCATGCGTGGGGTGTTTTTAATTTAAAATTATTTATAGAGTGGGTGCTTACTGAGTCATAGGAGACTTTTGCCAGATGCCAAGAGATTCTCTTGGAAGTCAGGAATCCAATGTTATGTGTATGCAAATCAGGCAGTTATGTGACACAGCCAAGATGCACATACAAAAATATACAACAGGCATTGGCAGACTACAACAGAGCAAAACACGACATGTTTTTTTAAACACTTCTTAAAACAGAGAGTCTTAAAGTCACAGGAAAGTGATTGCTCCTACCACGCTTTGGCCTTTAGAAAACATAGTCCTGGGTGCACTTCATTATAGAAATATACCCTTTTTTTGCAGGCTATTAGCAATTCTTCCTTCTTCTGCTCCTTTTTAAAACATGCTGGCAGCAAGAACAAACTAAATAACTCATATAACCCAGTCTAGTTAAACCTGGCCTAGGTGAGGATGTCCCTGCTGACTGCAGAGGAGGTAGGGTGGGTGTTTGGACTAGATGACCTTTGGGGACCCTTCCAACCTGGACCATTCTATGATTTTATAACTTCAGTGAAGTTAGTCATCTGCTGTGTGTAAGCTCACCTCAGCTTTTAAAATCTTTTTCACTAGCACCAAGATCATCTAAATAATGGAACCTTTACAAATAAATGCTAAGTGTCTCAGATCAAGATTTCCTTTATCATGAGACACCTCTGAACCCTCTGCTACGCCTTATGCATTTCAGACACGAGCTGCTCTCCGGTGCAGTTCTGCAGCAACACCAGCACAAGTACAAAGTGATGCCCATTCTCTCCATCCTGGCACAACAAGCAAGGGCGAGCAGAGTATGATTTAACACTTTATAGTCTCCAGTGGTTGTCTGCAAAGTTTGGCAGAAGCCCCTGGTTATGCTCCCCAGGATCTTTCCAAATAAAACAAACACGTCACAGGAGGATGCAGCCCTCGCTGTGAGCAGCTGCCTGGTCCCACAGGGCAGCCCTGACCAGTGCCCAGCACGCTTGCATGCAGCTCACAGCATGGGGGCATTAAAATCATGCCAGAATGATGAACTCAGTGAAATGCTTTCGATCAGCAAGTGCTGCTGGTTGGAAGCACACTGCTATGCTCCTCAACACACCCTTTTGCAGACAGTCGGCTGGCTCAGATGAAGCAAGAGAGACTGAGCTCTCCATCATGGTCTGGACAGGGCTCTGAGAGCAACTGAGATGTTTCTTACTGCTTTTTGGTTGTTTTGGCAGCCTGTGCTTTTGACTTCCTGGATAGGACTTTTCTTTCTAAAAGAAGAACCATCAGGGGATAACGAGACATTATTACTAACCACCGCACTTGGTTAGGCACCAAAAAAAAAAAACCCCAAAAAACTCAAGAAGGGATTTTTATCCTTTAAAAGAATGCAAAACATAGAGCAAAAACCACTGAGGCTAACATCTGCATTTCCTTATGGCTGTCCCTTGGCTGAGCATGCAGAGCCTGTCTTTCAGATTGCCTGAAGCCGTGAGATATCTTCCCCTCTCTGCACTGAGGCCACACATCAGCACCACGCCTGGGATGTGGCTGTGGCAATGGGGTAGAAGCTCTGCATGACTGTCACCTCCTTCCTTCCCCATCCACCTGAATCCAAAACAAGATTTCTCTCTCTTGTTTCAGCTTTCAGCACTGACCTACTTGGCAACTTTAGTGAATTTAATCTCAAAACACTCAAGGATACAGGGCAAAAAAGATTTTTTTTTTTTTTTCCCAGGCTACAGATAAAGAATGTAGTTTCAGGAGCTTAAATGGCTCAATGGGACATTCTGGTGACCAAAGAACCTTATGATAAATTTAGGATATTAATGTAAGAATAAAGTCACACTGCTAGAAGCAATATCTTATTGACAAAACTGCTAGAGAGCTGCAAAGGTAATAAACAAGGAATTGAGATGGATTACTGGTGATTTGCCTTCCAGTGTATTACTCAATGCCAGCTGTCAAGATACCTTGTGAAGTCCTCACATACTTGGGATAAATATTGCACCTATAAATATCTTTCTCAAATGGGGCTCTTAATGAGAGTAACTATGGCACATGTGGCCAGCGATCTGTAATTCAGGGAGAGGTACTAATAGAAGTGCTACAGTTGATTATTCTGATTGGTTATTTCAAGTCTGTCTTTGCTGACACTATAAGAAATGGACATTTAATTGCTATCACTGCATACCATGGCGATTTTCTCTCTCAAGATGTGGAAAAGAAAAAATAAGAACAAAGGTTGTGGTTTTGTTTTTTTTCCTAGCTATTGGTGGGGCTTTACAGGCTTGTCTTGGCAATCAGTGAAATACACCAGGTATTTCTAGGAAATTCTCAAAAAAATATCTAGAACTCCT
This sequence comes from Psilopogon haemacephalus, assembly GCA_013396835.1. Classification (NCBI taxonomy): domain Eukaryota; kingdom Metazoa; phylum Chordata; class Aves; order Piciformes; family Megalaimidae; genus Psilopogon; species Psilopogon haemacephalus. The sequence goes on from VWZI01022076.1 coordinate 1,140,553, forward strand.
AACACAGGGAATGGAACCAGATCAGAATGGGACCAGAAGGACAATCGCATCCTGAGCTGCATCAAAAGATGTGTTGCCAGCAGATCCAGAGAGGTGATTGTGCCACTTTGCTCTGGGGAGACCTCACCTGGAGTAGTGTCTGGAGCCCTCAATACTGGAAGGACATGGACCTGATGGAGCAGGTCCAGAGAAGGGTCATGAAAATGGTCAGGAGGTTGGAGTGTCTCTGCTACAAACACAGGCTGAGGGAGCTGGGGGTGTTCAGTCTGGAGAGGAGTCTCTGGGGAGACCTAATAGCATCCTTCCAGTAACTGAAGTGGCCTTACAAGAAGGAGGGAGAGAGATTGTTTGCAAAGGCCTGCAGTGACAGGACTTCTCAAACTAGAGAAGAGCAGATTTAGATTGGATGCCAGGAACAAGTTCTTTACTGTGAAGATGGTGGAACAGGTTGCTCGAGGAAGTGGTTGGGGCCCCATCCCTGGAGATAGTCAACGTGCAGCTTGACAGGGCTCTAGGCAACCTGATCTGGTTTAGGATGTCCCTGCTGACTACAGAGGACCTTGGACTAGATGACCTTGGGAGGTCACTTTTGGCCTGGACCATTCTATGATTAATAACAATACACTCCTATGGGATGCTGGCTGCTCAATCTGAAACGCCTGACAAAAATCTCTTACTTCAATTAGTGTTCCAAGCTTCTGTAGGCTGTAGGAGGCATTCCTCAGAAAGCAATGTTTATTCCTCCAATGCTCAGAGATGATGTCATAATGTTTATTTCCAACATTTGCTACCAAACGTGAGCAGCAAATGCTGCAGATCAAAATGTTGGAAGTCCTTAGTTAGAAGAAGACTTTGCTTGAAGCCCTACAAGTTGTTAAAATGCAAGACACTGCTTTAGGGCAGGATATTTCTATTAAATGAAAAGTGTTTAAATATTTGCTAGTGGTCAAAAATATCCTTTCCAAAAACCAAAAAAGAAAAATTCCACAGCTCTTGAGAAGTGCCAGTGGAAGTTTTTTTGCAACTGTAAAGGCCTTGTTTAAGAAAAGATCAAATTGAGAGCAGAAAATCCTTTGTATGCAACTTAAGGATAGTCTGAGGGTTTTTTTGGGAAGAATTTTAATTTCTGTGAAATGATGAAAGAACTAAAGGGATATCTCAAAAGGCAGACTCAACTGAAGGAAAACAAACATTAAAACACTCATTATATAGAGACAGGGAGTATTTCTGCTACTCAAAAAAAAAAAACAAACAGAAAGAAAATTGGGATTCAGCTGCAAACTCATTAACAGCCTGTATTTTTCAAAGCTTGCTGATGTGTCTAGGGCCAATATTTGATAGAAATATTGAAATTTACAGTAAAGTCAATGCCAAAATCTGACTCAAACCCATCCCTCATTCAGCATTTCTTGAATCTCAATATTTCTCAGCTTAGTCTCCTCTTCCCATTCTTTGGGAGCTCACTTGAATATCTACTATGAGGCTGTGCAATGAGGTTGTTAAAGTCCTGATAAAGGTTTATGTTTGGTTTGGGTTTTTTGGTTTTTTTTTTTTTTTTTCCCTTCTCAATCACTGGCATGGGGGAAGAAAATCTTATGTAAGTTAAGATAATAATAGCTTCATTTGTTAAATATCAGACTAAGTATTTCTGGAGAAGGGATGGAAGGTAACATCAGTAAATAGAGAAAATAACAGAGTATAAAATTCTTAATAGTTATTAATTTGTCTCTTTCATGACAGCTCCCTGAATGATGTGCAAGTAACTGAAATGAAACACATTAATTGCATTTGAAAAATTAAGTTCATAGCCTTTACCTCCGCTCCTTTTAAGCAATACCAAGGGTGTGCCAAAGAAGACCTAGGTCACCTTCAGCAAAACTCTTTATCACCTATTAACTGTTTTGTTTACTGTAATATAAAAGAGGATCCTCTGCTAATATATTTTTTTCTTATTGTGATTCATGGCTCAAGTGATCAGAGTCCAAACCTCTTTTGCTTGAAGTTTTTGGATGGTGTGTGCCCAAGGTAGTCTTTTCATGGACCACGGACATACTTGGCCCACAGCCTCACAGGTCTCTCAAGCTCTCCGGGATGAATTTGGAGGACACGTCCCAATGGGCTGGGAAAAGGGCAGTGAAACTGAAGTTCAGAGCCAGGTGATGGGTGGGAAGGGTGACACTGCTGCTTCAACACGTGCACTGAGCTCAACAGGGTTAAGCATCTCCAAACCCTTCATATTTCTCCAGACCTCAGCTGCAAACCACACAGGCAACTTTGCCAACTCTTGCCAAAGGAGCATGGTCCTTTAACTCCACATGGGTATGCCTGCATGGCACTGCCCAGTGCCACACAGAGATACCTGTGGTGCAGGAGCTGGCAGAGGCAGCACTAAAACTCCATTAGTGCCAAACTCCGCCGAGCTCTAAATAAGTGACCTTGTGGCTCCCTGCACAGAACTGTGCTGTACAGTACAAATTTATCCATATAAGCCTTCCACTACTTCATTTCCCTGCAGGTCTCGTGTCATCATTTCATTACATGCTGTCCTTTTCCAGCGAAACTACATTTTACTTAAAAAGGGTTGTGAAGAATAAATGCAGCCAGAGTTGAACAAACAAGTCAGGTCCGTGGGCGTACTGAACTTCTAGAGGGATCTTGCAGCAGTTTCTCATTTACACTGAATGAGCTGAACTCTGCTTTGCTGTAACATTAAAAGTAATTGCTTTGCCTGCATAGCAACTAATTTTTAATGGTTCCTTTTTCTGCTGAATCTTATGCTGGGGTGGGGGTGGTGGTTCTTTTTTCCTTTCTGAAGAATATCTTCTTTGTCAGAGTAAGGCAGGCATTCCTAAATCACTGAAAAATACAATTTTGTTTACTTAACTTTTGCATAAGGGAAACGACTTACATTTGCTTTACAAATTCTCCTCTGGCTATTGACTTTGTACATTATTAGTGTCTTGTTAAGCTCACTATAAATCTTTCAAAAGGAGTCACTTAATTCTGTAAGCTCTCCGTATTTTGGCTCCTAGCTGTATTTGGGACTGTGTTCAAATATTTGTGTTCTTCTGTGTTCCAAGAAACATCTTATCTGTCTCTACAATCACTCAAGGAATTTTGGTGTAAAACTGCCTTTTATTTTCTGACCAAACAGAACCAGGATCTCTTTCATCTGATGAATACAGACCTTGACTCACCAATCAATGGCTGCATGTGTTCAAGTGTTCAGCCCTGCAAGGAGCTGCCACTACGGACAAAGGGAGAGGGTTGGCATTGCTGAAATGAACTTTCTCCTCCTCCTTATCAGAATCATAAAGTAGAATCATAGAACGGTTTAAGTTGGAAGGGACCTCAAAGCTCATCCAGTTCGAACCCCCTGCCATAGGTAGGGACACCTCCCACTAGAACAGGTCACTCAAGGACTCATCCAACCTAGCTTTGAGCACCTCCAGGGAGGGAGCAGTCATAATCTCTCTGGGCAACCTGTGCCAGCATGTGCACCCTGCCAGCTCCTGTTGAGCTTTCATCAACCAATACCCCAGGTCCTTTTTCCTCAGGGCTGCTCTCCAGCCATTTGCAACCCAGCCTGGATTTGTGGTTGGGATTGCACCAAAATGTCTGAAATGTTGATGGAAGCCAGTCTCCACATCGGTTCAATGAGTTGACAAATACAACAAGCAGTCCACTTCACAGACTTCAAACTCCTGTTTATCGCTCACATTGCTTTTAAGCCCCCCAGTTAACAAAAGCCTGTGCCCATGGTTAATAGAGGTAGCATTTTTAATTGTCCTAGCCACAGAACATCAACAGCTGTCCTTGGATTTATATACAGAGTGTCTTTTGGTTGGAATGGGAGTAGAGATGAATGCCTACTAATTCAGATGAATGAATGACCTTGTATATCCTAGCATGGACGGTGGGTAGACAGTTCTTCAGCAGAACAGAAGGGTATGTGCTTAACTGTGGTTCGTTCTGGGCTGATCCGTTAACTGTTGTGTGTCCTCTCAAGAATGTACGTTCATTAACTCAAGTTAATTGCTATCCAGTTGCCTTGAGTTATAGCACTCCCCTAAACACTAGTGCAGAAAACTCTCCTAGAGATGCAGTGTACTTAACCATTAACTAAGCCATACCATGCATTGTCGGTAACTGATTGCATCTAGTTGTGAAAGAAGGACTCCACAGTTACACTTCATTTTTTTCTTATGAAGACTTTTAGAAATTTCTTATACAGGTAATTGGAGTGATACCATTCCCTTCTTGCTACAATAAAGCACACTGGCATTAATATTACTATTACTGCACTTGGCCAAAGATGTTCCCTGACATTCTTTTTCTTTATATATATATATATATATAAAACATTCATTCAGATGGAAAGAACAGTATGCATTTGACCTGATTATTGCAGAAGGACACTCACATTGCAGCAAATGTTTTGCAATTTTTAGGGCCCTTTATGTTATTTTCCAACGTTTCAAAGATTTTTCCGCAGTCTTCTCACAGAAATTTCAGGTAAGTACCTCACCCACTTCATATCTTTTGATTTTTTGGCTCCTGCTAGCAGAAAGACAGCAGGCCAGAGCCTTTCTTTTCACAAGCTACAGCAATTCTGATAAACAATAGTTTAGAAACTAGCCAGGAACAATTGACAAACATCTCAGGCAGTCATCACAGCAAGAAACGAAAGCTTTTTAATAGTAAAGCACACCACTGCATGAGCAATATGCTGGCATCCTTCTGCAACACTGAAATGTATTTAAAAGACTTTAAGTGATCAATACCTTCACAGTATTTGAAAAGAAGACAGTTAAGGCAACTTCATAAAAGAAGAACTAATTCATTTTTAACATTTTTTTTAAAAAAAACATAATCCCCACATTAAAGGTAAGAAAAAAAGAATTAGTCAGAGCTAAGACCAAAGGCAAAGCTGCAGCAATAAATGTTTCTAAAACTAATGAATGCCATTTGAATGTATTTCTACTCAATGTGTCCTCTTGGAACTAATGGAGCCCCTCCTGGGCACTTATATCAGATGAACAAAGAATAATTGTGAACTCTTAAAGTTGTTATATCCAACTGGCACTCTAAAGCTCTCCTGATGTGAATCTGGGATATGAGGAGGAATCCCACCCCAGCAGCTCCACATCTAACAATCACCCTGTGAAAAGCTCTTTGCCCCAGAGGAGAGTTTTATTGTACCAACAACAAAGCAAAGATATCATAAGCACTCATTTGCTCTTAATATTCTTTAGTCTATGTCATGAGAGAATTTTGCAAACTTGTTGAAGTTCTAAATTTCTACAACAGTGAAGCTGGGATTTGGATGTGGATGTGTGGAAGCCTATCCAGCTTCTGACAGAGCAGCTTGTAGGGCTCCTGGTTGTGATACTTGTTAAGAGAGGGAATTAGGCAGCAGTGGCCCTCTCAGCTCAGAATGCACTTCTGCACCACAATGGTTTCCTGACGGGCAACAAGAATGGAAGAGACTGAGGGAAAATATCAGAAGGAAAACAGGAGGAAGCATTAGAAAAGGCAGCTTCAAGGAGTGTGTTTGAAATAAAACATAGGTAGGAATAGCAACAGATTTCTTTGTTTCTGAATCACTGAATGACAGAATATGAAAAAGAGTTGCTTAGTCAACACTCACTAAACCATGCAAAAGTGCATCTGCTTACACTCACTGGGGCAACAGATACCACAAGCAACACAATGCTCCTCCTCTCCCTGAGCCACGTTACAGAGAAGTGGGGCAGGACTACAGTGACAGGATGAAGATACTCTGGCAAGAGACAGGATCTTGTATGCTGCAGAATGGATTCTAGCCCCCTACTCATTACTCTGTCTCCCTTGCAGGGCACTGATATGCAGTGAGCACACAGAGATGTTGCACTGAGCTCCAGGGCTGTAGAAGTCTCAATCTGGAGAGCAGGGATGAGCATCAGTCATCAAGGCCATGTTTCATCCCTCGCTGACTTCTCAATGCCACTGACCCTAGGACTTCCTTCAAGTCAACATACTTTCTTCCCCCCTTCATCCTCCTTGGTATAGTAATGAATTATAGCACCTCTAGTGCCAAGCAGAAAAGCCAAGCCAAGGAGAGGCCACAACAGAGTTGTGCTGAGCTGCACAGCATATGGTTAGCACTATTAAAGCAGCCAAAACTCAACAGTGACTCACAGTGAATTTCACACAAGGTTCCCACCAGGTTTAGCTCTTGCCAGCCTCTAATATCAGCATAATAGAAAGGAAAAAAAAAAAATCTAAGCTGTACATGGCCAGCCAGCATCTTCTCTTCTCCATGACAGCACCTTTGGAAGCAGGTGCTAAACGACGCCTGTCTTCTCAAAATCTTTCCAATGTCTCAGATCTCCCAATGAAGTAAAGACCAATCCCTTCTTTCCAGGCAAAATCCCGCGTAGGGCATGTCTTTTTCCCAGTGCAGAAAACCTCTTTGTACAGTTTCTAGGGGAAAAAAATTCCACTACCTTTTCCCAAGTGAGACACTGAGAGTTCCCAGTACTATGGATTCAGCCCCCACATGCAACACATCATATAGATCAACCTGCAAACCATCAAGAGCTACAGTCAAATACACAAAGTGATTTAGGTGCCTGTAGCTAAACCTGAAAGAACTAGTTAGGATTCCTTTTCTCAAAATGACAGTTTCCTCTTAATCTGAAAAGGATGACCAGGATTTGGCACTTCAAATATGGAGACTGTAAACACATTCAGGGGATCTGTGTTTTTTTTTAGTAGAGACTAATACCAACTACCTGAAAACCCTCATAAAATGGCTGAGGCAAAAGTCTAAGGAGCACATACCATGACTAGTTTGAGATATGTGTGTATTTCACTAGCAAGAATCCAGTTTGGACTCCTTCAGACATCCCTCCAGAACTGATTTCCCCATGTGTGTCCCAATTACATGGGCTCTGTTAACATCTCATGGTACAGCTGCACGATAATTTATTCATAAGCATTAAAAAAAATATATTTAGATTTCCAAACAAAGCAGTGCATGCTGCTGATTCATTTACTCCAAATTAAAAAGCTTCATCTTCATCTCTCTCTCCCAACTCTCGGCATTTTAATTGTTTCTTCCTTCTTTGTTAGATCAATATCAATCACTGTCTTCACTTACCAGAACTTGCACGTTCCTGAAAATGATGTTAAATTTAGATGCTAATGAAAACTGTTTACACTGTTTAACCACAGAAATGAAACCTCTATTACCAACCATTAAAAAAAAACTGTTACTTATAACAAGAAACCTTAATTTCTACCTCAATCTTCTTCCCACCATCTGCTGTCCTACAAGACCCATCCCAGAAAGCAGGGACTAAACAAACAAACAATAAAACGGGTAGTTGTTAACTTTGCTTCGCAACGCAACAAGCATTAAAAGAATTAAAATAGTCCCATTAACCATTACACTGAAAATTATGTTATAAAGCAAACTAACTAATCCACGTATGCCAGCACATGCCAGCATTCCTTCTCAAACAATGAACCAGACACCTAAGCAGAAATATATAATTGACCCACAACACCCACAGAGCTTTCTCCATCCGGGGAAGGGGAAGGGGAAGGGGAAAGGGAAGGGGAGAGGGAAGGGGAGAGGGAAGGGGAGAGGGAAG